>SJYA01001040.1:292032-361995 GCA_006410615.1 Neotragus moschatus | reverse complement strand
GGGACGACCGAGGATGAGATGGCTGGATGGCATCACTGACTTGATGAACGTGAGTCTGAGTGAACTCCGGGAGTTGGTGATGGACAGGGAGGCCTGGCGTGCTGCGATTCATGCGGTTGCAAAGAGTTGGACACAACTGAGCGACTGAACTGAACTGAGGACAATTATATTTCATTAGTCATTATCAAAAATGGTAACGGCTATGCTGGATCTTACAGCAGTTAAGATTTTCTACATTGTTCCATTAGTTAGGGCACAGGTTAAGCCAAGGTGACAAAGAGACCCCGAATAATGTAACTTAAATTAGAAGCTTCCTTCCTTTTCATGGAACAACTCAAAAGTAAGCAATCTGTGCCCCACATTCTCAGCCAAACAGCAGGGTACTGTGTTGGCCCAAGCATCCTTGCTAGACAACTTCCATCTCCATCCAAGGAAGCACCTCTTTTTGTTGCCATTTCCCCATGGTTGATGGGAGGAGGCAAAGAGAGAGACTTGACTTGACGGACATGACCAGAGGTTCCCACGCTCCTTATGCTCTTCTCCCAGAGACCTGCATTCCAGCTGGCCTCATGTAGCCACAACACAAGCTGAGAAGAGCAGTCTGCAGCCAGTCAGTGATGTGTCAAGCTAAAACTGAGGGCATTTTTTTTAAAGTAAAAGGAACAAAGGAAAATGAGTCTGAGGGATAATTAACACTGTCTTTTAAATTCTGAAGGATAATTAGCACATGAACCAAAATAGAGCCTGCAAAGAAACAGACCCACCTGCACGGCCAGGAGAGGCCACTCATCTTTGTTATACAGTTTGTCTCTGACATTTGTATCCAATAATGTTTGATGATCAGTTAAGGCACACGTTTCTGGTCTCTGTCTAACTTTTATGACATCTATGGAATCATTGGACCCACCAAATACAATATCAGTTCTAGGAAGGATAGGAATAAGAGGCCTGCTTTGACTTGAACCGTGCATTCCACTTTTCTTCCAGAGTTGCTAGACTTCCTGCAGGATTTGGCAGTCGTCAGCCCAGCGGTCGACCTTGTGAGCCCCAAGGTGTGGGGACCAATGCTCCGTGTCCTGCTTTGTGGAGAGCCAACCCGTGGAGAGCAGAAAGGATGAGCAGCAGACACTGGCAGAGGGCGTGGCCCAGAATGCGTCAGCAGTAACAGTAACAGCAGTGTCAGCTCTTGAACACGCACGTGTCTGTCAGATACACACAGTATTCAGCTGCGAATCTTTTGGTTTTGCTAACTGATAAAACTGATACAAGAAGTCCCCCTATCTAGGGCTAAACCCATGTTCTACTTTCATGAAGCACAAATAACATCAGCCAACTGATCAGTGTACAAAAATCCCTTTCTTCTTGTTAAAAGAGAATTTTGCGGAGTTTAAATGTAAAGCTCAAAGCCTCAGTTCAGGGTTTGTTTGTTTTTTTGAGGATAATTGCTTCTAATATTGTGGTGGTCTCTGCTGTATATCAACATGAGTCAGTCATAATTATATATATATACATATATATTTACACACACATAATCTCCTCTCCCTTTAGCCTCCCTGCCCCTCCCATTCCACCCCTCTAGGTCATCACAGAATGCCAGGCTGGGCTCCATGTGTTATGTAGCAGCTTCCTGCTAGCTGTCTGCTTTAAACATGATGGTGTCTATATGACAATGCCACTCTCTCCTGGCCTTTCTGTTAGAGTCTGTTGATCAGTTTCCTTTTGTTCTGCACATGTGGGCCCTCCATAAAGTGGGACATGTAGCATTGGTTCCCACACCATGGGGTTCATAAGGTCCATAGCTGGGCTGGTGACTGCCAAATTATGCAGGGAATAAGGCAATGCTTGAAGAATAGTGGAAAGTAAGGTTCGAGTCTAAGTAGGCCTCTTCTTTCTATTCTTTCTAGAGCTGATATTTTAGGTGGCAGATTCAGTGATTCCATAGATGTCATCAGGGTTAGACAGACACTAGGAATATGTGTCTTAACTGATCATCAAACATTTCTGGATGTGGTGTCAGAAAGGACACTTGTGTATCACAGCTTCTTCTCTATGTCTATGTCTCCATTTCCTCTCTGTACATAGCCTCGGCCACACTGTTTCTCTAGATTCCATGTATATGTGCATTCATATACGATATTCATTTTTCTCTTTCTGACTTACTTCACTCTGTATAACAGTCTCTAGGTTCGTCCACCTCACTACAACTGACTCAGATTTGTTCCTTTTTATGGCTGTAGCTCAGGGTCCTTTGGGTTCCAAAACTAGTAGATGATGGAACAGTCTTCTGACAGCAAAAAATTAATAATTAAAATGATGATTAAAATTTGTGCACAAAACTTACTGAAAAAATATGCAGTTTTTAAGGTGTAACTACAAAGAAAAGTAAATAATTCTAAATACATGTCTATAACTTTATTTTATGCAATTCCTAAAGAATAATGCATATAAATATAAGACTTTTTATACTATAGACCCAGAATCATATTTTTATCACTGTATTGGGCAAAGCATATTTGTAGTTCAGATGAGGGTAGATATTTATATAAGTGTCATATCATTTATGATTACATGTAATAGAATCCTTGGTTAGTTATTTCTGTATGTTTGATAAAACATCCTATGATCTACTTAGTAAGTCTCCCCCCAAATGGGGAAGAGGATAAATTTTTTTACGTGTGATTACAGAGCTAAGAATAGTAAAGCCTCCAAAGTTAAAAAAGAAAGGCATTGCTTGTTTTGACTCAAAATCGTAACACAGAGATTCCTGCATTATAAATAACTTTCATAATATTAATGAAAATTAACATTAAACCCCTCCTTTCTTTCAAATAAGCTCTGATGAATTGAAGCATATAATGTCATGAATTCAAATTTAGCCACATACTGCAGATTCTTAGGAGAAAAGATTGTGTGATGAAGATAAGAAATTTCCAACTTTAAGACTGCTTTTCATTTTTCTTGCTGTTAGGAAAGTGTTATTGAATTTATACTTCTGGCTTCCTCTCATCCTCCTATAAGGTTAAGAATTTCAGAGACTAAAAGATCTGGTTGATTGATTTTTATAATAAGAATCGAGTCAAATCCAATTAGGGTGGCCTTCAAGGAGTAACTCAATTCTGTACTTACACTAGAATTCAGCTGCCACTTGTAAAAAAGCAAACTAAGCAAGCATATTGTCTGGGACTTAGGGAAATTTAAAGGCCATAGAGATTTCCATTGTGGTGTTATATTGAAAATTGGGACTTAGCTGGGAGCCAAAACAGTGAAGCCTTGTGGAAGGGCCAGTAGGTTAATGGAGGGGCACCAAAGAAAGGCCAAGAACTCAGAACGGGGGCTAAGCACAAAAGCTCTGATAATCGGTGACATCTGTCGCAGGCAGGTTACTTGCTGAGCAAGAAGGATAAGACAGAAGAGAGTTAGAATACGCATGTTGCTTCCATGAGATGGAAAGAAAAATATCCTGGGCCAGACAGGTCAAATATAGAGGGCATTTTCATACTGCCTGCAATGCAAGAGACCCGAGTTCAATCCCTGAGTCAAGAAGATCCCCCCAGAGAAGGAAGTGGCAACCCACTCTAGGATTCTTGCCTGGAGAATTCCATGGACAGGGGAGCATAGTGGGCTACAGTCCATGGGGTGGCAAAGAGCAAACACGACTGAGTGACTGACAGTCTCATCGCTGTTAAGTGCATTTTGTTCTTGCTAACTGCATGTATAGTTGCCAATTTTAAGTGCTTTTTTAAAAGATCTAATCTTTCTAGATATTATAAAATACTTGATACATATTAAAAGTATAAGCAATGATACATCACATTTTGTAAGTATATTTTTGTTAAAATTCATGTGAAATGTTTTTTGAGAGGAAAAACCAAAAGTGTCTTTAAGTAGTACACCGAGGAGGGCAGAGGAGAAGGAACTAGAGAGCCCAGTGCCAGCGTGTTTATATCGATGCAAGAACTTACTGCTGTCTCTTGTGTTCCTGTGTTTTGTTGTGTGTGCAGTGGACAAATGCATATTGTGTGTATAATGGACAAATGAGTCCTGATGGACAACATCTGGTTTTTCTAGACATTAAAGAGGTTGCAGTGTATGAAAAAAAGTTGAGTTAGTAAACCAGTAAATTTGGTGCATTTTGCACAAAAATTTCTGGGAAAAGGTCATCTTCTGAAAATTTGAGCATTATAGACCCCTAGACTGACAGAGGGATGAGAGGAGGGAAGGGTTTTAAAAATATTCACATTTTGAAGACACTTTCAGATTATAGTTGTTGCTAACTGTGTGTAGTTTATTCAAGACTGTGGATATATATATGTATATATGCTTGTTTATATATATACACACACACATATATATGCTTTTTTTGTTCAGTCACTCAGTTGTGTTCGACTCTTTGTGACCTCATGGACTGTAGCATGCCAGGCCTCCCTGTCTTTCACTGTCTCCCAGAGTTTGCTCAGATTCAAAGCAGGAGGAGAAGGGGATGACAGAGGATGAGATGGTTAGGTAGCATCACCGACTCAATGGACATGAGTTTGAGTAAACTCTGGAAGTTGGTGAAGTTCAGGGAGGCCTGGCGTGCTGTAGTCCATGGGGTCACAAAGAGTTGGACATGACTGAGTGACTAAACTGACTGACTGGTTGGATCTCCTTGCAGTCCAAGGGACTCTCAAGCGTCTTCTCCAGCACGAGAGTTTGAAAGCATCAATTTTTCAGTGCTCAGCCTTCTTTATGGTCCAGCTCTCACATCCATACATGACTACTGGTAAAACTTTGACTAGACAGACCTTTGTTGGCAAAGCGATGTCTCTGCTTTTTAGTACGTTGTCTAGGTTTGTCATGGCTTTTCTTCCAAGGAGCAAGCTCCTTTAATTTCATGGATGCAGTCACCATCCTCAGTGATTTTGGAGCCCAAGAAAATACAGTCTGTCACAGTTTCCATTGTTTCCCTATTTGCCGTTTGCCATGAAGTAATGGGTCCTGANGATGTCTCTGCTTTTTAGTACGTTGTCTAGGTTTGTCATGGCTTTTCTTCCAAGGAGCAAGCTCCTTTAATTTCATGGATGCAGTCACCATCCTCAGTGATTTTGGAGCCCAAGAAAATACAGTCTGTCACAGTTTCCATTGTTTCCCTATTTGCCGTTTGCCATGAAGTAATGGGTCCTGATGGAGAAGGAAATGGCAACCCACTCCAGTGTTCTTGCCTGGAGAATCCCTGGGACGGGGGAGCCTGGTGGGCTGCCGTCTATGGGGTTGCACAAAGTCGGACACGACTGAAGCGACTTAGCAGCAGCAGCAGCAGCAATGAGACCTGATGCCATGATCTTTGTTTTCTGAATGTTGAGTTTTAAAAAGCCAGCTTTTTCACTCTCCTCTTTCACCTTCATCAAGAGGCTGTTTGGTTCCTCTTCGCTTTCTGGATGAAGCTCAAGCTGAAATCACGATTGCCAGGAGAATATCAATAATCTCAGATATGCAGGTGACACCACCCTAATTGCAGAAAGTGGATATATACATATATATATAATGGACAAGTTAAGTCCTTATTTGAAACATCTAGTCTATCAATAATTTAGAAAAGCCTGCTATATGTAAAATGTAGAGGTAGAAAAATATGCTTTGTAAATATCTTTTTTTGCTAAAATTCGTAGGAAATATTGTCTTTGGAGATTAGAGTCATTAAATCACCTCTGTGAGCAGTACATTATTATCTATATTTTTCATTGGTTTGCAGGAAGTGGGAGGAAAAAATTGCAAAATGTTATAGATTAATGTGTTCACACTTGAAAAATGAGTCCTAATTTTGCAACATCTAATCTCTGGTTGTTAAAGAAGTTGCCAGGATATGACGAAGTATTTAGTAATGTTAGTACATACTGTACACTTTGTGTTGAAATTCACGGGAAAGCTTGTCCTCTGTACATGAGTCTCAGATACGATTTATCTGAATTCATCTCCAAGCCTTACACATGCCTGCACTTGTCCACCAGATTGTGGTGAGGAATGGGAAGTGAGGAGGGAATGGTTTAAGGCGCGCGCGAATGGTCGTATTTGAAAGTTATCTCAGATTATCACCGTTATTGTGCTCAGTTGCGTCTGACTCTGCAGTCCCATGGACTGTAGCTCACCAGGCTCCTCTATCCATGGAATCTTCCAGGCAAAAATACCAGAGTGGGTAGCCATTCTGTTCTCCAAGGGATCTTCCTGACCCAGGGATCAAACCCACATCTCTTAGATCTCCTGCACTGGCCGGTAGATTCTTCACCTGGAAAGCCCCTGTAATCAGCAATTTTATTTAGCAGTGCTGTGTACATAGTGGACAGGTAAATTCTTATAGCTAGGATTTCCAGATATTTAGAAGTGCTCAAAGTATTTAAAAGTAGAAGCAGTAAGTAATGCTTTTTGTAAATACCATTTTCCTTAAATGGAACATAGGGAAAAAAATTGATGGAAAAAAATCGATGGGAAATTCATTCTTCTTTGGAAAGATGAAATTGCTACACCACCTCTATGAACAGTATGCTGTTCTTTGTACTTGTTCATTAGATTGAGGAGGCAGGAGGGAAGAAATTCCAAAAGGTGTTTTGTTTTATTCACAGAAAACCAGTCAATCTAATCACACTAGGACCACACCCTTGTCTAACTCAATGAAACTAAGCCAGNCTATACAAAGAATTCTGAAGCCCACAAACTGAGAACAGTGTGGCAAATAGTCCATCAGATACTAAAAAACGTGCGTATTGTTTAGCAATCAGAATAGGGCAGTATTTGAGGGGCCATTTGCAAATATATCAGTAAAACAGATTAGAGAGTTCTAAAGCAAATCCAAGTATATCGGAGATTTTAGTGTAAGATAAATGTTTCAAGTGCATGAGAAAAGAATAGATTATTTGGTAATAGTTGGATTAACTAGTTATCCGTTTGAAAAAAGAAAAAAAGGCCGATGATTACTCTGTACACCAAAAGAAATTCCTATGATTAAGGAATTATTTATATAAAATAAAAACTGCAGAAGTATTAGACCTAAAACAATGTCAAGATTATATAATGAATTCTTAAAGCTCATCAAGAAAAAGACATTCAAACATTAAAACGCATACAAAGAATAATACACAGAAGAAAATATATAAATAACTAATAAAGGTAATTTTAAAATGGTTTACTTCTTTGGATATGAGACCAAAGCATATGAAGTAAATAGGTGTAATTTATTCTCTATCTTATTTTCCAGATGAGGACACTACCTGCTGAGGGCAAGGGTGTAAGGGAAGCAGGTATTCTCTTGCACTCTGGGTAAACAGTGACCAAGACTTTACTAGAGAACAGTTTTGTAGCATCTAGTAAAGTCTTTTGATTTTACCTCTGACCTAGGAAGTTCACTCTGAGACATCTACTCTGCTGCTGCTGCTGCTAAGTCGCTTCAGTCGTGTCCAACTCTGTGCGACCCCATAGATGGCAGCCCATCAGGCTCCCCCGTCCCTGAGATTCTCCAGGCAAGAACACTGGAGTGGGTTGTCATTTCCTTCTCCAATGCATGAAAGTGAAAAGTGAAAGTGAAGTCGCTCAGTTGTGTCCAACTCCTAGCGACCCCATGGACTGCAGCCTACCAGGCTCCTCCGTCCATGGATTTTCCAGGCAAGAGTACTGGAGCGGGGTGCCATCGCCTTCTCCGGACATCTACTCTAGGGAAGCACAAATATGCATAGTCATGGGGCAATCACATTGCTTGGAACATTATTTTTAGTAGTGAAAACTACTCCTGAGTGGTTTCTTACTCATGTTGTCCAGGAGGAAATGTACATCAAATTTGGTTATATAGTCCATGCATTACTATAAAATAGGACAAAGTTTAAAACAGTGTGATCAATCATGGGGCAAGCTTCCCTCGAGACATCATAAACTGGAAAAAGCAAATTAAACTAGGACACATTGTTATTTAACTTCAGTTTTGTAAAGCATAAAGAAAACAACTCTAGATATTTTTATGTGTTCCAACATCAGTATCACGAATTTTTGTTGTTGTTCAGTCGCTCAGTCGTGTCTGACTCTGCAACTCCATAGAATGCAGCATGTCAGCATTCCCTGTCCTTCACCATATCCCGGAGCTAGATCAAACTCGTGTCCCTTTTCAGTGAGGCCATCCACCCATCTCACCTTCTGTTGTCCCCTTCTCCTCCCACCTTGAGTCTTTCCCAGAATCAGGGTCTTTTCTAATGAGTTAGTTCTTCGCATCAGGTGGCCAAAGTATTGGAGTTTCAGCTTCAGCATCAGTTCTTCCAATGAGTATTCAGGACTGACTTCCTTTAGGATGGATTGGTTTGATCTCCTTGCTGTCCAAGGGACTCCATATCAATACATATATAAATTTTAAAAATCCAGGAAGATACACACGGAACTGTTAAGAGCACTTGGTTGTCTCTGGAGACTGGATTGGAACTGGCGGGGAGTGGTAAGGATTATGATCCTCACTTAATATGCTTCTGTACTGTCTGTTTTTAATAAGAGGAATATATTTGCAATTTCCTTGTGAAAAATTGATAGTGAAATATTTAAAGAAGAGCACTTCTCTAGACAGTCTATATTTCCTCTTAGGGGTTAATTTTAGTTTAGCCCCAAACATGTACAGAGAAAAACACATACTGCCTTCCAAATTAATACTCAAGTGAGTAACATTAAGAGAAAGTGTTACTAATTTTTTTCTATCTCATTACTGAGAATTAAAATAGTGACCAAGGAATTTCTCTCAGAGACTGCACGTACCTGCTGAGGAAAAGCACTGGGCGGCACGTTCCTGTGGGCTCTGATGGGCGCAAGGCGGAGGATGGCAAGGGGCTGGAGGCTCGGGAGCAGTGGAGAAGGACAATTGTGCACTGACCTGCAGGTAAGGAGACATATAGACCTTACTTACACTGTCCAAAGGCATTTGTTTTTCATACTGATTTGAGAATGGACCAGCTGGGTAAGCATGACCCCACTTAAGGGGCTCTGAGAGCAATTCCCTACCGCATTAGTATGACAGCACTTTAGCAAAGCCCGGAGAAATGCGTTATTTGCCATGACAGGCAGTAGGCAGCTGAGTATTTCTCTATTACTCTTTTCAGTCATTTGCATGTGAATCTGGTCAAGCAAATCCTAGGCCCCAAATCAGTTCCGATTTATTTATTGAGAACTAACCACGTGCTGAGCCCTGAACCAAGTGCTTTCACGTACATAGTGCATTTATTCCTCAGAACAACACACACATCAAATGTGAAAAATAACCGTGCTTCTTGCTTTTGAAGCATGAAATCAGCCCGAGGATACACAAAAGCGGTTTAGAGTCCTCTTCCTTCCTCCATCACACTCAGATGATGATCTTAAAGGCTGAACGGTTTTAATGGTAAGACATCAGCATTGAGAGCTTTTGTCCCCCACTTCCCACCTTTTTAGAAAGACTAAGTCAGTAGTGCTCAAATTTTCGAATTACTGTTTAAAGTTGCATACACAAGCCATTTTAGAACATTTCAAAGACTATTTTGACTACAGGGGATTTCCTTTTTTTTCTTTGTCGGTTCCTAGCTTCAACTGCCAAGCGCTGCGAGCAGCCTGTGCTGCTTCAGGGAAACTTAAAGGAAAGAACCTCAGGACAAATGGTCCCAGCAGCTGCTAGGGTCTTGCCCCAATATTCCCCAGTACAAAGGATTTCTGACTTACACACAAATTTTAGAACTCAATGCTAAGGGAATATGTATGATCCAAAAGATGTGGGATTGAGTCTCATATTGTTAAGTTCAGAAACTCCTACACTTACGTACAGTTTGGATTTCCAAGTTTGATCAGTTCAGTTCACTCGCTCAATCGTGTCCGACTCTTTGTGACCCCATGAACTGCAGCACGCCAGGCCTCCCTGACCATCACCAACTCACGGAATTTACTCAAACTCATGTCCGTCGAGTTGGTGATGCCATCCAACCATCTCATCCTCTGTCATCCCTTGTCCTCCCTTCAATCTTTCCCAGAATCAGGGTCTTTGCCAATGAGTTGGTTCTTCACATCAGGTGGCCAAAGGATTGGAGTTTCAGTTTCAGCATCAGTCCTTCCAATGAATGTCCAGGACTGACTTCCTTTAGGATGGACTGGTTGGATCTTCTTGTAGTCCAAGGGACTCTCAAGAGTCTTCTCCAGCACCACAGTTCAAAAGCATCAATTCTTTGGCACTCAGCTTTCTTTATAGTTCAACTCTCCCATCCGTACGTGACCACCAGAAAAACCATAGCTTTGACTAGATGGACCTTTGTTGGCAAACTAATACCTCTGCTTTTTAATATGCTATCTAAGTTGGTCATAGCTTTGCTCCCAAGGAGCAAGAATCTTTTTAATTTCATGGCTGCAATCACCATCTGCAGTGATTTTGGAGTCTACAAAGTCTGTCACTGTTTCTGTTGTTTCCCCATCTATTTACCTTGGATTGATGGGACCAGATGCCATGATCTTAGTTTTCTGTATGTAGAGTTTTAAGCCAATTTTTTAACTCTCTTCTTTCACTTTCATCAAGAGGCTCTTTAGTTCTTCACTTTCTGCCAGAAGGGTGGTGTCATCTGCATACATAAGGTTATTGATATTTCTCCCAGCAATCTTGATTCCAGCTTGTGCTTCTTCCAGCCCCGCATTTTGCATAATGTATTCTGCATATAAATTAAATAAGCAGGGTAACAATATACAGCCTTGACGTATTCCTTTCCTGATTTGGAACCAGTCTGTTTTTCTATGTCCAGTTCTAACTGTTGCTTCTTGACCTTCATACAGATTCTCAGGAGGCAGGTCAGGTGGTCTTGTAATCCCATCTATTGAAGAATTTTCCACAGTTTATTGTGAAGCACACAGTCAAAGGCTTTGGCATAGTGAGTAAGGCAGAAATAGATGTTTTTCTAGAATTCTGTTGCTTGTTCAATGATCCAACGGATGTTGGCAATTTGATCTCTGGTTCCTCTGCCTTTTCTAAAACCAGCTTGAACATCTGGAATTTCATGGTTCAGAAACTGTTGAAGTCTGGCTTGGAGAATTTTGAGCATTACTTTGCTAGTGTGTGAGATGGATGCAATTGTGCGGTAGTTTGAGCATTCTTTGGCATTGCCTTTCTTTGGGATTGGAATGAAACCTGACCTTTTCTAGTCCTGTGGCCACTGCTGAGTTTTCCAAATTTGCTGGCATATTGAGTGCAGCACTTTCACAGCATCATCTTTCAGGATTTGAAATAGCTCCAATGGAATCCCATCACCTCCACTAGCTTTGTTCGTAGTGATGCTTTCTAAGGCCCACTTGACTTCACATTCCAGGATGTCTGGCTCTAGGTGAGTGATCACACCATCATGGTTGTCTGTGTCATGAAGCTCTTTTTCATGCAGTTCTTCTGTGTATTCTTGCCATCTCTTCTTTGTATCTTCTGCTTCTGTTAGGTCCATAACATTTCTGTCCTTTATCGAGCCCATCTTTGCATGAAATGTTCCCATGATATCTCTAATTTTCTTGAAGAGATCTCTAGTCTTTCCCATTCTATTGTTTTCCTCTATTTCTTTGCACTGATCACTGAGGAAGTCTTTCTTATATCTCCTTGCTATTCTTTGGAACTCTGCATTCAAATGGGTATATCTTTCCTTTTCTCCTTTGCCTTTCACTTCTTTTCTTTTCATAGCTATTTGTAAGCCTTCCTCAGACAGCCATTTTGCCTTTTTGCATTTCTTTTTTTGGGGGATGGTCTTGATCCCTGCCTCCTGTACAGTGTCACGAACCTCCATCCATCGTTCCTCAGGTACTCTATCAGATATAATCTCTTGAATCTATCGGTTACTTCCACTGTATAACCATAAGGGATTTGATTTAGGCCATACCCGAATGGTCTCGTGGTTTTCCCTACTTTCTTCAATTTAAGTCTGAATTTGGCAATAAGGAGTTCATGATTGGAGCCACAGTCAGTTCCTGGTCTTGTTTTTGCTGACCGTATAGAGCTTCTCCATCTTTGTCTGCAAAAATATAATCAATCTGATTTTGGTATTGACTATCTGGTGATGTCCATGTGTAGAGTCTTCTCTTGTGTTGTTGGAAGAGGCTGTTTGCTATGACCAGTGTGTTCTCTTGACAAAAACTCTGTTAGCCTTTGCCCTGCTTTGTTTCGTACCCCAAGGCCAAAGTTGCCTGTTCCTCCAGGTACCTCTTGACTCCCTACTTTTGCGTCCCAGTCCCCTTAATGAAAAGGACATCTTTTGGGGGTTAGTTCTAGAAGGTCTTGTAGGTCTTGTAGTCTATGCCCCGACAGCTTCTGGTCGGGGCATAGACTTGAATTATTGTGATGCTGAATGGTTTGCCTTGGAAACAAACAGAGATCATTCTGTTGTTTTTGAGATTGCTGTTGTTTTTGAAATTGCACCCAACTTCTGCATTTTGAACTCTGTTGTTAACTATGATGGATACTCCAATTCTTCTAAGGGATTCTTGCCCACAGTAGTATATAGAATGGTCATCTGAGTTAAATTTGAGTTAATTCCAAGTCTGATCCTATGTCCATTTATGTATAAGGACAACACGTCTATGGACAATGTATGCATATTTGTGTAGAGACAGTTACTTTGGTTTCCATCATAAACATGCACCTGTTTTTCTAAACACAGTGAATACTATTATATTTTTGCACTTAGGGAATTTGACAGGGTTTGTAATTGAGCTGGAAACAGAGCACAAATGTGACAAACTTGCTAATGATCAACACTGTGTCAGCAGACAACTGCTGACCCCATTTATCTACAGAGGGGGCGGATCTGACACTCTTGCACAAGCATGCAACTTAGCTTAATCTCTCCAAATTCCTAAGTGAAAGTTGGTTTGTAGAGGAGCTTCTGTTTTACTGTCTTTGTTCCCAGTACTCCTATCTCCAACACATCATGTCAAAGCAGATTTGGTCAGTTCAACACAGGGAAGGAGGAAAATTTCATACCCTTAATTACCTTTCCTTGAATTCTGTGGCTACTGAGATATTTACACACTGCAACTATTGTTCTTTATCTATCACCTTAACCCCTGTTACCACCCAACAGTACAGTGCAGAAATGGCAAACTGCATTACTTCATTATAATTCATGCACTGTCTGTCTCTCCAAATAGAATAGTTTCTTAAAGGCAGAGACTTCATCTTTGTTGTCCATCTCTGTATCCCCATGCCAAGAAGGATGTCCAGTATCCATGCAATAAAGAAAGAATGGAAAGGAAGAGAGGAGGAAGAAAGAGGAAAAGGAAAAAAGAGGAGCAAGAGTGGGAGAAATTCACTGAAATTTATTACAGCTCTAATGTAGCAATTACATTTCCTATTATACTTTTAGACTACCAAAGTTTATATTTGACAAATGATGCAAGAGAATGCAGTTCTCTGCACACAGATTTTATTTTCAATAAGCTTTTGATCTCTCAAGTCAGTTGTCACCCTTATGGAAAAAAAAAAAAGCTTTTTAGAATTTTCTTCTCTCCTACGAATGAACTTGCACTGTAAACCAAGATAACCGATAGAAAATCCTCTTGAATACCCTGATGATCTTTAGTTCAAGTAAAGAAGGGAAAATGTGCATGTGGCGAGGCGGGTAGGATGTGTGATATAAATCAGAAACTAGTAGAACTGAACTGATTACCCACAAGTGACGGATGAGAGCTGAATGGAAGGAATAGGGAAGGAGTGAGACCTTTTGAGTGTATCTTTTAATATAAGTCTTACCTTTGAATCAAATCAGTGTTTTATGTATTTGTACCAGTACAATTATAACAAGGAGGGGAAAGAACCTAAAATGGGATATAAACAGAAACAAGTGAACCTAGAATTTTTCATATCAAATTTGCAACATGAACAGAAAAATGCGTCGATTCAAGGAACATCTGAACACAGTCTATTATACATAGACAGTTATGTGGTCAGAACTGCAAAGAAATCTGGGGTTTCACTTAGCTGGTTTATTATTGGTAGTAGTATAAGTATCGTGGCTCAGATGATAAAGAAGCTGTGTGCAATGCAAGAGACCCAATGTGATCCTTGGGTCAGGAAGATCCCCTGGAGAAGGATTCTAAAATGATTTTATTTTTATTATAGAATAAATGATTAAAAATATCAATGTTTGGACCCCGAGTTCTCACTGTGGGAGTGAGAACACCATAAGAAATGGAGGTGGTGTTGAAACGGAATAGACAATATCCATATGAACTGATGACTAAGAAAAGGAACCTCGTATTTTTTCTCTTTGTCCCTGAAATGGCCTAGAAATAATGACACGTGGCAATGAGCACGTTTAGTGCTCGGGTTTCTCATTGCTACTCCCCAGTAAAAGGAACCAAATGTCCATGGAGAAAAGATGTGACTCCAGGCCTCAGGCAACGAAAACACAAAGCAAGCCCGGAAGGTGTTACGCTAGAAGGCGAGTGCTCAAGGAGAAATGACAAGTCAAGAAAAGGCCACGAGAGCCAGCTTGAGGGCATCGTACCGGCCACATTTGGAATTTGGGACAACCTGAGCATCAAAAAGAATAACTGTGAAAGACAAGACACTGAATTTTAAAAACAGACTGAGCTTCTGGCTTCCCCTTAGGATCGGCAAAGTTAGAAAGCGTCATTCCCATCCTAGGGACAGGCATAGGCTGTATATTGTGCAGCCACTTTCTTCAACCCATCTAAGAGCTAAATGCATCCAACCATCATGAAATCTGAGTTAAAAATAGATGCTTCAAGAAGAGAGAGAGAATGAGCCCTGGTTTGCCTGAGGCAGGGCACCAGGGAGATGGAAGTGGAAGGATTTCAGGTCTCTTCTAATGAACTGCCAAAAGATGAGGGCAGGCGAGCACAGCCTCTGAGCGCCTCACACACAGGCCACCCTGGTACTTCCAGGCTTCGCTCACAGACCCCCAGGAGCCGTGGGTGGAGAGAGTGGATGGCCTCGCTCCTGGGGCAGCTGGGCAGGATGGGGGGGCCGCCCCTGAGGAGAGCTGGCTCTTTAAACAGACAATGTCTATGACATCTGGGGGACAATTGAGCTCATTTGAATATAGAATTTACATAAGAAACAATTCTTTTCAATATGATAGTAGAATTGCGGTTGTGAAGCACATAAATGTGGCTCATATCCTTGTTCTTAGGAGATACACACTAAAGAATTCAGAAGTGGAGTACAGTAATGTCTACAACTTTTACTTGGCATAAATAAAATGTATGTGTGTGTGTGAATTGGAGACAGCAATGGCACCCCACTCCAGTACTCTTGCCTGGAAAATCCCATGGACGGAGGAGCCTGGTGGGTTGCAGTCCATGGGGTCGCTAAGAGTCGGACACAACTGAGCGATTTCACTTTCACTTTTCACTTTCATGCATTGGAGAAGGAAATGGCAACCCACTCCAGTGTCCTTGCCTGGAGAGTCCCAGGGATGGCAGAGCCTGGTGGGCTGCCGTCTGTGGGGTCGCACAGAGTTGGACACAACTGAAGCAACTTAGTAGCAGCAGCAGCAGTGAATAGAGAGAGGAGGAGAGAGGAAGAGAAAACAATTGCAGCAAAATTTTAATAACCAGTGGATATAGGTATGGAGTATACATGTGTCCAGCTGTGGTCTTCCCAGGTGGCACCAGTGGAAAAGAACCTGCTTACCAACATAGAAGATGCCAGAGCCATGAGTCTGATCCCTGAGTCAGGAAGGTCCCCTGGAGGAGGCATGGCAACCCACTCCAGTGTTCCTGCCTGGAGAATCCCAGGGACAGAGGAGCCTGGTGGGCTACAGTCCATGGGCTCACAAAGACTCCAACATGACTGAAGCTGCTTAGCACACACGTTTGTCCAATTGTCTTTATAATCTTTCAACTTTTCTGTGTGTGTGTGTGTGTATGTGTGGCATGTGCTCAGTCATGTCCAACTCTTTGCGACCCCATGGACTGTAGCCCACCAGGCTCCTCTGTCCATGGGCTTCTCCAGGCAAGAACACTGGAGTGGGGTGCCATTGCCTTCCTGACCCAGGGATCGAACCCTAGTCTCTGGCGTCTCTTGCATTGGCAGCCACATTCTTTACCACTAGCACCGCTTGGGAAGCCCTTTTCTGTAGGGTGTAGCAAACACTCTAGTTCAGGTGTTATTTGAGTCTTAAAACTGTTTTTACTGAAGTATAACAGCTATAACAGAAGTATAACATTTGTACAGAGGTGTAAACAAATTATGAGTGCACAGCTGGGTGCATATTTATAAACTGAGCACATCATATAATCAGCACCCAGACAAAGACACCTGTGTTCCTACATAGAAGCCCACAAATAAAGCAAAATGTATGTACTATGTAGACCCTGTGCTTTGAGTCAGCAGACTGTGTGGGAGTGATAGATATACACATGATACAAAAAGAAGATGAACACAACTTTCTGCACCTGTTTGGGTAGAACATGTAGATACTCACATGAGACCTACCTGTTACCATTGGCTAATTGGCCATATGTACAAACACAGAAACTCCAATACTTTGGCCACCTGATGTGAAGAACTGACTCACTAGAAAAAACCCTGATGCTGGGAAAGATTGAAGGCGGGAGGAGAAGGGGGCGACAGAGGACAAGATGGCTGGATGGTATCACTGATTCCACGGACATGAGTTTGAGTAAACTCCAGGAGTTGGTGATGGACAGGGAGGCCTGGTGTGTTGCAGTCCATGGGGTCACAAAGAGTTGGACACAACTGAGCAACTGAACTGAACTGAACAAACACAGAGACACAGGAGAAAGAACATCAATAACTAAAAGGTGAAAAATCCTAAGAGGTGAAAAAATACTTTAAATTCTTTCATTGGAGTACAGTTGATTTACAATGTTGTGTTAGTTTCAGGCGTACAGCAAAGTGGATCCATTTTTCTTATACATATATCCACTCTTTTTTAAGATTCTTTTCCCATCTGAGTCATTACAGAGTATTGAGTTGAGTTCCCTGTGCTATACAGGAGGTCCTAAGTATCTATTTTATACATAGCAGTGTGACTATGTCAATTCCAACCCCCCAGCTTATCCCTCCTCTCCTCCAGTTCAGTTCAGTTCAGTTGCTCAGTCGTGTCCGACTCTTTGCAACCCCAAGAATCGCAGCACGCCAGGCCTCCCTGTCCATCACCAACTCCTGGAGTTCACTCAGACTCATGTCCGTCAAGTCAGTGATGCCATCCAGCCATCTCATCCTCTGTCATCCCCTTTTCGTCCTACCCCTAATCCTTCCCAGCATTAGAGTCTTTTCCAATGAGTCAACTCTTACCCCCTGGTAATCATAAGTTTGTTAGAAAACTATACTTTTTGAGAAGCTTATTTTATTGATTTCAGTGTGGCAAACTTTTTGGTGACCAATGAAGTTGAGTACATTTTCATATGTTTATTGGCCATTTGAACATTCTCTGTTCAAGTAAAATTTTCTATTGTCTGTTTTCCTTAATACAACATGTTTCCAAGTCTTTGACTGGATATCTGTATCACAAATATCTTTCCTCACACCATGAGCTGTAGTTTTACTCCTATGATAGTATGGCACCCCGCTGCAGTCCTCTTGCCCGGAAAAATCCTATGGATGGAGGAGCCTGGTGGGTTGCCATCCATGGGATCATGAAGAGTCGGATACGACTGAGCAACTTCACTTTCACTTGTCACTTTCATGCACTGGAGAAGGAGATGGCAACCCACTCCAGTGTTCTTGCCTGGAGAATCCCAGGGACGGCGGAGCCTGGTGGGCTGCCGTCTGGGGTCGCACAGAGTCGGACACGACTGAAGCGACTTAGCAGCAGCAGCAGCAGCAGTATCTTTTGATACGCAGTTCTTAATCTTTTAGTCCAATTTATCAAATTTTCTCAATATACTTAAATGCCTTCGTGTCCTGTTAAAGATTTTTTTTTTTTGCCTGTGCCACAGTCATGAAGATATTCTCCTGTTTTTTCTCCTAAAACGTTAACCTTTCACCAATTAGAATCTGCAACCCTCTTAGAATTTATTTATATATATATCCTTAGGGGGATACAGATTCTTTTTTTTTCCTGTACAGACATCCAATTTAGCCAGCACTAATTGCTGGAAAGATAATTCTTTCCCCCACTGCATTGTCATCTCTGTGATGAGTAATTTCTAGAGAGCGAATGTACAGCATGGTGAATACAATTAACAAAACTTTACAGTTGAAATTTGCTTGTGTTCTCACCACAAAAAAGGAAAAATGGTAACTATGTGATGCAATGGATATGCTGCTACCTGGATTGTGGTGATCATTTAACAGCGAACCCATATTTCAAGAGGTCAAGTTGTTTACCTTAAATGTATGCAAATTTCATTTGTCAATTATTCATCAATAAAGCTATTAAAATACGTAACAATCCTAGATGATAGATGCCCTTCAAGTAAAATCCACTGATTCATATTAATGCTAACTCTCCAGTCTGAGTGTAATCATTTCACATCACAGGGTAGACAAGGCAGATAATGATGGAAAAAATAGAAAGAGTAGAGTTCTCAGAGTTCACATGAAACTTGCTAAAATCAGACCACTTTGAAATTCCAATCGAGCCGTTTCACTTCCCTTCGTTTTGTCCCTTTACACTCGTGTTGAAAGGAAACAACAGTAGAGCCTTGTCCAAGCTCTGCCGCTTGCCATGCAGGTCCTGACCGCTGGCGGCTTCTCTGAGGAGCAGCCCCTCACTCCCAGCTGCTCTGCGTTATCATGGTCTGCATATACACTCTTTCTCCTAATTTGCACATTCCACTTGCGGCTCATGGTGTATCATTCCAGGGTTGTCTTCAGGTGACAAACGAACGTTCAACTTCCTTTCTTTTCATGAGAATGTTATGGTCTCTAAACTCAAGAAGTGCCATAATATCTTTGTGAAACTGATAATAATGCTGTCAAACCTGTGGGAAATTTCTTTGGACGAAGGAATAAAGAGAATAAATCTGTGTCAACAGGCTTCCTGGTCCATTAGAATGAGAATTTCATGCCAGCCACATTTAAAATCTTGTATGATATTAATACTAATCAGTGTTTATTAACATTCAGACATGTTCACAACTGTTGTAGCAGCTGAGTGCCTGTAAGTCAAATTGATTTTAGTCCTTAGATACCCATTAACAGCCCTGCTTCCCATTCTGGTAGTGGAGTACAGTTGTTTGGCGGGGTGTTTATGAAATGACATCTATTTGATTTATAAGTAACCGTGACTAGGAAATCTCTGTGTGTGAGAATGTACACGATCGCCTCCCCCACTTTGATTGCCACATTGCAGCTGTGCGTTCCCATTTCCAAACCATTAGAGACCAAAAAATCTGGAAGTACTAAGTTAGTCTCTGAGCCTAGAGCAGACGCATTAAGGGAAATAGCTTTTGGATTTGCTGTTAAGGGGCCTAACCATGGCCCCCGAAAAGGAGACTGCGTGACAATGTACTGAAGAGACCCTGGGGGGGCTTCTGAATTCAAGAAAAGACAATGTTGAATTTTGGCTCAGTATGCTAGCCACCTTTTCTCAGGCACATTTCAACCCTGAAAAAACTTGAGTCTGATGTGTCTCGTATTGACTTGAAATGTTCAGTCAAAGCAAACTCCAGAGTCACAGAGAGAAGAAAATACCACTCCACGGTGGCTGCCTGAATGGAACTCAAGAGTTTTTCAGAGACTTGCTGGGACCAACCTGGTGGCAGAGTCTTGACACCCCCCTCATTCTCTGAAGACGTGTGTGTAGAAGGAATCGAGTGATTGACAGACTGTCCTGCTCTCTGATACGCCCTTCTGAATACATTTACTGAGAGAACTTTTCTTTCTCGTGGAAGAGGGTGAGGGTATCGGCCAAGAAACAGCTCCAGGTGCTCCTCTCCTCTGCGTGCTTGCTAAGTGCCTCAGTCGCATCTGACTCTTTGTGACGCCATGGGCTTAGCCCCCCAGGCTCCTCTGTCTCTGGGATTATCCAGGCAAGAATCCTGGAGTGGGTGTCCCTCTCCTCCTCCAGGGGATCTACAGAGGGGTAAAGAGTCAGGAAAGCATCCCAACCCGAGCCCACTTTTAGATTATAACTACCTCTTTTTTGAATTTTAGCTTGAGAATTGCATCAGTTTTATTTTAATCACAGAAGAACTCCCAACAACATTTTGTGCTTCAGTGTCTTATTATTCAAGGTTGAATGACAATGTCCCTTATGCAGGTATTGAAAAGCAAGTTTATAAATATGCTTACATGTTTTCCAGGGAGATTTTTTTAAGTACCAGATTCTTCTTTATGGAACACTAAAAGGGGCTGTTTGTATGGTGAGAAAGTTATCTGAATGCTGATATTCTGAGTATTTCTATTTTAATTTACAGGCAATAATACTCTGTTTCCATGGACTGTAAAATTTTTTTCAGGGGATTTTGTGAATAAAACCCAAATAAACGACTATAGAATTAAGCAGGAAATGTAAAAACTTGCAAATCACATATGGGATAATATAGATAATAGAAAACATGGCAAGAAATGGGAGATAAGAAAATATGCAAGACAGAAGCACAACAACACGAGGGCATCAGGAAGAAGCCCAGTAGAAAGCACAGATAAGACGCCTCCTCAGGGAGAGGATGCGCTATTAGTTGCTGGGACTGGGGAGAGTTGATCTGAATAATATGATAAGAACAACAGTGAAACCCCAATCTATTTCATGGATAATTTTTATGAATCTCCATCCTCGATTCTTGTCTACTCTACCATATAACACCCAGCTCACATGTCCTGTACTTTAAACACTGAGCAATCCCGAAGTGGAAGGTTTACAGATTCTTCAAGCTTGTTCTGCTTTATTGACTATGCCAAAGGCTTTGACTGTGTGGATCACAATAAACTGTGGAAAATTCTGAGAGAGATGGGAATACCAGACCACCTGACCTGCCTCTTGAGAAACCTATATGCAGATCAGGAAGCAACAGTTAGAACTGGACACGGAACAACAGACTGGTTCCAAATAGGAAAAGGAGTACATTAAGGCTGTATATTGTCACCCTGCTTATTTAACTTCTATGCAGAATACATCATGAGAAACACTGGGGCTGGATGAAGCACAAGCTGGAATCAAGATTGCTGGGAGAAATATCAATAACCTCAGATATGCGGATGACACCACCCTTCTGGCAGAATGTGAAGAAGAACTAAAGAGCCTCTTGATGAAAGTGAAAGAAGAGAGTTAAAAAGTTGGCTTAAAGTTCAACATTCAGAAAACTAAGATCATGGCATCTGGTCCCATCATTTCATGGGAAGTAGATGGGGAAACAGTGGAAACAGTGGCTGACTTTATTTTTCTGGGCTCCAAAATCACTGCAGATGGCAACTACAGCCATGCAATTAAAAGGCACTTACTCCTTGGAAGGAAAATTATTACCAACCTAGACAGCATACTAAAAAGCAGAGATATTACTTTGCCAACAAAGGCCTGTCTCATCAAGGCTATGGTTTTTCCAGTGGTCATGTATGGTTGTGAGAGTTGGACTAGAAAGAAAGCTGAGTGCCAAAGAACTGATGCTTTTGAACTGTGATGTTGGAGAAGACTCTTGAGAGTTTCTTGGACTGCAAGGAGATCCAACCAGTCCATCCTAAAGGAGATCAGTCCTGGGTGTTCATTGGAAGGACTGATGTTGAAGCTGAAACTCCAATCCTTTGGCCACCTGATGAGAAGAGCTGACTCATTTGAAAAGACCCTGATGCTGGGAAAGATTGAGGGCAGGAGGAGAAGGGGACGACAGAGGATGAGATGGTTGGATGGAATGACCAACTTGATGGACGTGAGTTTGGGTAGGCTCTGGGAGTTGGTGATGGACAGGGAGGCCTGGCGTGCTGTGATTCATGGGTTCGCAAAGAGTCGGACATGACTGAGCAACTGAACTAAACTGGACTGATCAAGGCTGTTCATGGTAGTTGTCTTTGCTCTTTTCCTATCCTCCTTTGTCTAACTCTCTGCTTCCACCTGATTAACATCTTGGCTCTTCAACCTTCAACTTTCGTCCTGCCTTTGACCGTTTGTCTGCCCTTCTCTTGAAGGAAGTCTGCTGTCTTGCTTTGTCCCTTCCCTCTAAATTCTCTGGACAAACCCTCAGACCGACACACTGCAGTGCCAAGCCAGCCAAACCACCATTCACTTCCCATCAGAGGTCCTGAGTTGACAACCAGGTCTAGGGCCAATGAGTTCTTTACATAATAAGCTCACCAGCCAGGCCACAAGACATAGGCAAAATTTTTCTGTGGGATATGTGTGTGTGTATTTTCTTGTCTGGTTTTGTTTGTTGGTTGGTTGGCATTTGTTTTTGGAAGGATGAGTTTTGATGAGGGAAAAATTATATGGGTTATTCTGGACTGTAACTTTAGTTGTTTTTAGAGGGATCTGATCACATTTTTCCTAGGATTGATGCTTTACTCTGCTGAAAATTCCCATGGTTGTGGTCAAAGTTTAGTTCACTCACTCTGTGTAGAAACCCGGGCAGTTTAGAGACTGTCAGCCTCAGTATCCTTATTGGAAAATATGGAAATAATAATTTCTATAAACAGGGTTTAGTAGGACTGTCTGGGATAATGTACGTGGAATTCCCTTGTGCTGAAGCCCAGCCCTAAGTGGCCGCGCGGTGCATCCTTGTTTCCCTCCGTTTCACCATCTCTGTGGATGCCAAATAAGAAGTCAGCTGTTGTTCGGCTGCTAAATTGTATCCAACTCTTGGTGATCCCATGAAAGGCAGCTCTCCAGACTCCTCTGTCCTCCACTGTCTCCCATTGTTTGTTCAAACGCATGTCCATTGAGTTGGTGATGCTATAAAGAAGCTAAGGCACGTTGATGTATTGCTCTCATTCTTTGGAGGATCACAGTGGTCTGACTCCATTAGAATGAATTTGTTGCACACTTTCACTGACTTGTTTCCTACTGAAGTGAAAGTGAAGTGAAATTTGCTCAGTTGTGTCCAACTCTTTGCGACCCCATGGACTCTACAGTCTATGGAATTCTCCAGGTCATAATACTGGAGTGGGTAGCCTTTCCCTTCTCCAGGGGATCTTCCCAACCCAGGGATCAAACCCAGATATCCCACATTTCAGGCGGCTTATTTACCAGCTGAGCCACATCGGAAGCCCAAGAATACTGGAGTGGGTAGCCTTTCCCTTCTCCAGGGGATCTTCCCAATCCAGGGACCGAACCCAGGTCTCCTGCATTGCAGGAAGATTCTTTACCAGCTGAGCCACAAGGGAAGCCCAAGAATACTGGAGTGGGTAGCCTATCCCTTCTCCAGCGGATCTTCCTGACCCAGGAATCAAACCGGGGTCTCCTGCATTGCAGGTGGATTCTTTACCAACTGAGCTATCAGGGAAGCCCTTGTTTCCAAGATGTCTTTAATAATTAGCCTTTTGCCCTCCAAATACATGCATTACATAAACTAAAGTTTTCTTTACGCTGCATCTAATAAAATGGATAGATCTTAAAAACATGCTCTGAATATACCTAAGAGCACTATGCGACAGAGAAGAGGGGCAGTAGCAGGGAAGTATTCTGTCTGAATGAGCAGAGAGAAATCTGGTTGAATCCAGCCGACAGGTCACCAAGCTTTGCAGCCCCTTCCCCGCCTAAGGCTCTCAGACCTTCTACTCCTGCTGGGGATATCCCAGGGGACATCCCAGTTGTGATTGGTCCTTGCTTGTTCTCAGACCGCACAGCGAATCACTGAGCCTGTGTTTCTGCCTCTGGCCTGTACTCTAAGCTTGAGGCATTGAACTTCCCAAATGCAGTCTGCTCTCTTGGTTGCTTTTGACAATTACAATTTTATAGCCTGAAGTCATCTGTTTGAGGGAGGGAGCGCAGCTCTGGGTAACCTCTGCCGTGATGGGTGGGACGGGCTTTCAGCCTCTATAATAACGCACAACAGCTGCCGAAGAACATCTCCGCCTAAGTGACACCACGTCGGAAATGGAGAACCAGCCTCCACAGGCGTTTGTACAGTCATTTGTATGATTGAATTTCCCATTTGGAGGGAGGCAGATGACATTTTTATCTAAAAACAATTTAGCTTGCATTCTTTGGTGAGGAGGCGCGAGATCTACCAGCAGAATACAAAGCAGGTGACGGAAAGAGGAAGAAGGTCTGGCTGGATGGAAATGAAGCAAAGCAATAAAGGGAGGAATTTACATCCACCTGCTTTTTGGCACAGTGATAACACGATGACCGTTTCTGCCCTTGAATGCTTATTCCCTTAAATGAACTCCCCTTCAGGGCTCATAATAAAGAGAGAACAGCCAAAAGTTTTTGTATTTGTATGTATCGCCACGTGGTTGAATTGCTGGGCGTTTGAGCAGCTTCGGGACAGGGTAGCTGCCTGAAGCAAGAGAGGTGAGAGCTGTTCTGAGAGAACCAGGTGCCCTTGCGCCAGAGCCTGCGCGATTCAGACCAGTTGTCCGTTGACTGAACCCCAACCGTCTCCAATCCAGCAGAGCCCTCCCACAAGCAGGTTACCTCAGGCTATAAACGTATAGTCTTTAATCCGCTGTCATGACTAAGGTAGTGTCAGATTGTACTCTGTTTGGTTGTGACATCTAAATTCACAAAGGGCATTGATGGAAAAGGCTAGGTTTTGAGATACAGTTCTGTGTACAGTCCCAAAGAATGGCACTGGGGGAGGAATTATGAGCCCGAACCACCAAGTCTGGTGCCTGTCCTTAGTCTCTCAGTCACGTCCAACTCCTCGCAACCCCAAAGACTGTAGTCTGCCAGGCTCCTCTGTCCCCGGGGACTCTCCAGGCAGGAATACTGGAGTGGGTTGCCAGGCCCTCTTCCAGGGGATCTTCCCCACTCAGGGATCAAACCCAGTGCTCCCGCATTGCGGGCAGATTCTTTACCAGCTGAGCCACCAGGGAAGTTTCCTGCAGATTCTGAGTTCTTTCTGTGTCTCTTTCAAATTTCTCTTCTTCTGCTCTTTCTCTCTGGGAATTTCCCAGAACTTCTTTTAAGAAGGAGGGAGCATCTTCACACTGACTTCCCACAGGCCGTTTTCTGTATACCTCTGCACTTTTCCCAGACACAGGGCAGGACAGCTGGATTCCTGCCTTGGCGGGTTAGCAGGTGCCACTGTGACCACATCTTTCTTTTTAGTTTAACATATGGTTTTACAGTCTAAGTAAACCCAGGTTTATATATGAACTACTCTACTACTGGGTTCTTTTTACTGAGTTCATTCTTAAGGAAGTGGTTTGAATTCTGCTTGAAAATCATAATGTGCTGGGCTATGCCTTAGCAACAAGGAATAAAGTCGCAAGGGCTACTGCAGCCATGAAATTAAAAGACGCTTGCTCTTTGGAAGAAAAGCTGTGACCAACCTAGACAGCATATTAAAAAGCAGAGACATTACTTTACCAACAAAGATCTGTCTAGTCAAAGCTATGGTTTTTCCAGTGGTCACGTATGGACATGAGAGTTGGACTATAAAGGAAGCTGAGCACCGAAGAATTGACGCTTTGAACTGTGGTGTTGGAGAAGTCTCTTGAGACTATGAGGCAATCCAACCAGTCCATCCTAAAGAAAATCACTCCTGAGTGTTCATTGGAAGGACTGATGGTGAAACTGTAACTCCAATACTTTGGCCATTAGAAAAGGCCCTGATGCTGGAAAGACTGAACGCAGGAGCAGAGGATGAAATGGTTGGATGGCATCACCGGCTCAGTGGACTTGAATTAGAATAAACTCTGGGAGTTGGTGATGGACAGGGAGGCCTGGCGTCCTGCAGTCTATGGGGTTGCAGAGAGTTGGCCATGACTGAGTTATTGAACTGAACTGAAAAGTCTAAAATACAGCTGTGCTGAGTACCAAGTAGTGTCCACGGATCCCTGCGGAGGTGGCACAAAAGTGCAACGAGATTTCTAAATTCCAGGCTGTGTGTATACGGGGAATGGCAACATTGTCTCTTCCTGTGACACCTCTATAAACAGGAAGAGAGTCATCAAGGAAGAGGTAGCATAATGGCACCATTCTCCTGGTGCAGCCTCTTCTCCAGGGTTTTCCCATTTTTGCCGACAACCAGGTATCCTCCTTGCTCTCAGACATCAATCTGGACATAAGAAAATTGCTCTGTTTGAGGACAAGAGGAAAAGAAAAATAGGTCGCTGAGCCTGATAAGAGAAAAAGCTGCTTAGAACAAAGTATTCTGAAATAAAATGATTGTGAAAATAGGTGGACCAAGATTTCATCTCTCCTTATTGAATGAGGGGATTACATTTTGTTAGTACATATTGAGTTAATACATGGAGAAAACTGTTAAGTACAGATTTGTCACGAACCGGAGCTGCTGTCTTTCTACTAATGTGCCAGAAAAACCAACCTTAGAGAGAAATTCATTATTTGTAAGCAAGAAACCGGTAGCCTTGTTAGTCATCAGCAGCCATCTCACTACCTGAAGGAAGTCAGGCTGAAGGCCAAACCAACCTAGCAGGAGGGCAGAGCCAGCGCTGCAGGGAATGGAGCCAAAGCCCCGAGCAAACCACGCCTGAAGCCCCCCTGGCACCACACAAACCAATAAAGCACTTCTCAGGGTCTAAACCACTTTCCGTATCCCAACCCCTTCAACCAAATGCATCCTAACAGACGCAGAATTTATTCCCGGACATACGGTGCCTAAAGTAACAGACTATATAATGTGAGAGCTGTTGAATGGAAATTAGGTATTGCACACACTTTATGCTAAGCTGGAAAACCGGCAGTCCCGTCATATGATAGCAAAACAATTGGTTAAGCCCAAGAATGGTGGTCATGTGACTAGCAAGGCTATGGCACTAGAAACACTGGTGAGAAAAAGTCAGTGGGTTGGACTGCCTTATGGTCTTCACTAAGACCCTAAACTAAAAACGCAAGCTTAGGGGCAAGAGGGCTTGTACAAAAAACAGAGAAGAAAGTGCGTGGTTTCTAAGAGAGGCCTTCTCTGGAAGCCTGTATCTGCAGTGCTGGAAAAGCTAAGAGAATGACAGAGGAAGACACGAAACCCTTATCAAAGCTCACCTGAAGCCCCAGCCATAGATGATAGAAGCTATACATCCCCTTCCAAGCTTGAGTTGGAGTTTTAGTTATCTATCAGTTCAGCTCAGTTCAGTCGCTCAGTCGTGTCCGACTCTTTGTGACCCCATGGACCACAGCACGCCAGGCCTCCCTGTCCATCACCAACTCCCGGAGCTTGCTCAAACTCATGTCCATGTCATGCCATCCAGACTCAGCTTTCTTCACAGTCCAACTCTCACATCCATACACGACTGCAGGAAAAACCATTGTCTTGACTAGATGCACCTTTGTTGGCAAAGTAGTGTCTCTGCTTTTGAATATGTTCTCTAGGTTGGTCATAGCTTTTCTTCAAAGGAGCAAGCATCTTTTAATTTCGTGGCTGCAATCACC
The DNA here is from genome assembly GCA_006410615.1 of Neotragus moschatus. Lineage (NCBI taxonomy): Eukaryota > Metazoa > Chordata > Mammalia > Artiodactyla > Bovidae > Neotragus > Neotragus moschatus. The sequence continues at coordinate 334,591 of SJYA01001040.1, read as the reverse complement.
ATCTGCAGTGATTTTGGAGCACCCCAAAATAAAGTCTGTCACTGTTTCCCCATCTATTTGCCATGCAGTAATGGGACCAGATGCCATGATCTCAATTTTCTGAATGTTGAGCTTTAAGCCAGCTTGTTCACTCTCCTCTTTCACTTTCATCAAGAGGCTCTTCAGTTCCTCTTCACTTTCTGCCATAAGAGTGGTGTCATCTGCATATCTGAGGTGATTGATATTTCTCCCAGCAATCTTGATTCCAGCTTGTATAACTTAGAAAACTAAGTTGTCTGGGAGATAGGTGGTGCTGATGGTAAAGAACCTGCCTGCTAATATATCAGACATAAAAGACGCGAGTTCGATCCCTGGGTGGAGAAGATCCCCTGGAGACGGAAATGGCAACTCACTCCGGTGTTCTTGCCTGGAGAGTTCCATGGAGACAGGAGCCTGGTGGGCTACAGTCCATAGGCTTGCAAAGAGTCAGACACGACTGAAGCATCTTAACACACTTATCTTCCACTGAAGTTTTATTTCCCTTCAGTTGCTTTCTTTAAATCAATACGGTAAAGCCTAAAATGTGTTGTTGTTGCTTTTTAACCTTTATTCCATTGTATTGTCCTGCCTCTTCCAAGACTTGAATATTATTTTCTTGAGTGCTTGCTTCCGCATAATACTGAAAGACAGATAAACTGAGTGCTATGCTGTTAGAGTAGGGTGACTCTTGAACTACATGATCTTAGATCAGGATTCAGAAAATAAACCTGGGTGTGCGTTTTAGCAGTGGTTCCTTGATAAGACAATGAGGTAGCGCTGGACAGATCTGGTGTCTGAATGAGCAAGTGGTCTCCTGTTGCTGGTTGATAGCTTGCTCCCTGCCTTTTTACTGTGGGCTCGATTTCTTCTGGAGCCAAGCCTTGGGAATGTAGTTCTCCCCACCTCCTCTGCCTCTAGCTTCCCAATATATATGTGATCTCTCCACAAAAAAAAAAAAAAAAAAAAAAACTTAAAAAAATTTAAAAAATATTTACTTATTTATTTGGCTGAACTCGGTCTTAGCTGCGGCCTGAAGAATCTTTAGCTGCGGCATGGAGGCCCTAGCTCCCTGAGCAGGGATCACTCCTGGGCCCCGGCGTTGGGCTGCAAATCTTAGCCACTGGGCCACCAGGGAAGTCCTTCCAGCCCCCTTTTCCCCCCAAAACTCCCTCCTAGGAGGGTCATGACAAGAATTGGATCGTCTTCTCCATATTCTTAATTAAAGCAGAAATCCCATGGATTCTCCAGATCTTAGTGGTAAGGTGTAGAAACACAGTTCCAAATATTTAACGAAGAAATGAATTAGCTTATAAAATACACCGTGGAAAAGCTGGGATCTGATCCTAGGGATGATTGGATACAGGACTCAAAAGCTGAACAAAACAGTCTCTCTCCATGTGTCTTTTCAAGCTTCTTCTCTGCTTCTTTCCACATGTCAGCTTTGGTCTTCCAGGCCAGCCACCCTCACAAGGCTCTGGGAATGGCCAGATTTGGCTTTACATGCTGGTAACTTCCTGATCCAGTATGAATGAGAGCTCTGCCCTGCTACCTCCAGGAAAAGCTTGAGGGATGACGTAAGCTATAAATACTCTCACTGGCTTGACATAGGTCACAAACCGTCCCACAGTCATTGTGGCCCAGAGGAACTGATCAAGGACTCGACCAACCTGGGCAAGTGCCCGCTTTTCCTGATAGATAGAGCCCTGCAGGCCTCTATGGAGTTACGTGGTCGAAATGAGTGAGGACACTTCCCTGAAGAAGGGCAGGGGTGCTGTTCTAGGTAGACTCAATAATGTCTGTCCACTCAAGATGGCAATGCCGGCAAAGGAACCGCTTGTTTGGTGGTGAAGTGGAGGAGTCATGTAGGGACTGCTGACTCCCCTGCTACAGATCTGCAGTCAGTGCTAATGAATAGATAAGTTAGTCTGGAGTTCTCTAGCTTTAGAAACAGATTTTACTCATTTCTCTGTCTAGAGATTTCTGTTTAACCTGTCTCATCCCTACTGTCAATCTGCGGTCCTTCTACCTAACTTCTCAAGGGACCTGATGATTTTTTCACAAGTAAAGCTAGCAGTGTGTCAGGCCATTTACTTCCCTCGATCCTTTTGAAAATTGAAATAGTTTTTCCTTCTCAATCTGTGCTATCCCTCAGCCTCAACTCCTGGCTCCTGTTTGAACTCAGTGGCTTCTATAGCCACTGTCATGGTGTTTCCGAAAAGAATCATCACGTCACCTAGATGCAAGATTTATTTAAGGTATGCAAACACCATCGGCAAAAGCACAATCACACACAGTCTATATTTAGGAACCTAGCTATTGCTCCCGTGGGGTGCCTCCGTGGACTGTAGCCCCCGGTGTGCTGCTGGTGGCAAGTGCAGAATGAACGCTGGCACAACAGGAGACAGAGTGCGTCTAGCCCCAGACCACCAGAGCAAAGCGCATGTTGCCACAAAGCGTGTCATGGGGGATTTTTGATTTCCAAGTGGGTGTATAAAAGTCGTGTTTATACCATATGTGGACGGTAGTATGTGTGTTAAGCCACTTCAGTTGTGCCTGACTCTTTGCGACACTATGAACTGTAGCCCGCCAGACTCCTCTATCCATGGGATTCTCCAGACAAAACTACTGAATTGGTTGCCACGCCCTCCTCCAGGGGATCTTCCCAACCCAGGGACTGAATCCGTGTCTGTCATATCTTCTGCACTGGCAGGGGGCTCTTTCTCACCAGCACCACCTGGGAAGCCCTGCATACTCTAGTATGTAAATACCTTAACTAAAAAATACGTCATTGCTAAAAACTGGCTAACCATCATCGAGCCTTTTGTGAACTGTAATCTTTTTACAATAGTAACATCACAAATCACCATAACAGATTTAATAATAATAAAAAGATTTGAAATTTCATGAGAATTACCAAAGTGTGACCCAGTAAGAAAATGCTGTCGGAAAAAATGGCACCAATAGAGTTACGCGAGACGGATTTGCTACAAGCCTCCAGTTTGTAAAAAATGCAGGATCTGCAGAGCACAGTAGAGCGAGTGCAATAAAATGAGGTGCAGCTACACTCCCCAAGTCCTAGCTCTCACCAGCAATAAATGTGGAAAATCCTGAAGCCAGTCTCTGCGCAGTTCCTCATTGAAGGCTCTTGCCAGCTGATTGCCTTATTACACTCAGACATGCGGAACACAGACAAGAGTTCCTGACAAGGGATCTTTAGTTGACTGTAAATAACCGGGAAACAAATGTCCACTGGAAGCACCAGGAGGATTAGCTTGGCAACTAATGTCACAGAAGAAATAGAAAGGGATAATTGCTTCCTTCTCCTTGGTACGAATACAGAGAAATGGAACAATCTCCCAATGTCTGAGAAATAAGAAAGTGCATTCTTCTGAAAAACAAGGTAATAAAATTGCGTATTGCTTCGGAAGAAAAGTAGACTCAGAATCACACCGCTGTGCAGCATAACTACAAATAAGAAACTCAGATAATCTCAAATAGAAGCATGTGGTCACAGCATTACCACCATGAATCCTCTGAGACAGACCCAAGAATCTAAAACAGTGATTCCGGCAGCACTTGTATGACTCTCCATTATAGCAAAGTTACTGAAGTGGAAACGGGGACTGCCATTGTGCAAAAAGGATAATCTCAAAAACACGGCTATCTTGAGAGCGAGAACACGGAGACAATGGACTCTCTATTTCTCATCTATCATTGCGAGATTTCTCAGAATTCACAAAAACAGAACAAGATACTTGGTTAACATTTACTGAGTTGGAAAAAAATAAAAATCTCCTATCTGGTATGTCAGATTAGTCATTGAGAAAAATGCAAATTAAAACAGCTTGTGGGGAAAATGTGATGCTCCGTAAATATATCTAGCAAGTTTAAAAAGGAAAGTGGTAGAGAGTAAAAGGACGCTCATGATATTAAGAACATCTGATGTGGCTTGTCCAAAAATATCTATCAGAAACTTGTCTCTGGTGGGCTTCATAACTTATCACTGAAAATGTCAGTCTCTCTTATTAATTGAATGATGGGCACTCAGAGTTAATTTCAAACGCTTAATCTTTATTACTAGTGTTTTTTTTTAAAGCAAAATACATTTCAAGAGAACATTATGAAGACTAAAAATCAAGAAAATTTTAAATGTCAGAACAAATAAACTATTTATTTATGATATTAAGGATATTCTTCCCCAAAGAAGTCACATTTTAAACACAAACATATTGTGTTTCTCTTATCGTAAGAGATGGGTGTGAATCCCAAGATTCGTGGCTGGAGGATGACATAGTGAGAATTGGTATTCACTTAGATAATTCACAATCATAAAAAAAAACTGTAAACAGGAATCAAATTTAAAAAAAAGAAAAAGAAGCAATGACTTTCGTCTGACCACAGTCGCAGAGAGGTGCTAGATGTGGCCGAAGCTGGAGCGCTAACAGAAAGGCAGCAGCAGAAGTGGTCGCGTGTCTTCCTGGGGCGTTCGATCCAGGGCCCACACGTGTCGGTGGCGTGAAGAAAGATCACAGGTTGATTCCAGAAGTATGAATCATGGAACATTTGCCCTTGAAGAAGCCCTTCAGTGAGTCCCGCCCTTCCATCTGACGTGCAGAGGATGGGCTGGGGAATTAGCTTAAAGTCACAGCATCTTTCCAGCTCTGTCTGTCTGAAGACAACTTTCAGGTGAGTTTCTCTAGTCTCTCCATCACAAACACAAGATCGTTGAGGGCCTTGTCCCTGGAAAAGAGGCATAGGTTAAATTTCATTTTTTTAAGTCTCCATTTTCTGTCTTATAAAAAGTAGCTTCAAATCTGCAATATAGAATATCTGTATTCTGGGGAAGTCCAAAGTGACAGAGCTTTTTTATTTGACTTGCATTCTGGATCCACTCACATGCCACCTGGCGAATCTCAGAATTCAAGAAGGTTTGCAATGAAAAGGCCTAAGGAGCGCTAGTGGTAAAGAACTCGCCTGCCAAAGCAGGAGACATGAGACTCAGGTTCAATCCCTGGGTCGGAAAGAGTGCCCGGATGAGGGCATGGCAATCCACTCCAGTGTTCTTACCTAGAGGACCCCATGGACAGAGAAGCCTGGTGGGCTACAGTCCATGGGGTCGCAAAGAGTCGGACACGACTGAGCGGCCGAGCATGCACGTGCCCTGCTTAGAAAGAGCAGGCTGTCTCAGCTGCAGGGTCTCAGGGGAAGCCGTGGGGAAGCGGAGGGCCCGGCTGTCCTGACCACCACCCTATACTGCTCCCCTGCCCCTGCTTCTTCTCCAGCTCTTGGTGTCTTCCTCAGCAAGAAAAAGACAGACCAAGAAAGAGAAATCAGAAGTTCTCATACTGACCTCACACATAAAGCCTTTTAATTATGTGACATTTTTGCCAATAATCTGTAGTATCTATTTGAGAAATCATCTTCAGGTCAATCAATCACTAGTCCAGCCCTCTCATTTACAAATGACCGTTACTCATGGACTGTTCGGGAACTGCACTTTCTTTCATTCATGCATTCATTCAGCAGATACGTACTGAGAAGTTCCTCTGCCAGAAACTGCTAGGTATGGGGAGCGAGAAATCCCTGCCCTCCGAGGCTGAGAGTCCAGTCGGAGAGACAGGTGTGCACTAGACACAAGTGCATTTCCATGTTATGACTGCTACGCTACGACTGCTCTCCAACACAGTACAGCAGTTCAGCGCAGCGGTTAACTGACACTCTGCCAGGGGAGGCTTCTCACTCTGGTACTTCTGAAAAGTGACTTGATCTTTCTGAGCTTCAGTTTCCTCCTTTTTAAGCTGTAAATAAAAATTAGTTTTTATGGCATATGTTGTTAGGAAGGTTAACTGAGATAAAGCACGTAAACATGGCTGGCATATAGTAGGTGCTCACAACTGTTAGCCATGGTTACTGCTCTTTCTACAGCAGAAATGAAAAACCTGTTTTATTTGGCTTGTGAAGGTCTAAAGATGCTTTCCATCACTTCATGGCACATAGATGGGGAAACAGTGGAAACAGTGACAGACTTTATGTTTTCGGGCTCCAGAATCACTGCAGGTACTGACTGCAACTATGAAATTAAAAGATGCTTGCTCCTTGGAAGAAAAGCTATGACCAACCTAGACTGCATATTAAAAAGCAAAGACATTACTTTGCCAACAAAGGTCCGTCTAGTCTAGGCTATGGTTTTTCCAGTGGTCATGTATGGATGTGAGAGTTGGACCATAAAGAAAACTGAGCGCCAAAGAATTGGTGCTTTTGAACTGTGGTGTTGGAGAAGACTCTTGAGAGTCCCTTGGACTGCAAGGAGATCCAACAAGTCCATTCTGAAGGCGATCAGTCCTGGGTGTTTATTGGAAGGACTGATGCTGAAGCTGAAACTCCAGTACTTTGGCCCCTGATGCGAAGAGCTGATTCAGTGGAAAAGACCCTGATGCTGGGAAAGATTGAAGGCAGAAGGAGAAGGGGACGACAGAGAATAAGATGGTTGGATGGCATCACCAACTCAAAGGACATGAGTCTGTGTGAACTCTGAGAGTTGGTGATGGACAGGGAGACCTGGCATGCTACAGTGCATGGGGTTGCAAAGAGCTGGACATGACTGAGCGACTGAACTGAACTGAAAGATGCTTCATGGAAAGGCTTTCCTCTAGCTGAGTCTTGCAAATAAATTAAATCTCTGCCAGGTAATTGTGGGGAGGAATAGATTCTGGGTAAAGGATACATGACTAGAGTGCTAAGGGCAGGGCACCGCCTGACACACTGGAGAGCCTCCCGGCCACAGGGCACAGGCCTGCCGGGCCCCACACGGGCCCAGACAGGGACAGGGGCCAAGTGCTCTGAGGACGTAGTTCTGTCCTCTCCCTCCCCCCGGGCCAGCGGGCCCTTTGTCTCGGCCTTAAGTTTCTTTATTTGAAAATTAAAGTGATAAAGTAGAGGACCGCTCCCATCACTCCTAGCTCCAAAATGGTAAGGTTTTATCTTAGGATCTAATAAAGTCAAACCAGAAGGTTTGTGTTGCATACTGGCCAAAACCAAGTGAGTGTTCTGAGTTGGGAGGCTGCTTAAGAAAGATATGGGTACTTCTGTTACCAAACCAAACGTGGGTCTATTTGCCTGATGTGCAGCAAAGTCAACTGACTGGCATTCGTTTCTGGTGAAATAAAGAACAGAATGTAGCGCAAGTTGTCCAAAGTGGGACCAAGCCAGGAGAATGAACAGCTCTTGCTCAAAAGACATGCACTCTCTCTGATGGCTTTTGCAAGCATGCATGCTAAGTTGCTTCAGTCGTGTCTGGCTCTTTGTGACCCATGGACTGTAGCCCGCGAGGCTCCTCTGTCTGTGGGATTCTCCAGGCAAGAACGCTGGAGTGGGCTGCCATGCCCTCCTCCAGGGGATCTTCCTGACCCAGGGATCAAACTGATGTGTCTGGCATCTCCTGCATTGGTAGGCAGTTTTTGTTTTTTTTTTTCTTTTTACCATTAGCACCACCTGGGAAGCCTGATGACTTTTGGGGAAGGGTTTTAAAGACAAAGTGAGCGGGTCACAGCTTGATCAGTTTGTGAGTGACTCTCTGATTGGTTGCTGGTGAAGTCTCAGTCCCCCCATTACCAATTCTCAGGCGCCAGCTGCTCTGGGGGCTGCATGCTCCTGGTCATCATGCAGTTAGCTTCTGCCACCTGGCAGGGGTTTTAGTGTCTACAAAACAACTTGAGGATGGCTCAGGTTATTATCTATAGTCCTTGCTGCTGCTGCTACTGCTGCTAAGTTGCTTCAGTCGTGTCCGACTCTGTGCGACCCCATAGACGGCAGCCCACCAGGCTCTGCCATCCCTGGGATTCTCCAGGAAAGAACACTGGAGTGGATTGCCATTTCCTTGGAAGTGAGGACAAAACAGGTCAATCTTATACACGTGCAGTTTTCGTTTTTAAAGAAATAAATTTATTTACTTATGGCTGTGCTGGGTCTTGGTTGCTGTGTGGGCTTTTCTCACTGTGGCAAGTGGGGGCTACTCTTCAATCTTTCCCACCATCAGGGTCCTTTCAGTTCTTTGCAGCAAGTGGCTAAAGTATCGGAGCTTCGGCTTCAACATCAGTCCTTCCAATGAACATCCAGGACTGATCTCCTTGCAGTCCAATGGACTCTCAAGAGTTTTCTCCAACACCATGGTTCAAAAGCATCAATTCTTCGGCACTCAGTTCTCTTTATAGTCCAACTCTCACATCCATACATGACCACTGGAAAAACCATAGCCTTGACTAGACGGACCTTTGTTGGCAAAGTAATGTCTCTGCTTCTTAATGTGCTGTCTAGGTTGGTCATGATTTTCCTTCCAAGGAATAAGCATCTTTTAATTTCATGGCTCCAGTCACCATCTACAGTGATTCTGGAGCCCAGAAAAATAAAGTCTCTCACTGTTTCCTTTGTTTCCTCATCTATTTGCCATGAAGTGATGGAACCAGATGTCATGATCTTAGTTTTCTGAATGTTGAGCTTTAAGCCAACTTTTTCACTCTCCTCTTTCACTTTCATCAAGAGGCTCTTTAGTTCCTCTTCACTTTCTGCCATAAGGGTGGTGTCATCTGCATGTCTGAGGTTATTGATATTTCTCCCAGCAATCTTGGTTCCAGCTTGTGCTTCATCAGCCCAGCGTTTCTCATGATGTACTCTGCATATAAGTTAAATAAGCAGGGTGACTATTATTATTTTTTGTGTTGCTTGACTGTTTCCCTCTGTTTCTGCATTTTCTGACTTCTCTGATTAAATTTGCTCTCTGGAACTTGGGGAAGGCCTAGGAGGCTAGAGCTTTCCTGCAAATGAGAGGCAGGTGTGGGACCTGGAGGGTGAGGGAGTCTGTCTCCAGGAAGGCGCCTCAGGAAGCTGCTCGGTTTCTTCTCACGGGAGTCTGCATGGGGACGCGGGGGATTGTGGGAAAGGGGCACAGACTCCTGAGCGGCGGCGGCTGGAGGAGAGGATCCGCTCCCGGGAAACGAGGGCTGACGCCAGCGAGGGCTGACGCAACTCAAGGCCAGGGCGCTGCCGCCCTTCGGCCTTGCGAGCTCCTTCCGCTTCCACTGCGGGGACTCACTTGCTTCTGCTTTTGTCCTCATGTCATTTCTCAGTCAGTGGATAAGAAAGATCTGCTCTTATAACGTGGGGATCAGGAAACATGTTTAACCTGTTAACGGATCTCAAGTGTGAAAACCCTGAGAATCACTAGACCCTGAGTTGCTATGAATTGACTTTTATCTCAAAGCTAAAAGCTAATCCACACAAACTGAAACATTTTATATATATATATAAAGAAAGTAAAATGATGCCGAGGCAAATACAATGATATTAAGGGAAAGTGGAATAAGACAGAAATGGGGAAATCCTCTGCAGAATGAATGCAGTCTTTCTTGGAGCCTTTCTGTATCAGAAATCTGGTACTGAAGATGCTGATAATGTGGAAGGGATCATGGACTTTCTGTAACCAACCCCTCACTCCCCTGGGTTTGAAAGTTCTCAACCAAACAGTGTATGTAAAAGATACCTGCATGCAGAAACCACCACCAGACCAGGTTAGTCCTCACTGGTGGTGACTGGTGTGATGGTGAAAGCTTTTCATGTTTTCAAAAGCCCAGATGAGCTCCATGTTTGAAGACAGGGTTCTTTCATTATGGAAGCTACCCCAGGAAGGGTGTTAGGCAGAGGCCAGAGTCAAAGACAGTTCTCTACTCTGATGCAGGGGTATTATCTCCTGTCCATTAGTCACATCTCAGAATATTCGCATCGATGGTGTTTTAGGAAGTTGAGGCTCCAACCTAAGGGAATGCAGCTGAAACTGAAACTCCAGTACTTTGGCCACTTCGTGCAAAGAGTTGACTCATTGGAAAAGACTCTGATGCTGGAAGGGATTGGGGGCAGGAGGAGAAGGGGACGACAGAGGATGAGATGGCTGGATGGCATCACTGACTCGATGGACATGAGTCTGAGTGAACTCCGGGAGTTGGTGATGGACAGGGAGGCCTGGCGTGCTGCAATTCATGGGGTCGCAAAGAGTCAGACACGACTGAGTGACTGAACTGAACTGAGTGGGGAACTGCGGAGAAGGCAATGGCACCCCACTCCTGTACTCTTGCCTGGAAAATCCCATGGATGGAGNGGAGGCCTGGCGTGCTACAATTCATGGGGTCGCAAAGAGTCGGACATGACTGAGCGACTGAACTGAACTGTACTGATGTTTTTTGCGTTGTTCTTTGCATTTTCTTTAGCAAGCAAGTACTGTCTCTGCAGGAGCTTCCCAGGCAGCTCATTGGTAAAGAACCCACCTGCAAGGCAGGAGACATGGGTTCCATCCTTGAGTCGGGAAGATCCCCTGGAGTAGGAAATGGCAACCTGCTCCAGTATCCTTGCCTGGAAAATTCCATGGACAGAGGAGCCTGACTGAGTACAGTCCATGGGGTCATAAAGAGTCAGAGACGACAGTGCAACTAAGCACACACACACATAGCGTACAGTGTCTGTGCAAAAGTCTGAAAGCCTTCAAATCAGGTAGAATGATTCATAATGAACTATGAGTCACAGTGCCACACTGATTATTTTACACTCGTTAGTACTGATGCTCCTGTTAGCTGGTAAGATTATTGAGGGCAGCAGCTGTGATAGAGCAGAAAGACTATCACAGTGGAGACTGGGTTTCACACTAGATCTGGGCTGTGGAACTAGCAGATTGCACCAGGAAAAGGTATTTACCTCTCTTAGTCTTTGATTCTTCATCTATAATACAGGGAAGAATAAAACACACCTCACAGGACTGTAAAGAGTAAATGAAATCATGGGTACAAAGGACTGTATAATTCCTAAATGATTCCATTAGAAAGAAGGGGGATTTCCCTGGTGGTCCAATGATTAGGACTCCACGCTTTCACTGCTGAGGGCGCTGGTTTGATCCCTGGTCGGTAAACTAGTCCCAAAGTCAGTGTGGCCAAAAAGATAAATAAAATTAAAACAAAAAACTACCTTTATTTAAAAAGAAAGAAATGGAGAAACTCCATTGTTTCCTGTCCCCCACTCAGAGCCTAGCATGGGGCCCCACACACAGTGAGACTTAACTAAATATTGGATTTATGACACTGGCGAAGATGCAGAAACCAACCTAGGGTTACTTCGCTGGGAATTATGCTTGCAGGGATTTCCCCCAAGCCCCTTGCTTAGGGCAGACAATTAGAACGCAAAGGCCCACCATGGGAGAATGAAATTATAAGCAGACGTAAGTCCACTTCTCTGATTAGGCCTCTCAAATGCTTGACCCTCTCACGGGCATTCTTGAAATGTTTGTAAGCCGCCCTAAAAGACTAGTGACAGTACCAGGCACTAGGGTATAAAACAGTTAGCCACCTGATAGTAAACTGAAGGGAACCGGAAGACCAGCCCTCACCTTAGTCACCCCTGGAAACGTCGAGGAAATCAGGTTTGTCCTTTAATTTGCATCCTTCTCTATGTTATAAGAAATTAAGCTTTAACTTTAAAAAAAACCCTCTAATTGGATACTACTGATGGGAAGACATCTGGGGCAAATATCTAGGCCTGATGCATTCCACCCCAAGCAATGGTTAGTGGTTTGGGGAACGAGCGTGTGGCAGAATAAGCAATGGTTACTAATTATTATATAGCACAGGGTTTGGCATCATCCATAAAGCCCCGTCGTGAAGGCCCCTTCCTCTGCAGAGAGGATTATAGGATTGACTGTTTGGACATTTTTTTCCCTGAGCGAGCATACATTTTCCGTCTTAATTGGATCCAGCCTCTTTGCTCAGGGGCAAAGAGGCCATTTTTCTATAACAATTCTATCCTTCAAATGCCAGGTCAGTCATCAGCCATTCCGGGGTCTGGAAGGAGCAATGTTTGGCTTCCTATTTCCTTTCCATTTGCTCAGCGTTGTTCTAGCCGTGATGCGAAAAGCATGCGAGGATCGTGTCCTAAGCTACCTCCGATTTAGCCAAAAAAAGTTAATGAGTGCTATCAGTGTGAAACATCTTTGAACCACACAGAGCTTTCAGATCGGGGCAAACTGTTTGCCCCGAATGTTTGGACTAATGCAAATATTTATTTCTTCCAACACACACCACTTCCAAACTGGGGGTGGGGGCGGGGAGGTCTGCCAGACATTTCTCACAGTTAAGACAAACATTTGGAAAACATTTTCCAATTTGCCCTATACCTTTAGTTAATCTTTCTTAACCATGCTGAGTCATCTCCTCATTTGCCATCTACTGCAACATGAAGGCCACTTCTTTCTTTTTTAATATTTATTTATTTGGTTGCTCGGTCTTAGCAGCAGCACTCAGGTTCTTCTTTGTTTCAGCATGCAAGATCTTATTTTAGTTGTGACAAGCAGGATCTTTAGTTGCAGCATGGGAGCTGGGATGGAACCGGAGCCCCCTGCACTGAGAACTCAGAGTCTTAGCCACTGGACCACCAGGGAAGTCCCCCAAGGCCACTTCTTGAGGATCTTATTTTCTTGGCTCTTCCCCTCCTCCACATACCAAACATAGCATCAGTCAGTCATTCCCAGATCAAGGTTAGTTGGACATCTATGTTGCAGGCACACACTCATCTGACTGACAGCCTCCTTAATCTGTGACTATAGGCTTGGTGGCATCAACCCACAACAGCACTCAGCTTGAGAAAAATGGGATCTTGAGACATCTTTGCGTTCAAGCCTGCAACCCGATTCTCTGTCTGCACCCAACTGCCTATTTTGGGCTTCCCTGGTGGCTCAGTGGTAAAGAATCCACCTGCAATGCAGGAGACACAGGTTCGATCCCTGGGTCAGGAAGATCCCCTGGGGGAGAAAATGGCAACCCACTCCAGTATTCTTGCCTGGGAAATCCTATGGACAGAGGGGCTTGGTGGTCTACATACAGTCCATGGGGTCTCAAGAGTCAGACACGACTTAGCAACTAAACAAAAACCCCCTACTTTTCTAGAGCCTGGGGTTCCTTCTCAGGGGATGTTATCTAAGCATCCCAAGGAGCTCTTCCTGAGTGTCTGATGGAGCAGAGCGCATTCCTGCACAAGCCATGGGAGAGCTGTTTTCCATGGCCCGTTTGTTGACCTTCTCCAGCTTGTTTCCATTTCACAAGTGGTGCTAAGACCCGTGCCAAGATGGAATTCCATTTCAAATGAGGTTTCATAAGGCCTTTTATCAGATATGAAGACCAATTACACTGGCTGGGTTTTCTCTACCCTGTAGCTGAGTCACTCTATCCTTCACCCCCCACTTCCTTTCCTGTAGTGGTTAAGTTCAGAGCTTCACCTTCTCTGCAGGAGCAGATCAAAGGCTTGACTTCCTGTCCCCTCATTAGGGGGCTGGTGACATCCCGCTGTCTCCTCTCCATCAGCAACCCCCAAGAGACTCTCAGCTCCCAAAGAGCCTTGAAAAGTTGCTAAATCAATGCAAAACGCGTGCGCACACACATGTTCTGGTTTCTAAATGCAAATACCCATATGGCTAACCCTGACATATCTAAAAGGTTAACCCTGAGAGAGCTTTTCAGGGAAAACAGCTGCTTCACACATTTTCTTTGGGAGGGAGAAGGGGTGTGCCCCGCAATGTGGCAGGGAAATCACTCCAGTAGGTCTCCCCCTCCCCCTCCCCCTCCCTTCCCAGCCCCCTACTTTTTCTCTTTTTAACATTTATTTGGGCACCTGGCCTCTTTAGTTGAGATGCCTGCGCTCTAGCTCCCTGACCAGGGATCGAACTTGCACCCCTGCACTGGGAGTGCAGCATTCTAGCCACTGGACCACCAGGGAAGTCCCCCTACTTTTTTATTAGTAAAGAGAGTTGCAGAGACCTGAGCATATACCTGGAGAAGGAAATGGCAACCCACTCCAGTATTCTTGCCTGGAGAATCCCAGGGACAGAGGATGGGGTCGCACAGAGTCGGACACGACTGAAGCGACTTAGCAGCAGCAGCAGCAGAGCATATACCTAAGGTGCCACCATCAGACAGAGGTGCTTGGGGACAAGGATCTCCCGAGGGGTAGCAGGCACTGAAGGAAGCGGGGCTCAGGGCAGACGTGACCTGCATGCGCCGGGTGCTCGCTCACGCCCGGACCTGCCAAGGAGAGGGATGCCGCCACTGACATGTGGCTACTACGGTCCATCTCCTTTAAGCGCCTGTCCCTCGGGGGCAATTCTCTGGCTAAGCAAGATTCTCCCCAAGCCCTGCCAGGAGGTCCAAGAATACCAAGAAGCTGACTGGCCTTGCTCTTCGGGTGTGCAGGTATGCGTGAGGGTGTGGGAGAACACAGGTGATGCAGCTTCACAAAGAATCACAGCCACCTGTGCACACACGCACGGGCATGTATGTTATTTGTCCCCTCCTCACCCCATCCCTGCCAATCACAGATTCATTTGCATTCATAAAGAGTTCTATTTTTTGCTTCTTTAAATCATCACTTTTATTTATTTATTTGGCTGTGCCAGGTCTCAGTTGTGGCAGGTGGGATTTTCATTGCCGCGAACAGGATCTTTTCAGTTGCAGCACACCGGCTCAGCAGTTGTGGCACGTGGACTTAGTTGCCCTGAAGCATCTGGAATCTTCCTGGACCAGGGATGAAACTCAGGCTCCCTGCCTTGGAAGCATGGAGTCTTAACTGCTGGACCACTGGGGAAGTCCCAAAAGTTCTACTTTTAAAATGGAGATGCTGACTGTGAGGACTCACCTTATGGTAGTCATTCAGAGCCTAGTAGGAATTACATCTGGAGAAAGCNCCAGGGATGAAACTCAGGCTCCCTGCCTTGGAAGCATGGAGTCTTAACTGCTGGACCACTGGGGAAGTCCCAAAAGTTCTACTTTTAAAATGGAGATGCTGACTGTGAGGACTCACCTTATGGTAGTCATTCAGAGCCTAGTAGGAATTACATCTGGAGAAAGCGATGGCACCCCACTCTAGTACTCTTGCCTGGAAAACCCCATGGACGGAGGAGCCTGGTAGGCTGCAGTCCATGGGATCGCAAAGAGTCAGACACGACTGAGCAACTTCACTTTCACTTTTCACTTTCATGCATTAGAGGAGATGTCAACCCACTCCAGTGTTCTTGCCTGGAGAATCCTAGGGACGGGGGAGCCTGGTGGGCTGCCATCTCTGGGGTCACACAGAGTTGGACACGACTGAAGCGACTTAGCAGCAGCAGCAGGAATTACATCTTCCAACTGCTCCCAATGTAGCTGAAATCAGGGTCTGGGAGGGCAGTTAGATTCCCATTTTCTTTGTCCCTTTCCCCAGGAAATCTGTTAGAGACTCTCTCGCTCACAATGGCAACCTCAGAGCATTTACATTTAGAAACCATATGTCCTGAGAAATGGGTTTGGTTTGGGGGGGTTTTGGTTTCTGTGGGAGTTTGGGGCTTATAATGATTATAAGGGAAGGGAAAGATTTTGGCAATGTTAAAGGATTTTGGAGGGCTTCTCCAGAAAAGTCCACATTTCAAGTAAACTTGGACAAGCGGGCCCCTTTCTTCCATCTCACTTTCCCCATCTGATAAGCAGGGTGATTTCTATTCTGGAAAGTGGAGAACAGATGAGGAAAACCCCTGAGAAGCCTTGGGGCAGCCCAGGCCCTGGCCACCTGGTGGGCCTCTGTGGCCCCTTCCCAAGCCAGGAATGTTCGTATCCGTTTATCTGTTTCTTTTACTTTCTGCACAGGTCCCGGAAGTTGTCCTTTGAGGTTTATTTCATCACTGCCTTAAAAAAAAAAAAAAAAAATACTGATACTCCACAGGCTACAGATTCCTAGAGACAAAACAGGCCCCATGGAAATTAGCCTAATTTATTACTGACTTCTGTCAGGAGGTTGTTACCAGTTGACTCTTTGGCACAACTTCAGATAGCTATTCTTTGCTTCTGACCCCAAGAACAGCAGTGAGGTCTTTTATTGTTTCAAATAATCATGCTGCTTTCTAAGTGTGTTCTAACAGCGTTGTCATCGTTAAAATGTTTCAAATCTCACAGGAAACGTTTTTAAGGAGAAATCATTTTAAAGTAGATACAAGCCCAGTGTGTGTTTGACATCTTTCTCCATGATCTTCTTGCAATCTGTCCTGTTCAAAAGAAATGGAAACTCTTAAAACTGTTTTTATCAATCGTCCTGTCCATTTTAGACCACCTTTTCTGAAGTAAATAGAAAGCAGGGTTTTTTTTTTTCCCCTTCTTTCTATGTACACACAACTATGGATTTACTATGGATTTACTGTACACACACCTTTTTTTTTTTTTAATGAATAATGTGTATCTGCATACAGGCTAAGTCGCTTCAGTCGTGTCTGACTCTGTGTGACCCTATGGGCTGTATCCTCTGTCCACGGGATTCTCCAGGCAAGAATAGTGGAGTGGATTGCCATGCTCTCCCTTCCAGGGGATCTTCCCAACCCAGGGATCAAACCTGAGACTCTTATATAAGTCTCCTGAATTGGCAGGCAGGTTCTTTACCACTAGCACCACCTGGGAAGCCTGTAATACACATTTAATTTGAATCAGGGCAGTCAGTTGCTCAGTCGAGGCCAATTTCCCAAAAAGATACAAGAAAAGGTAGGGAAGGTAAGAAATATGAGTGGCTTATTACTACCACCAATGTTTATGATTGTCCTTGAACTGCGTTTTTCTCTGATTAGGACTCAGTCCTAATCTCCAATCCCCCAGTCCCTCTGTTTCTTGCCTCCTTCCCCCTGCCCCCTCCCTTATGTTCTCCCAATTTTCATGTCAGAAGTTATGAGGTTCTCACCCTCCTTTATTTAACTCAGTGTGTGTAGAACCCTAGAAGTTACGTCCCAGGAACTTTCTGCAGACCCGAGGGTACTCCCCTTCTGCACCAGCCAGCAGAGTAGCCACTGGCCCCCTGTGACTGCTGAGCATTTGAACGTGGCTGGCACGCTTATGGAATGGAATAGTTCACTTTAATTAATTTTTAAAAATATTTATTTGGCTGTGCCAGGTCTTAGTTTTGGCACACAGGATCAAGTTCCCAGACTAAGAATCGAACCGGGGCCCCCTGCATTGGGAGCTCCAAGTCTTACCCACTGGGCCACCAGGGAAGTCCCTCACTTTAATTAATTTAAACAACCACATGCAGCTAATAGCTACCATGTTGGAGGGCACATATTCAGAGGACTAGACAGACACTTGAACATTTTCAGGTTATTCCAGGTGACAGGCTCTACCAGAGGACATGCTCAAGCCCAAGAAATCCCAAGAAAAATCCAAAGGAAGGCAGCCCCCACCATCTTTCCTCCAGAACGGTGGCCCATCAGTTCCACCCAGGGGCTGCCCCAGGAAGACCACTGAGGTGTTGTCTGGAAGACACCTCTGCACACCAGTTTCTTCTTGGATCTTCTCACCCCCAACCAAAGGGACCTCTTGCGACTGTCTTAAGTGGTTTCCATTTGTAAGAACTGACCTTCATAAAAACACCCGTTTTGGAAAATTAGCAGTTGTCTTCCAGATTCCAGCCTATCCCTCAAATATGACCTCTGAGTTATCCTTAAGTCATGTTTTGGTCCCGCAGGCTAGTGTCCAAGCTTTAGGCACAGCAGAGTCAACAGTTTCCAGCTAAGCAGGTTATACCACAATCAGCTTCAGCTCCTTGGAGGAAAAACCAGGTTCTAATCAAATCTGATTTATCAGGTTAAAAGCCTAAGAAGTTAACGATGATGTCCAATTCCATCTCTTTACCCACCTCCAGCCACACCTCCCCAAGGCTAACACCCAAAACGTCACCTCCCACAGGGTCCTTCAACAATCAAAGGCTGAATGAATGAATGAATGGTTTGAGCCTTGTAAGAATTTCAAAAGACAATTTAAAAATGGTTTTCACAAAACAAGAAACTGGGAGAGGGGGCAAAGTCTAGACAGGACAGAACTGCCTTCTCTTTAAAAGGTACCATGAATAATTGTTCAAATATTTGATGATAATAAAGAATTTTTGCTTAAAAAAAAGTAAGCGTGATTTATATCAAACGGGATGCTTCCCCCACTGTCTGGATGGTATTAAATGCAACAATCTTGTCTTTATCCCCAAAAGATAAAATTTTGAAGCTTTATGGATTAAAATCGTTTCAATATTTAGGATATTTTAAAATAAAATTTTCCACTGAAATGTAACAGCATGTGTTTCAAAGTAAAAATCATTCCTATTAGTTAAGCCCACATAATCTATTTTTAATCATTTAAAAATCACATCTTAAAACCCTTTAACTTCACTATTCTATTTTGAAGTGAGGTGTGGGGGCCAGGG
This sequence comes from Neotragus moschatus, assembly GCA_006410615.1. NCBI lineage: Eukaryota > Metazoa > Chordata > Mammalia > Artiodactyla > Bovidae > Neotragus > Neotragus moschatus. The sequence continues at coordinate 316,291 of SJYA01001040.1, read as the reverse complement.
GTTGTAAGACTGAAGAAATTCCCTTTCCTTTTCTATGTGTCACCTGTTTTTAGTCACTTTCTATCATCTTCTCAAGTTTCACCTAGAATTGTATGATCTATTGTAGTAATATCTTTTTGTAACCGTAAAACTTGTTTATTTTAAAAAATCAAGATATTATAATGCTTTACCATAAGCCACAAATATACCAGCAACAAATTATTAACTTTAAATATTGACCGAAGTCCTGAAACCATTTCATTAGAAGACTGTGAGTTCCCAGGTCTTGGTTGAATGGCCCTTGGTAAAGGTCAATTTGGTCCTGCACTGAGCTCTTTCCTGAAATTTACTCAGATATTATTGAAGTCTTCGGCCCACACCCAAAGGGTATCATTTAGCAGGCCACTACAAGAGTTATGGCTGTTGAAGACATAATTTAAACAAGGATTAGTCTGGGGAGTGGAAGAATCAAGCTTTCTGGAGTTTAGAATCTGACAAGAAGCAGCTAAGCTATTGAAAGATGAGAGTCTTGAGGGCATTTATCTGATGGTTTTAAAAACCAGCAGCTAGATTAATTAAAAGCATCATTTGAAACCTTCTGTAAGAAATCAAGGCCTCTGAAACCATTTGCTTTTGATTTCTCCACATCCAAGTCGTCAGTACTGAAAAGAAACTCAGAAAAAGTAAAAGGCAGTTCTGTTTAATGATGGCATTGTATTTAATAGGCCCAGCAGCTTTAACACATGCTGAGCTGCCCCAGCTCAGGATGCAAAAACTGCTGCTCTTCCGTGCAGAGAAGCTTTAGGGTAGAAGCAGCCACGGGGGTGGATTAAGTACGCCTGCCGATAACAGTTAAAACGGCTGCGGGCTTCAGAGACATTCCAGTGTTCTAATAACAATATTTCAGTTTTGTCATCATGAACTAGGGGTGCAAGGAAAAGAGGGAAGGGCTTTCAGCCTTGCCGTGGAATGCTGAGTCTGTCCCAGCAGGCTGGCTGCATTCAAACCCCCTCCCCTCTCCTGCCCTTCCCAGCCTCTGGGGTCCCCTGTTTCCAGGTCCCCAATCTTAATCACTGGGAAGATCCAAGCCAACAAATTTACAGAGATATGTGAGTGAAAGTTTCTTGCACGTTCTGATTTTCAACATCCTGACCAAGGGCAAAAATCATGACATTTCTGACTTCTCAGTTCCTATAGTTGTGCCTGCTAGTACCATGCTCAGGAAAATGTGATCAATACTCCCTCTCTGTCCTCTTTATTGATCAAATATGACTACTACTGCCCTGGGAAGAAAGGAAGGGTGGGACCTTACAAAATTTCTTCTCACCACCATTCAAAGAAGTGAGGCAAAACACTAGAATATGACAAAAACCTTTACTGCAACAATAAAATGAAAAGGAAACACACAAAAGGCCCTCTGCAAACACTTTCTCACCACTATGATTTCAGCATTAGTGTGCTTGCCAATTTTCTGAGATTCTGAAATGTAAATAGACAGATGGAATTAGTCTTGGGTTTCTTTTCATTAAATGCTTAATCACTTAGCTCATTTCCATAAATTGGCATGAATTCAGTCTCACCTTCTTTTCTTTTTTTACCCTTAACCACCCATTTTTAGGAGAGTAATCTAAAGTTCCTAAGAATGATCAAGTTGATGCTCTCTTGAGTCCACAACAAAATACATTTGGATGGTTTAAAACTTTGAACCCAGATCTTCATCTTATTTCAAAAAGTCCATAAAGGTGCAAGCTGTTTCCAATGTTTTCTAATTATTAATGATGAACCACTTTAATTCACTTACAGATTTTCTATCTTATTGCTGTACTCATTTTTCCACTTTCTAAAAGTATTATTATGGTAAGAATTTTAACTTTCAATGAATTTAGAAGACATCTGCCTTTGAGAATGCATAATAACAACAAAAGATAGGCCCCCAAATTACCCACCAACATAGACAACTACAAATCTATAGCATTTGCAAAGTGTGTCTGTCTTTCTTCAAGGCCTGTTTCTCTATTGTTTGGGACAAATGTGACTTTTACTTGAAAGCCACATTTTAAATTGTTTACAATCTATTTTGTTAACTGAACTAAATTAAATTTCACATTCACAAACCATATTTCTCATTTATAACCACTCACAAGAATCTTCAAGGAAGAAGTGGTTTTAAATATTGTAAACAATTCAGATTTTTAAAGATACAACAGATTTTATGTTAGAGCTTTCATTATACTGACTGGAACTTTCATTTCTGAATATGCGGGTAATGTGGTTACTAGGAGAATTATTCAATTGAAAAGAATGACTTCAACTACGTAAGAATTGAGGAGAGAAAAATAAAATGCTTTTATTTCTAAAAGCTTCCACAGTAATTAGAATATATGTGCTCAAATCTTTAATAAAGATCCAGTGAGAAGAAAGTGGAAGCACTTAAAATCATGGATTCTCTTTAGACACAAAAGGGAAAGAGGGGGAGAAATGCAGATTTCAAAATGAAATTTCCACGTAAGTAATTAGTTTTTCTCATTCAGGTGTCAGTTCCTCCGCATTCTTACGGGGAAGGCCCCCTCCATTTCAAAGGAATTTCAGGAGCTATTTTCTCACCCTGAGATGACTACAAAACTCTCAAAGAGAAATTGAAAAGACTTTAAAAGGAAAAGGAAGTAAAAGGCACATTCTTGAGAACTTTTTAATCACTGTAATTCGGTCATTCCATATAAGCCTCCAGACTGTAGCTCTCTTTTCCAAGGCTCTAAAAAAACAAATTTGTTAACCTGACAGACAAAATTACCAAGCGGTGCATTCATTTCAGTGAAAAAATCTGGGGAGACCGAACTGGGGGAGAAAATTAATAATACTCTGCCCACTCCAAGCAAAACATTTTAAAAGAAGCAATCAAATGCTAAGAAAAAAAAAAAAAAAAAAGCAAGCTCTAGGCAAATAAGTGTGTAGAGCAGCAAATGTAGGAAGCAGAATTCCCCGGGCAACAGGAGAAACCAGTGAAACTTGCAAAGCCTCCAGTCCTCACATCCAATGATTTCCCAGGAAAAAATTTCAGAATGGAGAGGGAAAACTTTCCCAGCCCCCGAACCCTCAGGTGAACAACCATATTCCACCACTAGGTGGCGGTTGCAACGGCTGTGAGCCGGGGGCTGTTTTCTCCGCTTTTTCCCCGACTCCAGGACTCACTGCCCTGTTCAGGAGACAGCCCACGAGCCTCTTGGTCCAATTTGCTAAAAATTTGGGGTTAGGAAAAAAGAAAATACTCGGGCTTTAGAAACTGAAGTCACCAGGAACAGCTTCTGTTAAAAGTCTGTTCACATCAAAGCTGGGAAATGGGAAGAACAGACCTGCACATTTCCAACTCGTCTGGAGTTTCCGAAGCAAACCTTCCAGGCTGCTGCTTTGTAGACAAACGAAGCTGAAATTACGACATGAGCTGTTGAGTTGTGCATCATCTACTCACACCCCGTGTACAGTGCCACAAGGTGATGGAATCAGCTGGATCAACATGAACCGTTTTACTGCTGGCCAGCAAAGTCTTCCTTCATTCATCAAAGTGTGTGAATGAAAAATATTAAGAAGTAAATAGGGCGTTTTCGTGGACTGCTCGCCTTGTACTCTTCTGAAGTCAAGACCTTACCGAGACTGCATTCGACCTTGGGTGTCAAATAAAGCCTCCTCCCATGAAAGGGAAAACCACTTCCCTTTTCATAAAAAGGCTGCACCCAGGGCTCAAATCTTGGCAAAAGAAATGTTACATAAATTCCAGGTGTTCCTAAATATGTATGCTTACCCGCACGGAATCATTTTAGGAAGCATCTTAAGTTTCTGGGCCACTTTCTCTCTCACCCCTTCCCTCTCTCCATCTCAAGGAAAAGTCAAAAAGTGCGTTTAGCTCGTTACTCACTCCATTTAGACGATATTTCCTGCCAACCTAATGCAGAAAATCTAATGATTTGCATCCAAAACACATCTAAGCACTGGCACACTTACCTTTCTTTTCTTAATTAAGCCAAAACCAAAAAAAATCCACTTATCTCTCTCCCTCCTCAATGGGGGGAAAACCACCCCTGAAATCATGTATCCTTTTCTACATGATTTGCACAACCATCCTCTCGTTATGTGAACAGGCTAATTCCTCAACATCTTACTTTGCCTTTAAAAGGCTTCCTTCCACACGACGGGATTTCCCTAAGAAACATTCCCAGCGGATGGTTTCCAGCAATAGCCTATATCAACTCAGCCGGCGCCCCTCCACCCCCAACACACACACACACACACACACACTCATACACTCACAGAACCATCCCGCCCAACTCGGAAAAGCTGTTTGATTTGCATGTTTGCCCATCTCTTCCTGAATGAGCGCCTTTCCAACTGACCTTTCAACAGCTGCCGAGAAGGCACGGCACGGTAAGGTTAGAGCTGAAAACTAGGGAATCTGTTTTAGCATCCTAATCCTTGCTACCTCGACGTGACGTTTCCCCTTCTCTGCCCAAGTCCAGGTTCCCCAAGCACAAGGGCAGGAACCGTGAAGCGTTTGCCGAGCACTCTCCGAGGTGCCCTGCTCCCGACCAAACTCACTGCGGGCATCCCGCACCCGCCCGATACCCCAGCTCGTGGCGAAGGCGCCAGGCACGCACCCGCCCTGCCTCTTACCTTCCCTGGCTTTCAGCAAGACCGTGTTGGCCACGATGTTTTCCAGCTCCATTGACAGTCGGCGGTCAGCGAGGGAGCCGGCCGGCGGGGCTGTCAGCGCCTGACGGTGCTGCCGCTGCTGCTGCTGCCGCTGCTCGGGCTGCTGCCGCTGCTTGCCGGAGCCGGGAGCGAGCAGCCCGCCTAGCCTACCGCATTATTCTTTGCTCTTATCCCTCGGAGTTTCCACCTCTGCAAAGAGGAGCCGCCGCCGCCGCTTCTTCCTCCCTCTNGGCACAGACTCCTGAGCGGCGGCGGCTGGAGGAGAGGATCCGCTCCCGGGAAACGAGGGCTGACGCCAGCCAGGGCTGACGCAACTCAAGGCCAGGGCTGTGCCGCCCTTCGGCCTTGCGAGCTCCTTCCGCTTCCACTGCGGGGACTCACTTGCTTCTGCTTTTGTCCTCATGTCATTTCTCAGTCAGTGGATAAGAAAGATCTGCTCTTATAACGTGGGGATCAGGAAACATGTTTAACCTGTTAACGGATCTCAAGTGTGAAAACCCTGAGAATCACTAGACCCTGAGTTGCTATGAATTGACTTTTATCTCAAAGCTAAAAGCTAATCCACACAAACTGAAACATTTTATATATATATATAAAGAAAGTAAAATGATGCCGAGGCAAATACAATGATATTAAGGGAAAGTGGAATAAGACAGAAATGGGGAAATCCTCTGCAGAATGAATGCAGTCTTTCTTGGAGCCTTTCTGTATCAGAAATCTGGTACTGAAGATGCTGATAATGTGGAAGGGATCATGGACTTTCTGTAACCAACCCCTCACTCCCCTGGGTTTGAAAGTTCTCAACCAAACAGTGTATGTAAAAGATACCTGCATGCAGAAACCACCACCAGACCAGGTTAGTCCTCACTGGTGGTGACTGGTGTGATGGTGAAAGCTTTTCATGTTTTCAAAAGCCCAGATGAGCTCCATGTTTGAAGACAGGGTTCTTTCATTATGGAAGCTACCCCAGGAAGGGTGTTAGGCAGAGGCCAGAGTCAAAGACAGTTCTCTACTCTGATGCAGGGGTATTATCTCCTGTCCATTAGTCACATCTCAGAATATTCGCATCGATGGTGTTTTAGGAAGTTGAGGCTCCAACCTAAGGGAATGCAGCTGAAACTGAAACTCCAGTACTTTGGCCACCTCGTGCAAAGAGTTGACTCATTGGAAAAGACTCTGATGCTGGAAGGGATTGGGGGCAGGAGGAGAAGGGGACGACAGAGGATGAGATGGCTGGATGGCATCACTGACTCGATGGACATGAGTCTGAGTGAACTCCGGGAGTTGGTGATGGACAGGGAGGCCTGGCGTGCTGCAATTCATGGGGTCGCAAAGAGTCAGACACGACTGAGTGACTGAACTGAACTGAGTGGGGAACTGCGGAGAAGGCAATGGCACCCCACTCCTGTACTCTTGCCTGGAAAATCCCATGGATGGAGGAGCCTGGTAGGCTGCAGTCCATGGGGTCGTGAAGAGTCAGACACGACGGAGCGACTTCACTTTCAATTTTCACTTTCATGCACTGGAGAAGGCAATGGCAACCCACTCCAGTGTTCTTGTCTGGAGAATCCCAGGGATGGGAGAGCCTGGTGGGCTGCCGTGTATGGGATCGCACAGAGTCGGACATGACTGAAGTGACTTAGCAGTAGGGAACTGGGATCTGGAAGAGACAAACGTGTGAAACTTCTTACAGCTGCAGCTGGCACGGAGATCACATGCACCCTTCAGTCTATCCAGAGGGTTCCAACCGTGACCTGATAGGCGGTCTGTGTTTACAAAGGGCGTGGTCCTCCCCCGACACTCTCGCTCATCAGTGCTCCCCTCACGCTCTCAAGGTTAAGTCAGTAGAAACTTTCTCACTTCTACTTGTATAAATAATTCAAGAGCTCTTTTTTTTTTTTTTGATCTTTTTTGGTTTTCCTTTCTTAGAAGAAGCTTCCATTTATGTTAGGAGCATTGGGGAAAGCTAATTGTTTATGGTTCTGGCTGTATCAAAATCCTAAAACAAAAATGTGGTGGTATTCTTCCCTTGAAGTTGTCACAGCTTCCATATTTGGTTATCTACAGGGTCTCAGAAACAAATCCTGCCTTATTTTTAATGTCACTTAGATGCTTCAAGGGTAACAGGAAGCAAGTGGATGCAAAGTCTGTTGCCTTGTGGGCTTTGTACTCGCTAAGATGAAAAGACAGCAAAGGTGAGATGAGAGAAAAAAGCAGAGCTCCCTACGATGACCAGCGCTGCTACAGGTAATACTGCAGCTCAAGGTCACTGCACCACCACCCTCGGCCAGAGTCCCGGAGAAAATGTTCCAGAAAGAAGGAGATGGGCCCATGTAGGACACACACAATTTGCATATATTATTTCCTTTAATCTTCACAGTAACCCCTACTGATTTGTAAATGAGAAATCTTGTGTTTCAAGAGATGAAGCAACTTGTTCAAAGAGCTAAGAAGTGACAGTGCCAAGATTAAAATCTTGCTATGATTTCAGGCTCAGAAGAGAGGACTTATTGAGAGTAAAAATTTATTGCCCTTGCTGGTACAGGAAGTTTTGTTGTTGAAATTAATTTTGTGTAGTGGTTTTCCAAATACATTCTTAGAAAAGCTACTGCTCTGAAGTTTTAGTGGTTTTCAGTGGTTCTAGAATATTTTACTTTAACTTCATTCATGAAATAGAGTTCTATTTTAATAAAATACATGCATTATATACCAACACCTAGGAAACCATGAAATTATTCATTTGAATTCTTACTGGTTAATTTCATAAGTAAATGTTACAAATTAGGAGTTGCAAAAACAAGGGGATTCTATTAAGAAAATAATTGTGTTTCTACAGTTGGAATTTTGTCAGCAGCCCATTTCTCTGCTTTTCTTTTCAGCAATGTCTATTGAAAGAATTACTGTTTGTTCTTACATCTCCTAAACTGCCATGTTCCCTTCAAGCCACTCCAGTTGGGGTTCAATCCCATCCACTTCACAGAAGCCTACCCTAGCCTGTGCCAACACTGCCTCGGCCAAATTAAGCCAGACACATTTGGGGTTTTTTTTTTTTTGCTCTGATTTTATGTGACCTCTCAGAAACATTCAACACAGATGACAGCTCCACTCTCCAAACCTCTCCCACCTGCCCTCATGTCTTCCAGGATGCCACGTTTGTCTGGTTTCCCTCCTCCCCTGACATCCCTCATGGTGCCCAGCTCTGCATCTTCACCCTTAATTTGGCCCCTAAATATTGGGAGATCAGCACTCTCCCCTCTGCTCCTCCCAGTGACCCTCTCTTAGGCCATCTAATCCAATCTCAAGGGTGTACAACTATCTACACGCTGGTAAAACTGTTAACTGACAGCACAAGCTGGAATCAAGACTGCCGGGAGAAACATCAATAACCTCAGACATGCAGATGACACCACTCTTATGGCAGAAACTGAAGAGGAACTAAAAAGCCTCTTGATGAAAGTGAAGGAGGAGAGTGAAAAAGCTGGCTTAAAGCTCAACATTCAGAAAACTAAGATCATGACATCTGGTCCTATCACTTCATGGCAAATAGATGGGGAAACAATGGAAACAGTGACCAACTGTATTTTCTTGGGCTCCAGAATCACTGCAGATGGTGACTGCAGCCATGAAATTAAAAGACACTTACTCCTTGGAAGAAAAGTTATGACCAACCTAGATAGCATATTCAAAAGCAGAGACATTACTTTGCCAACAAAGGTCTGTCTAGTCAAAGGTATGGTTTTTCCAGTGGTCATGTATGGATATGAGAGTTGGCCTGTAAAGAAAGCTGAGCACAGAAGAATTGATGCTTTTGAAGTGTGGTGTTGGAGAAGACTCTTGAGAGTCTTCTCTTGGACTGCAAGGAGATCCAACCAGTCTGTCCCGAAGGAGATCAGTCCTGAATATTCATGGGAAGGACTGATCATCATGGGATGTTGAAGCTGAAACTCCAATACTTCGGCCACCTGACAAAGAACTGACTCATTTGAAAAGACTTTGATGCTGGGAAAGATTGAAGGCAGGAGGAGAAGGGGACAACAGAGCATGAGATGGTTGGATGGCATCATCGATTCAATGGACATGAGTTTGGATAAACTCTGGGAGTTAGTGATGGACAGGGAGGCCTGACGTGCTGCAGTCCACGGGGTTGCAAAGAGCAACTGAACTTTGCCAAAGCCGTGACATGCCGAAATTTGCAGCAAAGAGAGGATATATTTGCAAGGTGGTCAAGCAAGGAGAGGGAAGAGGTCTCAGATCTGCCCCTCCAAAAGCAATGGGCTGAGCGTAATTGTAGGATAAAGAATAAAGAAGCAGAAGTGGGGAACGTGGGGAAAGGTGATTGGAAGAGGCCTGGTGATTATCCTGCGCAGGCATAGCTGGCGCCAGGTCTCTGTAGGCACTCAGCACGCTCTGAGGGTGGAGCTTTGGCCCTCTGACGTCACAAAAACCACCAGGTGGATGCTTGCACAGGGCCATTTGGAGCGTTGGCGGTTCTAACTGGTCTTAACCAGCTCAGCTGGAACGAGCCGCAGCTGACTACAAATACCTTATTGTTTAGTTACCTGCAGCTTGGGGGACATGCAAGCCTTTTGAAGAGAACCTTGATTAGTGAAGTCAGGTGAAATGGCTTTGACTAATGATGGTCCATGGTTTACATTCCTAACCCTGACATTCAGGTTCAGAATCACATTCAGCCGCTCACGCCATCTCTCCACGGTCTAACAAGTGTCTCATTTAAGACGCCCAGAGCAAAACTCTTGAACTTTCCCTTCTCAGTCTAGTTCTGACCTGTTCTTTCCCACCTTGGAAAATGACTTCACCATCTATCCAGTTGCTCAGACTAGAAACGTGGGAGTCGCCCTTGACTCCCTTCCTTAACGTGCTGCAGCCAACTTATCCAACTTACCCTGCATCAGTCCACCTCTCTCCAGCATCGTTGCTGCCATTTTAGTCCAGATAACTGTCATTTCTCCGGGGTTCCTGCCCCAGGCTTCTACTTCCACTCTTTCCTCCTTCCTAAAATATCGGGTCTTTATACCAAAGCTCAGAGTTTCTTGACTAGAGCAGTGCTGACATTTTAGGCTGCGACCTGTTTGCTGTGGGGGCTACCCCAGGTATCAGGGGGTTTTTAGCAGCATCCCTGGCCTCTGCCCACTAGAAGTCAGTAGCGCTTTCCAGTTGTGACAGCCAGAAATGCCTCCAGACAGTGATAAAGTTCCCTTGGGGGACAAAATCGTGCCCTGTTAAGAATTACTGTCATAGCCAAAGCAATTTTTATTAAAACAAACACAACAAATCAGATAATGATAATAAATATTAAGATAAAATAGTAAAAACTAATGTCACCTCCCTACTTTAAACCCCCCGGTGACTCCCCGAGTCTTCCGCGTGTCCAGGAAGGCTCTGCGTGATCTAGCTCTGCTCCAGGCGGGCTCTGCGTGATCTAGCTGGGCCGACTGCTCTCACTCTGAAGCGCCCAGTGGCTCTACTGCTGTCCCTCCTATAAATTCAGCTCGTTCTCACCCAGGACGCTGCCCTTGGGTTCTTTCTGCTTAGGCTGCTTCTCCCCTGACTTCCCGACTTGCGCATGACTTCTCTGCGCATACTGGACCTAGCTTCTCTGCGCTCCTTATCTCCCTAGCTGCCTTCCTGTCCAGCTTTACATTCCCACATCGCCTTCACAGCATCTCCAGGCCCCTGAAATTACCTTCTGTCTACGTTTGTTTGTCTGCCTCGGTAAAGGGAAAGCCCCTAGTCTGTGACACAGCGTTACCGCATCTCCAGTGCCTGGAATAGCACTCGGCACACAGTAGACGCTTGAGAAATATTCATTGGTTTTTAAAAGCCTTCCTGTCTTGACTTCACATACTGAAAGGATTACACATGAAACTTCACAGTGTAAACATTAAAAAAAAAAATCACACAGGTGTTTTTTGTTTGTTTTTTATTTTTTTTATTTTTCACTAGACCAGGATATCCATCCCACAGGGCTAAAATGAATTCCTGTGTCAATGCCACATGCTTTTGGTCACCAACGTGGGAAATGCCTCTTTCGTAAGGAAAGGCTGCTAGCGTGATCAGATTGTGACTGGAGCCCTAGGCCAATAAACAAAGTTTGGCAAAGTCCACACCGCAAAACTCTTCCTAAGTGACCTAAGCTGTGCAGAAACCCGTCCCAGAGGTGACGTCCTAATGAATCTATCTCCTGTGCCAGAGAACCTTCTGCTTGATGAAAGCTTTGTCAGGGGAATGAGGTCTTCACGTTTTAATGTCTGCGGATTATGGTAATGTGCTTAACGGTATCGATCTGTTCAGCATTCTGTACTCGCTTTGGCCACCAGCCAAGAAACTCCAAGAGAAGGAAGTGTCCAGATGGTCATAACGCAGGCTGTGAAAAGGGATCAGAGCAGCAGCGCACCAGTGTTATTCATCAAACGTTAGACACCACGTTCTGACACCTCGCTTACGCCGCAAGCCTAATGGGAAGGCGCTTCACGGGCTGCGTTAATCCCGCCGCTCACAGAAACCGGTGTGTGACACGAATGAGCACTCCTCAGCTGGCCTGCCGTCTGGAGGGCGGAGCAGTGGCTGGCCACCCGGGCAAGGACCTCAGAAGTAGTGCAGGTGGGGGTCACGCAGACGGGGAAGCAGAGAACCCCGGGGTCCGGAAGGGCTGGCCGAAGGCCCAGGGCAAAAAGCAGCGGATCTGGGCAGCGCTCGGGCTGGGAAGCTGGGCAGTCGGGGCTCAGCGCCCGCTCGGCAGCTTGCTGGTGAGAACATTTCTCCTCTCGTAAGATGGAAAGAGCATAAAACGTGCTAATGTACGCTCCCAGCGCCAGGAAAGGCGAGTCCCAGCTCCTCCTCCTCCTCCGTCCTCCGTCCTCCCAGGCTCCGCGTGCCTTTGCTACCTGACCTTGAAACCAGCAGAGACCTTCAGAGACAAGCCCACACTCACCCTTCTGTTCCCTCGGCCTCTGCCAGCTGCCTCGGAGGGAACGTGAGGCTGTGTGGCTGCTGACACTGCGCCGCCCTCCTCTGTGAAGGTGATCGAAGGCTTGGCAGGACGGAGCACTTGGGGGAGCGCCTGCGCCCCCCCCCTCCAATTGCCAGCCGGCAGGAGAAGGGCAGGGGACAGCAGACCCCTGTCCTGCTAGGCTGCTCGTCACAGATGCCCCTGGCACTTCACAGCTATTAGGATAAAAGCGGAGCCTGCCAGCCCTGGCTTCACATGATGGGGGAATAAACAATAGCTTGCAGATTAAATAACGCAGGATATTTTAAATTCTAGTTTGAGAGTTTAGCAGAAACTGAGAGCATGATAAATAAAAAGGACTGCACTCGCCTTTAATAAAGCAAACAGACCAAGGAGCCATTCATTTACTGTATGAAGGATTTGTTTTCCAGGGCAATCATGCAAAAAGGCTTAGCCTATCTTGCAGATGAAAAACTGGCCTGACCCTATCCAGCCCAGCTGACTGAACTTTGCAAACAGGGTTTTCAAAGTGCTCTTTTTCAATTAATGTTTTAATATTTTGAGGCTTTTCATGGAAATTATAGCTCTAGCTGTTCAAGATGACTTCAGCGACTGCTGATTTACAAATGCACCCAAGCAATGCCAATGGCCTTTGCAAATTAGATTTTTAAAATGATTCACACGGTGGCTTTTTAATGTATTCAAGCGCTTCCCATATGCCGCCTTCTAGCCTCATTCTGAAGCACAGACATTTCAGAGCAGAGTGCACATTTCAACTCTGTTTTTTCATACCTTTCCCTTTCAGATAGCTTCCACACTGCTTTCGTTAATCAGAATAATGAAAAGAGAGCCATGGGGCTCAAGATGAGATGCCAATCGTCAAGGCTGCTTTCATGTTGAGTCTCAGATCGCCACCAAATCCTCAGCCCTCTCTCATCATCTAGCGGCTGTTTTGTTTCCACAGCTCCTTGCCGTTTTGATCCACTCCATACATTTGTGGCCAAGGTCTTCTTCTTAAGACATTGCTCTTATCACTTTATTCCCTGCTCAAGAAATAAAAGCACCTTGCTGCCTCTAGTCTAAACTTTCCATTCCCCATACTGGCTTTTTTGCCCCCATTAAAAAAAAAAGACTTTCCTTTTAGAGTACTTTTTAAGATCAGAGCAAAGCTGAGAAGAAAATGAAGAGTTCCCATATATTCCTCCTCCCCACGCCACCCTAAGACACACAGCTTCCCTCATTACCAGCCTCCTGGACTAGAGTGGTACGTTTGTTACAATCGCTGGGCCTGCATTGATACACTGTTATCATCCAAAGTCCTTAGCTTACCTTAGGGTTAACTCTTGGTGGGATGTTTTGGGTTTTGACAGATGGACAATGACCTGTCCCCACCCTTGTGTCCATACAGAATGGTTTCACTCCTCTCAATCCTCTGTGCTCTGCCTGTCCATCCCTCTTTCTTCTCCAACCCCTGCCACCCATCGATCTTGCTGTCTCCATAGTTTTGCCTTTTCCAGAATGCCATATCGTTGGATTCATATATTACACAGCCATTTCAGATGCGCTTTTTTCACTTAGTAATATACATTTAAGATTGCTCCATTCTCTTTAGCATTGAGTACTATCCCCCTGTCTGGATGTACCAAAGTTCATTTTTCTCTGCACCTACTGAAGGGATTCCCATTTGCTTCCAGGTTTCAGCAATTATTAATAAAGCTGCAATAAACATGGGAGTGCAAGTTTTTGTGTGGACACAATTTTCATCTCATTTGGGTAAATCCCCAGAAGTGCAATTGCTGGATTGTAAGGTAAGAATATGTTTACTTTTGTAAGGAGCTGCTGAATTATCTTCCAAAGTGGCGGTTCCTTTTTGCATTCCCACTAGCAGTGAATCAGAGTTCCTATTGCTTCACTTGCTTGCCACCATTTGGTGTGGCCAGTGTTTTGGATTTTGCCATTCTATAAGTGTTGCAGCCTGACTTTTAAATCCTGATGCTATTTGCCTTGTTTCTCCAAATGTGTTTGCCATTTTTTCAAACAGTAACATCCTACTGTTGTCCAGCCTGTGTTCCACCTGAGCCACCCCCAGCCTTGGTTCCAGGTCTGTGCCCTGGTTTTTCCTCACGTGAAAGCCTGCCACCTTCTGGGTCAAACCATGCTGTCCTCTTCTCTGCGGGATCTTCTTGACTATACCAGACGGTGTTTCTCTTTCCTTGCTGTGAACGTCTCCAGAGACACACTTGTCAACCCAAGAGATGCTGCAGACTAGCTCCCATCCCTAGAGAGTCTGACGTTACTGAACTATGAGCAAGGACCTTTAAAAGTCATCCTGGTGACTCTAGATGTGCTCCCAAGGTCAAGAATCAAACACTAGGACCTACAGTCTTCACCAGATGATCCAGTACCTTGTATGATCAGGGTCTCTGGAGGAAGGACTCACACCAGTAATTTTGAAAGCTCCCCAAGTGATTATAACATCGAGTTCAGACTGAGCACCACTGGGATTCTGCCTTACAACTTGCCCCACGTGTATTTTATCTACTCAGCTAGATCCCCAGTTAATACTTGGGGTTTCTACTTTAAGATTGCTGATCCCAACCCACCCCTATTCCTAAAATACATCATAATACAGAATACACAACAGAAATTCAGTTCAGCTCAGCCGCTCAGTCGTGTCCGACTCTTTGCAACCCCATGGACTGCAGCACGCCAGGCCTCCCTGTCCATCAACTCCTGGAGTTCACTCAAAACTCACGTCTATTGAATTGGTGATGCCATCCAACCATCTCATCCTCTGTCATCCCCTTCTCCTCCCACCTTCGATCTACCTTAGTATCAGGGTCTTTTCCAATGAGTCAGTACTTCATATCAAGTGGCCAAAGTATTGGAGCTTCAGCTTCAGCATCAGTTCTTCCAATGAATATTTAGGACTGATTTCCTTTAGGATGGACTGGTTGGATCTCCTTGCAGTCCAAGAGGCTTTCAAGAGTCTTCTCCAACATCACAGTTCAAAGGCATCATTCTTCGGCACTCAGCTTTCTTTATGGTCCAACTCTCACATCCACACATGACTACTAGAGCTTTGACTAGATGGACCTTTGTCGGCAAAGCAATGTCTCTGCTTTTAATATGCTGTCTGGATTTGTCATAGCTTTTCTTCCAAGAAGCAAGCATCTTTCAGTTTCATGGCTGCAACAGAAATTGATAGTAAGTAAATATCTAAGTAGGTAAATAAGTAAGTCTAGGCAGCCTGTTTGATTTTATCGGTTGTTTAAGCCCAAGGATTAAAGGCAAGATCATATGTTTCAATATCAAATAGGTTATTTATGAAATCACTATCCCTTGACCAAAGGCTAAAAATGTACCCTCCGCTAAGTGCTTGATAAACGTGCCGTCTATTAGAGCACAGATGAGCTGAGTGAGTGTTGAGCTTTACCCCAACAGTGGACGGTCTGTCACACCATTGAGGAAAAGAAAAATGTCAATAAAAAATTAGGAAAAGAAGTATTCAATACAGATCTTTTGTGCTGAGAATTTTGCTGATTCTTGTTTCACTTGCTGACTTAAAAAAAAAAGACTGTTAACCAGACAACAAATGTTCCTTGCTGGCCCATCTGAGTTGAGCCTCTAGATTTTTCTTACCAACTTCACTGCATCCTGAAAGTAAGATTCAGACCTCGAGAAATTAGTTTTCTTCCTTTCTTCCCCAGGCACAAAGCATATAGGGGAAACCCACTGATGGTCTGTCCCAGCAAAGTGCCCATGAGATGAGTCCCTCCCAGACAATGATGTTCAAAATTAGTCCATCGACTCAGTTGTTTGCCGGGCTGGTTGAACTTTGCCTTCCCTAAAATTCACCTCTTTTAACGTTTTCTGCTCCCTGTGGTGCGGCTGTAATAAGAAAGCCATGAGAATGTTTACTTGGTGAGAATATGTTGCTTTTAAGGATGCAGATGGTGTTGAAGTGAACTTTAAGCCCATCAAAATGCAGAAGCCAGGTTCTGGTTCAGAAGTTGACCGAAAACCTGTGTTTATTTTTTCCTCCTCCATATCCCAAAGAAATGACAGTCAAGATACCCAAAGAGGGATAGATGATGGTAATATGTGACACTCTTCCTTTCTTTTATCCTTTCAAAAAAAATTTCCTTTGAGTAGCCTTTAAACAGTTTTCTAAAATGTGCTGATAATGTCCCCTGATACCATAAGGATGTGGGAATCCTTTATTGTTTATATGCGCTTCTAGGCAATGTAGCCATACACGTCAATGATGAATTATGAGCTGCCTCGTCTAGAGGGGCCAAGCTTGAGAGTATCTGCCATGCCCACAGCCCTTTTCAGACACGATCTTTCCCCAAATCCCACTGTTGCATGTGATCTCCAACCCAATTTAGGAGAACCAACAGGTGAGTTTTCCCTAGAAAGATCCCTCCCAAGAGTTCTGAATTCAAGGCATTAGAATGAACCAGCCATTTGGGGAATTAAGTGAAATACCCAAGGAGAGAAAGTAAGACATCAAAGTCCTGAATGATCAGGAGTAATGAGCGACAATAAATGGAAGCCGTGCAAAAGAGGGGAAGTCGCGGGAAGGAGCAGGAGAGGCAGAAACAGCAGGCAGACGCGGCCAGCGGGTCAGACAGGGCCTTAGGGAATCCTTTTCAAGGCGGACAGCCTTGGTCAGCAGGCTTTTCTGCTTTCAGCCTTTCATGAAAATAACGGCCCCATACACTAAAAATATCCATGCAGGAAGGTGGGGAAAGCACAGACTACCTGAAGTTCCTTTCCTAAGCTCCTTACTAAGGAAAACACAGCCTCCCTGATTTCTTTTCTGCTAAGCTATAAAGAAGCTCTTCAAGTATATGTAGCCTGTGGCAGCGAAGAATACAGCCGGGAAAGGTCTGGATGTCAGCCCGAGGATGCCTTTTGAATTCAATGTCTGATTCCATAGGTTGTGTTTATATGACATCAAAGTAACTATTTTAACTTGTGGGGTAAAAAGGGAGTCTTTGACACCACATAGACAGGAGACTCAAGGAGTTTCTTTGTTTAAGCTCTTCAGTTAGCATTTATAGAAAGAGCCCCTCTTCTGCCAGACTGCACTGTCATTATTTTCCTCTTCCATAGAGGAGCCATATCACTTAGAGGATAAACTGGCAGGTGTTATATAAACACTGAATACAACTGAACATTCCTTTCAAATAGTGTCATGGTAAAACCCACAAGGCTCAAAGAATTTGCAGTACTCTGAAGAAGAAAGCAATACAATAGCCTCAGAAATACTGACATTGCTAGTGAAATAAATCTACAGTACTGACTTTGAGAAGGAAAAAACCCAAACACCAAAGCAACAGCAAAACAACAACAGAGTCTCTATTTAAAAGGAAGCAGCCAATATCAAAGGAAATGAAATGTCTTCCTGTAGCCAGAAGTGCCGCTGCTCCCCACAGGTTCAAAGTGCTTCTGTGCCCCAAATTACAGGTTACTGTCCCTGGGTGATGAAGGAAGTGCGGTGGAAATGCCTACGTATCTTCTGGAATAGGTAAGAAGCAGAAAGGATAAAAGCTATTTCCTGTTGTTTTTCTTAGGACTTCAAGTCAGCTCTCTGCAACAAACGTTAGCTTTATTTTTACACGGGAAACACTTTATTTTCCTATTCTCTTTGGTCCAAGTCACACTAGTTTATTGAACACCTAGTATGGGCCACTGATGAAAGATGCTGAATCCTTAATGACAGAGAAGCCTCAGTGTGGAGAGTGAGATTCAAACCGGGGCAAGAGTCTGTGTGGCCACAGGGCAGAAAAGACACGCGATGGGAAGAAACATCCGAAAGNCTATTCTCTTTGGTCCAAGTCACACTAGTTTATTGAACACCTAGTATGGGCCACTGATGAAAGATGCTGAATCCTTAATGACAGAGAAGCCTCAGTGTGGAGAGTGAGATTCAAACCGGGGCAAGAGTCTGTGTGGCCACAGGGCAGAAAAGACACGCGATGGGAAGAAACATCCGAAAGAGACCTAAAAAGACTGGGCAGGTGGAGATGGCAGCCGGCTGTGTTCCATGTTGGAAGAACAGCACAAGCCTGAGCATACAAGATCACCAGGCTCTGAGGCAAGGGCAAAGAGTTTGGCGTAACTGTAGAGGGGTAGGAGGAGACAGTTGAAAGGGTAGGCGAAGGCTGTATTAGAATTCTTTACGTTCAGGATTCTTTAAGCTCAGAAATACAAGAATTGGCCCACTTCACTGCAAAGTCAAGGGGAGCTCTGGCTTTAATCAAAGCTGGATCCGGGGACTCCCACCTTGCCCTGTAAATGTCACCTCTTTTCTCCCTGTTGGTTTCATTATCACGTTTTAGTTGTTAACTCCCAGCAGCTTCAGTCTCTTATCATACCAATTCTAGCAGTCTTAACAGAAAACGAGCTTCTTTTTCTCAACTGCTCAGCCAAGACTCAGAATAGAGATCCTTTGATCTGATTTAAGTCATTTCTGCCTCTCCCTGAACCAATTACGGTGTCTTATGTCCACTCCCGGAACCAAGAAGAGGGATCAGTGCCAGTCAATTCATAAGGACGAGGGAATGAGTCCCCATAAGGAGTCTTAAAGACACTGCCGCTACAAGAGCTGGCTTCTGGGGTGGAAAAACATCAGGTGTCCCCACAAGGGGCCATATTTTGGGGGCTCTGAAACCAAGCTGAAGAATATGCACTTGTTTCGGCCGTGGAGAGTCATCAAACATTTTAATGCAGAGAAGCAGAATAATGGAAGCTGTTCCAGAATGATCTGGCCCCAAGATGAAGGAAAAATAAGAGAGCTGAGAGGTAAGAGGCTCTCTTATCAACAATAATTTCTGAAAAAGAAAATGAGGGTTCAAACTAGAATTGTAGTCTTGGTGTGAAGGTGATGGATTAGAGATGGAAGTTGCATCAACTTGGTTATCAGCTGAATTCTGTGGAAGAGAAAGAGAATGAGTCCTCAGAGGTGATGATTGTTTGCAAACCTGGCCAGCTGGAGACACAGGGAGTTAGGAGTAGTTTGGGGGGGAAACTAGCTGAGCTTGGCAGAACTGAGTTTGAGGACAGGTGATGCTCCCAGTGGAGATTTTCATCAGGCAGCTGGAAATACAACCCAGAAGCAGAGCCAGGTGCCTACAGGTAAAGGGGAAGCATCAAGGTCATCCCAGGACACAGCAACGGAGGCCCAGGGCAAGAGCGATCCTGGGCGGAGAATGACCATTCAGGCCGCTTTCTATGTTCACACCCATCTGTTGTGTGACAGTCCCAGGAGGTGCTGAAGAGTGGTCAAGCGCCTGGCGTGTCGCCCAGGCGCTCTCAGTGAATAGGCACCAGGAAGGCGCACAGGGCAGATGGTGTGAGCGGCCGATGTGTTTCTTGAGCTCTTCCCTAATAACTGAAAGTCCTCATTTCTTCCTTCCACTGTCTTCTCATTCCTCGTGTATAATCTGACTCTCCAGGGCTGTTAGCAGGTCCGCACAGTCTTTCTATTCCCGAGTCTCCAGTTAACTGTTCTCAAGATAACTCCTCTGGATCATCCGCTCCTCTCCTCTCTGTCACATCCATTCCAACAGTTCTTGTGAAGGCAGCATTCCAGCGCAGGACTAAGACCTTTGCTCTGGAGCAGAGTCACCGTGTGACTGTGGCCACAGTATTGATCTTCTGAAACCTCCATTTCCTCACCTGAAAAAAAAGAGTAAGCATACCTACGTCATAGGGTTGCTGTGAAGATAAGTAAAATACGTGTGGCGCAGAAGCAATGATGGTGTGTTCAACATACCCAGGCGTGTGTCCTAGTGAAAAGTAACCGCAAGGCAGGAGTTTTAATCTGGAGAAGAACTCCATCGTCCTGCTCTCGACCTGTTTTACTCCACTCCTCACTGCGCCCTCCTCCGTGCTCCCCTCCCAGAAGCACACGGACAAGTTCAGTCTGAGACCCCCGCAGACAGCCCTCAGCTGCATGGGTCACGGAACCTGTGGAGGGCAGTGGAGGACAGTGAACCTACGGAGGAAGCCTTCACCTTCGCCAAGAGCACGGTGAGGCTGCTGGCGTGGCAGAGGCGCTCACGGCCCTGGGCGTGCAGGGGCAGGGGAGGGCAGAGGCAGCTTCCAAGCCTCCGAGCTGCGATCCCCTCCTTCACAAACAAACCAGAACGCTGCTAACGTTCGTTCCAACCCAAGTGAGGACCCAGGGGCGAGTGGGGTGTGGAGGTGCGTTGTCACGAGAGATGGTAGGCGAGAGGCTGGCATGTTCCAGGAAGGGGGAAAGCAGCAGGACAGGGCTACGAGCACAGATGGCAGGTGAGCTGAGGACAGGTGGTGAGAAGGAAATGGTGCCATGTGGGAAGGCGCAAAAGGCAAGGCAAGGCTGCCAAAGCCAAGGNTACACATACGGCAGGACCTGTGTCTGACAGGGAAGGACTGAGAGTCTTGCCCAGGCGCTGACGGACAGTTTGCACAAAGCCCGGGAAATGATGTTTCACTGTCACCTCCCTTTGTCTGAAACTGGTTTGTAACTGAAAGCTCATTGTAGGATTTTTTCCTCTTATATCTAGAAAGTCTTCAGGTTCTGGCTCCTAAAAGATTTTCTTATCAGTCTTTATAGACAATACATCTCAAAGACTGACGTTCTATAGCGATCTGAACAACTTGCAATTATTTGATTCTCCTAGCATTTAACAAGCAAGCTATTCCAAAATTCCAGGCTAGGCTCTGAATAGCTACCAAAGGAGGAAACTTTATCTCCTCATGTTCATAAACATAGGAATCTCCCTTTCTCTCCCTCTCTCTCTCATTATCTCTATGTTATTGGTGGACAAAATGTCAATTTACAGTTGAGATTTATTTCTTCAAATTCTTTACTCATGAATCGGGCAGAAACTGCAAGCCAAACACGTTTGTTCCATTCTGAAGGACTAGTCTCTTTCAAGCCATCAGCAGTAATAGCATATAAATCTGTTAGCATAATCGTAGTTGTTCAAGGCAAATCTGTAACTTAATTACCAAGAAGGTGCAGCAGAAGAAATGGTCCTCAAACTCTGAATCGACGTAGGAAAGATTGTTCAATTTACTTAAATTAAAATGTTCACTGAGCAACCACTGTTACTCTCCAAGTACAATGCAGTCAGCAAGCTGGACACCTGAAGAAAGAGCTTTGGGAAAAGCGTGTAAAATGTCAAGTGCAAGGCTAGGCACACAGAAGGTGCTCAGCAAACACTGGATTTCCCCTAAGTATCTTGATTTCTCCTATGAATCTGGGCATGTATCTTCAAAAGTACTATGACTCAGCTCGACTCAGATATGTCCCCAGGCGGGCCATGCAGAGGGGAGCAGCCCACCTTGACAGCCTGGTCTGTGCCCTGCATGGTGCAGAGCTCTCATGTACAGAAAATCTCCTTTCTGTCTCCATAGGTAAGTCTTTTGTTCCTGTTTGCCAAAATAGGAAACGGGAGCACTCGGAGATTAAATAAATTGCTTGATAATGTGTGACAGATACAGAATGCAAATTAAGTTTTGTTCATCCATCGCCATATTCATCTCGTTCAGAGCACATTTATCGATCACCTGGAATCCCTGAGGCTGAGGATTCACACAGGACTTGCTCCAAATACCCAAAGAGCTTCCACTTAGTGTGGATGAGGCGTGTGAAACCAGGACCCTTTTGAAAGTGGAAATGTCATCATGGAGTGCAGTTGGAGGGCTTCCCGAGCGGCTCACACCGCAAAGAGCCTGCCTGCAACAGGGGAGACTCGGGTGCGATCCCTGGCTCGGGAAGATCCCCAGAGGAGGGCATGGCAACCCACTCCAGTGTTCTTGCCTGGAGAATCCCATGGACAGAGGAGCCTGGTGGGCTACAGTCCACGGGGTTGCAAAGAGTTGGGCACAACTGAGCGAGTAACAGTTTTACTTTTCACTTTTCTCACACTTGGCTTATTCTGTCAAGGTGGGATAGTGAAGACTTTACCAGAAGGAAAGCTATGACCAATCTAGACAGCATATTCAAAAGCAGAGACATTACTTTGCTGACTAAGGTCCGTCTAGTCAAGGCTATGGTTTTTCCTGTGGTCATGTATGGATGTGAGAGTGGGACTGTGAAGAAAGCTGAGCACTGAAGAATTGATGCTTTTGAACTGTAGTATTGGAGAAGACTCTTGAGAGTCCCTTGAACTGCAAGGGATCCAACCAGTCCATCCTAAAGGAGATCAGTCCTGGGTGTTCATTGAAAGGACTGATATTGAAGCTGAAATTCCAATCCTTTGGCCACCTCATGCGAAGAGTTGACTATTGGAAAAGATTCTGATGCTGGGAGGGATTAGGGGCAGGAGGAGAAGGGGATGACAGAGGATGAGTTGGCTGGACGGCATCACTGGCTCTATGGACGTGAGTTTGAGTGAACTCCAGAGTTGGTGATGGACAGGGAGGCCTGTGTGCTNATTCCAATCCTTTGGCCACCTCATGCGAAGAGTTGACTATTGGAAAAGATTCTGATGCTGGGAGGGATTAGGGGCAGGAGGAGAAGGGGATGACAGAGGATGAGTTGGCTGGACGGCATCACTGGCTCTATGGACGTGAGTTTGAGTGAACTCCAGAGTTGGTGATGGACAGGGAGGCCTGTGTGCTGCGATTCATGGGGTCGCAAAGAGCTGGACACAACTGAGCGACTGAACTGATTGAATAATAGATGCTTTCTGAAAAAATTAACAGGAGCTCACGGGGCCATCTATGGGGGGAAGAGAGAGAGACGAGGGTGGTATGAGAGTGCTGTGGTGTGGGTGTGGGGACTGCAAACACCAGGTCCCCGGGACTCGAGGAACGTCAAGTCACCCAGTTTGCCTGGAACATGGGTGGTGTGACGAGGGCGGCAGGAACTGACCCTGGGGGAGGGCACAGAGGGACTAGCAGGAGGGGTGTCAGACTAAAGAGTTCACGTTTGACCCGAAGGTCATAGGGACCCAGCAACCAGTTTTAAGCAAGAAGATGGCATCCTTAGAAAGGTATGGTCTAAAGTCCCTAACTGGTGGTTTGGGAAAAGGTTAGAGAGAGACTTATTCCAGGAGGCAGGAAGCCCTGAGAAGGGGCTTCTCCACAAGTCCTGGCAGGAAAGGGCCAGATCCATGCAGGGGCTCAGAAACGCCCCGTGAAGCAGCTCTGTGCCCCCAGCAACAAGAACTGACTTCAAGGAGCAGGCGAGCTCTGCTCTCAGCCTCACGCTCCTGTTCAGCCCTCCGGCTGGATTTTGCGAAAGCCGGCATTCCAGTGATGCTGGCCTTGCAAGGGCCCTGAAATGAGCCCATCAGTCACTCCTTTGCATCAAGTTAAGGGGGCCCCTATTAAAGGGAACGGCAGACACCCCAGGAAGAATGCAGCGTTGCCAGCCATTAATGCCCTGCCCTTAATTGCTTCGCCAGATTAATTAGTTGGCTCCCCAGCAAGGCCCTAATCAAACAGGGACAGAACAGGTAAATGCTGACACGGTGAGGGAGAAAACGAGACTCAAAGCACTGGGCCCAGCCTGGGAAGAGTGGGCCTCAGGAAGCTGGGCAGAAATGGGCCCTCGAATACAAAGGAGAAGACTCAGGAGAGAAGGAGGGGCAAGGAGCTTTAATGACCAGAGGAGGCCAGCAGGCTCATCAGGCCCGCAGGCCGCCTGGAAGATGCCTTTCCCCAGCTGAGACAGGTTCTCTGTCCTAGAGAGAGCCTCACCTGAGATGGGAATGGGGACCAATCAGTGTCACGTTTACATCCAGCCACGCCTGCAGAGCTCTGAGCAGAACACTGGATGCCCTCTCTGTATTCCCTCAGCCCACAAGCCCATGCTATGAGGTACCCTCACCGTTCCCAGGTTTCCCAGAGAGCTTGGGTAAATCGCCCACGTCACACCACTGAGCGGCAGAGTCAGGGTTGGAGTGTAGACCCCTTTGGCTCCAGGAGCTTGACTGCTAAGTCAGCCTCACACCTCTCACCACCCACTCCAGCAATCAGTGCCTGACTCTTCTGACTGGCGTAGGGCTCCCATGGCCTGCAGAGGTGGTTTGACATTTAGAAATCCTTGGATGCATTTTAAAAATGCCAGCCCAGCTCCATTTGCACCCCACATGGGCAGACTTTACCGCACTCTCAGCATTGCCTGGAGCTGCACTCTGCGCTGCAACAGGAGACTCNGTCTAATTCCGGCTCGGCGACTGTTTTTTCAGAAGCCCTGAAAGAGGCGCCCACCATACTCTGTGCTCCGTGAGGGCGGGACTCACACCCGCCTGTTTGCTGCTGTGTCCCGGTGCCTGCACCATTCCTAGGAACGAGCCAGCCATGCCCTCCCTAATCCAGCGGCATCCACGGCGCGGCGCGAGTGCAACCCAGACCGGGTGGGAGAGAAGACAGTAAGGCCGGTGTTCTTCCAGGAACACTGGCAGTGAAGGAGAAATATTAGCAGGACTGGAGGTGCGGGCAGCTGAGGAGAGGCACGGCTGACCGTAGGCGTGGTCCCGTTTATGTTCTGAGGAGAAGTCAGTGAAGGGGGCGAGACTGAAGGTCCTCGTCGCGGAGTAACAGGAGATGAGCGACAGCAGAGCTTGGGCGGGAGCTCGGGGAGGTGGGGGGGGGGGG
>SJYA01001040.1:273973-291864 GCA_006410615.1 Neotragus moschatus | reverse complement strand
GGGGGGGGGGGGGGGTTGGAGCGGAGATGCGGAGCGCTGCCTCGGAGTCGTGTCATGGCGGGAAAGGCCATCAGCTGCGAGAGAGAGCGCGTGGTGAGACCCTGAGGGGAATGAGGGAGCTAGCCTCTGGTGAACGGCCACAGAGCACTCTGGGCCGGGCGGAAGGCTGACAGGAGGCGCTGTCCTGAGGCCAGAACGAGGCGTCTGTCACTCCAGCCAGGCGATGTCTTCAGCCTCCCCGAGGAGGCCCTGTGAGTAACTGGAGACGTTAGGCCGCTGCTGTGGTGACACAGGGAGGGAAAGCAGCCTCTGAGGAGGGCCGTGAGGCGGAAGCCAGTGAGTGAGAGGAGGCTGCCGGTGGCCGACTTCACACAGCGACTCAAGGCCAGGCTTGGAGGAAGGAGCTCACGCCGNAACTGGAGACGTTAGGCCGCTGCTGTGGTGACACAGGGAGGGAAAGCAGCCTCTGAGGAGGGCCGTGGGGCGGAAGCCAGTGAGTGAGAGGAGGCTGCCGGTGGCCGACTTCACACAGCGACTCAAGGCCAGGCTTGGAGGAAGGAGCTCACGCCGAAGGAGTAATAAACTGACCACCTTTCTCCCTGTATCTGGTCTAGTTCTCCCACAGGAAAGTATCTTCTGCCCTCAGATGAAGTCCTGGAGGCTCAGAGAGGTTTGTAGAGCATGCCCAATATTTTCCCTCAAAGCTCTGTGCATTGAAAAACTCACCCAGATGTGGATCTGACTAGGTCAAGACGATATCTCTTCAAGGGAACAGACATAATTGCACTGGCTGTGTTCAGAATGGGCTCTGGCAAGAATCTTAAGAAGTTGTGCAAATGAGATGGCTTCTAAAAACTTGTTCTCTCATTATGAGGCCCCCTCATCCATTATCTGATAAAGATAATTTGAGTCGAGTAGAGAGTGAAGTTCAAAATGAAAGCAGTAAAGGATTTATTTTCAAATCTGGTGATGACCGTCTTCCCATAAGCATTCTAGTGATGCAGATTTATGGACATATGTGACTCTGCAACGGGTCTTAAAATTACGGTGCATTCCCCACGGTGCCATCTTTGACAGCTGGTCCCACGCAAATATGAGACTGGACTATTAACCACACAACATCACAGATGAATGTGGGGAAAATGGTTCAGGCTGTCGTTCATTTTAATTTTTTAAGGAATTAACTAGAAGAAACATGAAAAGATTCATTATATACAGAAGAGGAAACAAAATTACCTTCCTGGTGTTTTCTTACTGGAGCTGAAAGAGATAACGCACGGAATTATGTGTAATGTATAACCCCTTCATTAAGGAGAAATTTTATTAAAATGGTATTTTAAAAATCCAAAATTAATCAGATCTTTGGAAAGTTTATGGATTGTTTAAAAGAAAAAAAAGGGGGGGGGAGGGCAGTAGGAGTGCCAGAAAGAATTTGGGCTACAAGTTGATTCTGAACCACTGTTAATGTGCTAAGACGCTTGCTCACTGCAAGTAATACCCAGATTACAATGGATTTGTTTCTAATTTTTCATAAGTGAGTAGTTCAGAGCTTGAGACATCTTGCTAAAGAAGAAAAAAGTACTGCCACAGAACCAATATGGATCAGACTCATCATGGTAGGGAGCTTTAGATACGCAATCCTTTGGATAGCTGATCCAGTGAGGCTGTTTCATGGTGAAAGAATGGAGGCCCAGAGGTGGCCCGCATGGAGCTAGTCTACCCTGGCAGGGCCAGGCTGTGTTCTGCATCCTGTGAGGGGCTGTGGCATTTGAGAGGAAAGATGCAAAGCTTAGAGAAAGTGAGAGTGGGAGACACTCAGTCGTGTCGACTCTTTGCGACCCCTTGGACTATACTGTCCATGGAATTCTCCAGGCCAGAACACTGGAGTGGGTAGCCATCCCTTCTCCAGGGGATCTTCCCAACGCAAGAGTCAAACTCAGGTCTTCCACATTGCAGGCAGACTTTTACCAGCTGAGCCACCAGGGAAGCCCAAGAATACTGGAGTGGGTAGCCTATCCCTTCTCCAGGGGATCTTCCTGACCCAGGAATCAAAGCGGGGTCTCCTGCATTGCAGGCGGGTTCTTTACCAACTGAGCTATGAGGGAAGAAGCTTAGAGAAATTCTACCTAATTCTTAGTTACAGAGCAGGGCCATGAAGAGCTCAAGTGCTCAACAGAATAATATCCTGAAGGTCTAGAGCCTTACTTGCTCAGAGGAAGGTTAATGACTTTTTATTTTCAAAGTTTTTATTTTTTAACAGCAAGATTGTATAGAGTGTGAGGCCTCTGTTAATTGAATAGGAGGGGGATAACCCAGCTCTAAGTATTGAATACAATTGCCTTCTTGAACCTAGAAGAAGTGGAGAGGTGGTGGGGTTGACAGCTGTGCCCAGTGGCTGACTTGGTGCAGAGGCAGCGGATACAAGGATCAAGGAAAACCACATAATCACAAATCGTGAGTGTCTCGGTTCAATTCGGATGAGTTCAGCACCAGGCTCATCAGAATTCTGGGGATTCTGGCCACCTGGGATCTTACATAGTACCAGAGAGACCCCATAACCATAGTCTACCAGGCTCCTCAGCCCATGGGATTTCCTGGACAAGAATACTGGAGTGGGGCAACCCAGGGGTTGAACTCAAGGTTCCTGCACTGCAGGCAGATTCTTTACCATCTGAGCCCCCATGGAAGCCCATACCAGAGAGGAAGGCCTCCTAAACAGGGCTTGTACTTAATTTCCTCCCAGGCAATACGGTTTTGAAATTTAAACAAAATATCCTTTCTTGTCCCAAAGATTTTTTAAAGCAACCTCACCCAGTTACATACATGCATTTCTGAATGACAGATATTACCCTAAGCATCCCAGAGGCGTTTGTGGTCCTGATATGAGGCTTTGATGTCAGTTAATCAAGTTAGTTTCTCACTGATGAGAACTGCAAGCAACGTGAAACAGTGAAAATGTGAGGGAGAGTCGCGGGCTTTGGGCGATCTGTTCAGCTGCACTAGCTCCTGAGCTTACCACCCCCAGCTCCTCCATTTCTGAAGTGACACCTCTTGAAGTTTCAAGATGGTTTCAGCTCTCAAAGTTCCAAGGTGATGTTGGGTTGTTTTTTTCTGCTCTTGGATGGAGCTGTCAAACAGAGAAGTTAGTGTAATAGAAAATGCCCAGTCCACAGAGCCACTGAAGTATGTGAAGTGAAAGTCGCTCAGTCGTGTCTGACTCTTTGCGAGCCCATGGACTCNTTCAAGATGGTTTCAGCTCTCAAAGTTCCAAGGTGATGTTGGGTTGTTTTTTTCTGCTCTTGGATGGAGCTGTCAAACAGAGAAGTTAGTGTAATAGAAAATGCCCAGTCCACAGAGCCACTGAAGTATGTGAAGTGAAAGTCGCTCAGTCGTGTCTGACTCTTTGCGAGCCCATGGACTCCACAGTCCAGGGAATTCTCCAGGCCAGAATACTGGAGTGGGTAGCCTTTCCCTTCTCCAGGGGATCTTCCCAACCCAGGGATCGAACCCAGGTCTCCTGTGTCTCCTATATTGGTAGGCGGATTTTTTTTACCAGCTGAGCTACCAGGGAATCCCTACATATAGCTTTTGCTATGAATCAAATACTGTCTATACGAGGGGAGATCTCTCAAACTACTCTCATTTTATTTCTGAGTAGCCTTTAAAATTGGAGAAGGCAATGGCACCCCATTCTAGTACTCTTGCCTGGAAAATCCTATGGACGGAGGAGGCTGGTAGGCTGCAGTCCATGGGGTCGCTAAGAGTCGGACACGACTGAGCAACTTCCCTTTCACTTTTCACTTTCACGCATTGGAGAAGGAAATGGCAACCCACTCCGGTGTTCTTGCCTGGAGAATCCCAGGGACGGGGGAGCCTGGTGGGCTGCCATCTACAAGGTCACACAGAGTCAGACACAACTGAAGTGAGTTAGCAGCAGCAGCAGCAGCANATCTGGCGGATTTTTTTTACCAGCTGAGCTACCAGGGAATCCCTACATATAGCTTTTGCTATGAATCAAATACTGTCTATACGAGGGGAGATCTCTCAAACTACTCTCATTTTATTTCTGAGTAGCCTTTAAAATTGGAGAAGGCAATGGCACCCCATTCTAGTACTCTTGCCTGGAAAATCCTATGGACGGAGGAGGCTGGTAGGCTGCAGTCCATGGGGTCGCTAAGAGTCGGACACGACTGAGCAACTTCCCTTTCACTTTTCACTTTCACGCATTGGAGAAGGAAATGGCAACCCACTCCGGTGTTCTTGCCTGGAGAATCCCAGGGACGGGGGAGCCTGGTGGGCTGCCATCTACAAGGTCACACAGAGTCAGACACAACTGAAGTGAGTTAGCAGCAGCAGCAGCAGCAGCAGCAGCCTTTAAAATAGCCAAATGAGATCAGTCATTTGTGCTTGGAGACCCAGAAACCGACTGCTGGCAGCATTTAATCTTTAACATTTCCTCACCCAAAGAAACCAGTCATTTGTCTCTGTCTGTGAAATAAAATCATATTGACTGAAGTCTCTTCTCATAATTTTGTTTCCTCTTCTAAGTATGTATTACACTTGATCAGAGCAATTAGCTGTGATCCAATTCAGGTAGGAAGGCATTTTGAAAAGCCTCAGAACCAATCTGAATTCCAAATCCATTGCCAGAATGTCCTCAGTGTGTACAGATGTGTGCCCTGTTCAAAATCAGGGAGGAAAAGGATGGAGTTCTCTTAAAGGTGGCCCGAGATGACGGCACTGATACTCCTGCTCCTGAGAACCGCTGCCGAGCTCTGTCGGGGGAGGTGTGCCCCGGCATGCAGAGAGGACGTGAAGGTGTCACAGGAGCAAGTGAGCAAACAGTAAGTGTGCCCAGACCTCCTGTTCGATGATCTCAACGCAGTAGAAAGAAATCAACTGCAAGTCTTTTTTTATAGATGCCAAGGTGGCTTTTTAAAGATTAGCATTCTAAATGCCAGATGGTTAATGAAGGTCAGGCAGGCAACTTTCATAATTTGTCATTATGAGTTTAGCTGTGTGCCTTTATTAGGAATTGATGGATAACTTCCTACTTGGCAATAGTTTAGGGAGTATTCTTCCTGTAATATGAAAGTATATAGCATAAATGCCACTTAAAATTCTTTTTTTAAAAAATAGAGCTAGGAAGGCAAATGAATTGCTTAATAGCCGTATTTGCGCAGCCAGATGAGATTACTTGCTTGCTTTACTTTCACCTGGAGGAGTCTTTGTGCATCTGAATCACATTTTTTACTGACTTTTGAGTTCAAGAACCAAAGCTGAGGAGGATAAAGCCGAAAAAACTGCTGTTAAAATGGCCTTTGCAGTACAGATTTCAGAGGCTAGAGGGCATGATTGCTGTAGCTGATGCAAAGCAAGGAAAAGCAAAATCTGTTCATCTGTTTCTCATACGAGGACCTAGAGGCTTTACATTTTGGATCAGGAGTGCAGGCTTGTTTCTCATTAAAAATCCAAGTCAGTGTCTGCAAGGAGGAGCAGCAGCATAAAACGTGCATTTTCCGTGGTGGTTGTAGCTGTTTCTCGCAGAGGCCTTGGGCTTGTGAGGGAAAGTCGAGCTCGCTCCAAGGGGCCCTTTGTGTCTCCGTATTTTCCTGTCTTACGTTCATCAAGCTGTCTGCTTGATCTCCACTTGGACTTTTGTCCCCAGAACAGGAGTCCTCCTATCAGAGAATATGTATATATGTTTGCCTGTATGTATATATAATGAACTTGTGAAGGATCCCAACGCATTTCATTAGTAATGCATTATCATTAGGAAATGACCAGATTAATTCCAGGTAGTGAGATTTGACTTACATGAAAACAGTTTCTTTTTAAAACGTACGAACCTTGATCATTTTTCTTCCAAAGCGGTTAGCTAATCAGTGATGTGTGGACCGAGTGCTGTTTCTACCTTTATCTGGCCTCTTCCTATTTAGGACTTGCTGGGTCTTCTTTCCCATTTTCCCTTCTTTACTATGACAAACTTCTTATTTCCCTCGTCACATGTTGTGTATGAGCTCAGGCTGAGGTCAGCTTCCTCTTCACTTGTTCCACTCTTGTTTATGCCACCATACCCACATAGAAGAACAGTGGAGAAAGGAACTTCCACACTCAAAAACTCTTAATTTCATTTTGTCTTTGCTTTTGCAC
Organism: Neotragus moschatus; assembly: GCA_006410615.1. Classification (NCBI taxonomy): domain Eukaryota; kingdom Metazoa; phylum Chordata; class Mammalia; order Artiodactyla; family Bovidae; genus Neotragus; species Neotragus moschatus. The sequence goes on along the minus strand of SJYA01001040.1, from coordinate 285,711 downwards.
ATAGAAAGCCCTCAGACAGGATATTTGTAGACTAATGAATGCCACGTATGCAAGGAAATGATGGGGGCCTGTAATAAGTTTCTAAAGAAGGGGTAAATGTCTCATTAGGTAAAATATGATATATTTCTTGAAGCACATCTTTTTACCTGCACCTCCAAAATATATTCCAGACTCGTCTATGGTAGGCAGAATTTTGGTCCCCTTGATCTTTACTCTGTGATGGCTCTCCTGTGGATATGTTACTTTACATGGTGGAATGGACTTTGCAGGTATAATTAAGGTCACTAATCAGATGACTTTAAAATAGGAAGATTACTCTGGATTATCCTAGTAGGCCCAGTGTAGTCACATGAGCTCTTTAAGGAGGAGAGATTTCTCTAGCTGTTAGCAGAAGATGAAGGCAGATAGTCAAAGCATCAGAAAGATCTGACCACTGTTGACTTAAAGATGGGGGAGGCCGTATCAAGGAAATGGAAGCTTAGTCCTGCAAAGCCCCAGAGAACTGAATTCTGCCAACAATCATCTTCCCCAGAGTCTCCAGATAAGAGCCCAACACAGCCGATACCTTGATTTCTTGATTTCAGTTTGGGAAGGCCCTCAGTAGCAGACCCCGTTGAGAGAGGCTGTGTGGACTTCTAACCCATGGAACTGTGTTTGTGGTCGTTATTTACAGCAGCAGTAAAACTATTAGAGTGCTCCTTCTTGTTGTGTTGGATTTAAAACCTTTGTTATTTATAGCTGAAAAAAGAATTATATCTGCTTCTCAAGCTGTGAAAATAAATCTTGAGATTAGAACTTTCCCTTCTTGACTAAGGGACTGTTCCATGTATGAGGCTTCCCAGGTGGTGCCAGTGGTACAGAACCCACCTGCCAGTGCAGGGCACACAGGAGACGCGGGTTTGATCCCTGGATTGGAGATATCCCCTGAAGGAGGGCATGGTAACCCACTCCTGTGTTCTTGCCTGGAGACCCCGATGGACAGAAGAGCCTGGCAGGCTATGGTCCATAGGGTCACCAAGAGTGGGACACAACTGAAGCAACTTACATCCTTGTCTGTACTGGCCTTTTGATGAAAGGATACAACTCTCTTTGCATTGGGCTGAATGTCTATCAGGAACAAGGCTATTTAGCTTACAGACCCTACTTTCAATCTTGAGAATAACTTTTATGTTCCAGAAAAGAATATAAATGATCAAATTGGGGAAGAAATAGAACCATCTTTGGTGGTAAGAGGAATAGGCAAACATCATTCCAAGAAGGAAGCAGGTATATAAGGAAACAGTTCATTTTTAAATCTGACTCCAGTATACAAAACAGCCAGGCTTTCAGCCAGCTACAGAGCAGAAATGTTTCTATTTTTAAGTCTTATGACACAAACTGAACTGTACAATAAATAAAAATTTAAAATTTTTATATGACAGCTTAATTGTTTACTTCTGAGTCCTATAAAAGGAATATTGTGCCAGACCAGTAAAATAGTCAGGGAAAACTTTATCCAATATGATTGCAGTAGGGGAGAGAAATTGAATTCAGTTCCATTGACATGAAAAGTGGGAGGATTTTTAAATGCTGAGATGATCTAGTGGAAAACTATGGGAGCCGGCTGCCAGCGTGATTAGGCTATCCATATTTATCCATATTTACTAACTGTCACTTACCGAAGTGAGGTTCCTAATTTCTGCCGGAGACTAGGAGACAGGGCCTCTATCTTTCTTGATGATTAAATTTCAAAAGGATGGCTCCCTTTGTCCCTGAGAAAAACATTTCTGGGTTGCATAAAATTTACATTTCAAAGAGAACAATAATTTACAACTGCAGGTTTTCTAGAGTAAGTGCTCCAGGAAAGAGATGGCCAGGAACCTATCGTCAAGGATTCTTTGTGAGCCCTTGGACTGCAGCCCACCGGGCTCCTCTGTCCATGGGGATTTCCAGGCAAGAAGACTGGAGTGGGTTGCCATTTCCTTCTCCGGGGGATCTTCCCAACCTCACGTCTCCTGCCTTGTCTGCGTTGGCAGGTAGATTCTTTATCACTGCGCCACCTGGGAAGCCTTTGGTCAAGAACAAGTTCCTCTCTTTGCCAAGCTGAGGGAAACAGTTAGGCCATCTTGATCAGCCCCCATTTTGCTTACCTTCAAAAAATGTAAACATGGTCCCTTTGGAGAGCTTTGCATCTCAGTTCTAGGATTTGTTCCAACCCCTAGCTGCCTTTCATCAGTTGGGCTGTGGTTCCAGACAGCTCTTGGAGTGTCAGCTGTCCACAAGCCCAGTTTACGGTCACTGTGCTGGTCAGCACAGCTCCTGCACGACCAGCGGCTCTCTGCTGTTCCTGTGCATCTGGAGCACAAGAATTGTACTTGGGAGTGCCGTGTGAGCAGTCATCTGCCTGATAGCCAGGATAGTTCACTCTGCCCCGTTCCCCATCTGACCGAAATAACAAATAGCCTGATGGAGAGAAAGGCAGAAGAAATGAAAAGAAAGATGATGGTTAATTTCTCAAACATACTTTCCTGCTGCACACCCTAAATAGCTGATTCAGTCAACATGGAGCATTAAGATGCTGGTGCCGCGCCTTCACATGTTAATCCAGGAAACAGAAAATGCGTCTCATTAGCCTCGAGTCTAGAGTGAGTCGGATCACGCTTTCAGTGTAGTTTCTGTAGCAAAGACCTTGTCGAGATGGGAGCAGTAAATTTGAATATTAAATATATACATTTTTTTCAATAGCACCCAGTACTGGAAAACATACCAATCATTTCTTTTTAAAAATATTTTTTACTCTCATATTTTTGAAAGTTTTTAGCTATATAAGGATTTTCACATTTTAAGGTCTTTTTCTTCTTTTTTTGAACTTTCTGATAATCACATTTAGTGAAAAAAGTATAGGACAGTGTATAACGTACAATACAGAATGCATCTATTTGTATAATTCTGCAAAAATAAGGTGTCATTTTATACATAATGTCTGCGTGAGAATGAAGCCTGTGATAAAATTCTTAGAGACTGTGTGTTGAACACAGATCTGGTGTTCACATCAGAAAGACGCATCGTACATCCACAAAAAGATTTCTGAAGAGGTTGAGAGAGAAAATATGAAGGCTTTCCTTTTTAGAAACCCTTGCAGTTTTAAATAGCATCGCAGACATGGACACGCATTCAGGTTGAAACACTCAGTTCATGATGTTGCCATGACAACAGATCTCAAGAAAATGAAAAATGAGAAAGTTGAATGAAAATTTGGGTTGCAGACCTCATTTGATTATGATCAGGTCTTTAATTTTTTAAAAGGAAATTTTGCGATGGAAAGGTCCCTGCAAGAATCCCTGGGCAAAGCGCTTATCTCCTTGCCTCCTAAAGGTTCTTTGAAGCTGCCACTGCACCCAGCCTCCTGAGGCTCTCCGCTGCCTTTGACTGGAGGTTGAAAAGTGGCACACACAAAAAAAATTCCATTATTTGGTAGTGCAACAGAACCAGCTTGGACTACTCCAAAAGAGATAGGAAAACAGAAAAGAGAAAAAAAAGCAATATGAAATCTCCCCAAATTATTTTTCAGCAATTCCAAGGAATTGTTCCAATTCCTAAAACTTTTTCCCAGACCTGATTGGTCTAAGAATAATGCAACTTTCTTCCCCAGTGATTGGTTCAGAGATGGTATACGGCTGCTTCCAGCCAGTAAAAGTGAAGGGAAGTTCTGATGGAGAGAGTTGAGGAAGTTTTCTCGCGTCTAAGACAGAGTCACAGGAAGCAATAGACTCTCTTCTTCTTGAGCCCACTGTGAATTGTGGATGGACAACCGTCTTACTTTCTTCCAGCCCTGAAGGCTGCAGAAGAGATTAATGAAACCTAGTTTTCCGGTGACAGTGATGAACCACTGAATCGCAACCCTGAAACCTGCCTCCCTCCCCCTCTGTACTTTTGTATGAGATACATTTCTCTTTTCTTCAAGTAAGCTTGTATCAGGGTTCCTGGTACTTGCACTTAAAATTATTCTGGCAAAAATATTTTATAAATTTTGCCATTACAACAAACTCGGTGCATAATCTTTGTCTATCCCTCAGATTATTTCCTAGAACAGAATCTCTGAAGAGAAAATCCGAGGTCAAGAGGTAGGAACATGTCTACTAGTCTTCATTCTTTATTCTGAGAAAGGCCACATCATTTTACACTCCCATCAGCAATGTATGCGTGACTATTTCAATGTACCTTTCCTAGCATGCCCTGGAGAAGGAAGCGGCAGCCCACCCGAGTGCTCTTGCCTGGGAACCCCTTGGACAGAGGAGCCTGGGGGCTACAGTCTGTGGGCCACGAAGAGTCAGACATGACTGAGCGACTGGGCACTTACTCATGTCAAATGCCAGCTTTAACACCTTTTCTTGGCTGTGATGGAAAATAACAGCACCGCGCTATGATATCAGTTTGAGTCTTTGTTACGAGGGTGGAACATATTCTCATACAGGCAGCTTTTAGTCCCTCAGGTTCAGCGTCTGCACCTTGCCTACCTTGACTGTGGCTGCTTTTTCTGACTGTTTTCTTAACTGAAATTTGAGGACAAGCAGTCATTTTAAAACATTGGTTATAAATACTCTTTGTTTGATTATCATTCTAGTTTGAATGGAAAGGCATATTATTATTACAGGGAAGAAACTGATTTTGGCTGGTTAGTTCATAAAGTGAAAAAAAACCTTCTAACTGACTAGAGATACAAAAAGCATTTCTTCTTTAAAACATGTTCATATCTATGGGTGTGGATAAATTCATTAAATAGTTTAATTTTTTTACCCCAATGTCACATGGAATTAAATCTTTTAAATTTCTTTAATGAGTACTCAGACTATCTAACTCCTCATTTTAAAGCTTCATTTATGACCCGTTTAGCAATATTTTAGGTTTCCCTCTGCTTTCTAATAACCCACTATGACTTTCCTCATGCAGCTTTCTGTCAGAGTTTAGCAAATTCGTGATCAGCTGGAGAGGAACATGGGTGTGTAGAAGAAAAAATGAGCTCCAATACTGATACATACTCTAGACAGAAGAGCCAACACGTGTCCATTTTTATTCTGAAAGTGCCAGTTTTCCATGTGTCTGCAACCCTGGAAAACAATGTAACACAGTCTACGTCACTGATGTGTTCAGTGACGCCCTTTATATAGGCTAGTGTTAGCTACGGAGAAGGTGATGGCACCTCGTTCCAGTGTTCTTGCCTGGAGATTCCCAGGGACGGGGGAGCCTGGTGGGCTGCCCTCTGTGGGGTCACACAGAGTCGGACACGACTGAAGCAACTTAGCAGCAGCAGCAGCAGCGTTAGCGAGGTGCTCTCCTGGGAGAAAGGGGGGGGTGTGATAAACGATACACCAGTCCTCACTGCCAAACTCCTCCCATGGTTTTTCCTGGGTCGAAAAGAAGAGTAGGCCAAGTAGGGCCAAGTAGGGCGGCCTGCTTTGCCCAGGAGCTTTGTCAGGAGAATCTCTGTCACCCCGGGTCTGGCCTTGTGTGTATGTCGGTGTGCAGGAAGAAGGGACAGCTCCCCAGTGTACAGTCGTTGGGCTACCGGTCCTTGTCTTCAGGATATTTCACTCCCCTCACCCTCAGGGACCCTACGAACAACACACTGCATAGCTCTCATCTGGGCTGACTCTGCCAGTCACTTTCTGACCAGGGGGATGCGGTGGAAGTGGAACTGCATGACCTCCAGGCCAGCAACAGAGTAGCTGGTAGCTGCTGCCGGGCTCCCTGAAACGGCCCGGTCTTGGGAGGGCCAGACTTCATATGAAGATTCTGACTACCCTGCAACTGCCGTGCTGTGAGGCAGCCAAGCTAGCCAAGTGAAGGGGCCACACAGGAAGAGACAAATGTCTGAACAGCCTCCTCACAGTTCCAACAATCTCCATCTTGGCTGAGGCAGAAGAAAGTGACACTGGATGGAAATTGGAACCTAGGTAAAGAAGACTCTTGAGAGGCCCTTGGGCTGCAAGGAGATCTAACCAGTCCATTCTAAAGGAGATCAGTCCTGGGATTTCTTTGGAAGGAATGATGCTAAAGCTGAAGCTCCAGTACTTTGGCCACCTCATGCGAAGAGCTGACTCATTGGAAAAGACTCTTATGCTGGGAGGGATTGGGGCAGGAGGAGAGGGGACGACCGAGGATGAGATGGCTGGATGGCATCACGGACTCGATGGGCGTGAGTCTGAGTGAACTCTGGGAGTTGGTGATGGACAGGGAGGCCTGGCGTGCTGCAGTCCGTGGGGTCACAGAGTCGGACATGACTGAGCAACTGAGCTGAACTGAATTGAAAGAAATAAAGAGCAGGAGAAATAGTAGCATGTGCAGAAAAAATAATTTTTCTCATTTAAAAAATCCTTGAAAAAAGATGACTGACATTAAGAGAAAATAGTAACTGTGCTGTGGAGGTTACGGAATCCCCGGGAAACGTTTCTGACAATATGACAATAATAGCACAAAGGGAGAGAGGGGCGAAGCTGGAAATGAGCCGCAGCGCCGTTCTGAAGGAGTCTTTGAACAGGCGCGATCCTGTTTGCAGGCATATTGTGGTACGTTCGAGACGTATGTTGTAGACCTAGAGCAGGAGTCAGCGAACTATAGCCTGTGAGCCAAATCTGACCTGCCATGCCTTATAAATAAAGTTTTATTGGCGCGCAGCCAAGCCCGTTTATTTTCATATCTGTGTGGTCCACAGAGCCTAAAAGATTTACTCTCTGGACCTAGAGAGCAAAATCTGTCAAGCTTGCCTTAGAATAACCACTGGAAAACCAGCAAAACAAAGGAGGGTAGCTAATAAATCAATAGTGCAGATAAAACAGAAGCATGAAAAAAATACTGAATTCAAAGGGAGCCAGTCAAAGGGGAATAAAGTAGCGCGGCACCTGTGGCAGCCCCTGTGACTGAGCCCGGGCGCCTGAGTTCCCCTTGACTCGCCCTGCCCCTCCGGCCGATCCTTCTGTCTCCTCCCCAGGCCTCCCTCCCCTTAGCTGGTCCTCTCTGCCCCACTGGCTTGTCTGCCACACACGTACAGCCTCCTCCCCAGGCGCGCAGAACCAGCCGCCATCCTGAGCGCCCTGGGCTGGGTCTTCGGCCAAGACTTTCCCTCCGTGTGGCCCTCCTCGCGCCTTTGGTCCCTCTGCCCGTGATGACTCTGCTTAACTGTAGTTCAATGTGGGGATTTAACTTAGACATGATCTCACCCAGCCCCAAAGCCGTCCCTCAGCCCACCCCACCCAGGCCCAGCCTTCTTTCTGCTACTAAGGCTCTCACTGCACGGAACTGTAATCATATGTTTCCTTGATTTTCTTCTCCATGAGACCCTAGTATCCCTGTCGCTAGGGATAATGTCTTCCCCCGTACCTCCATGAAGTAAGGTGCTGAATAAATAATTGCTAAATACATGAGTTAAATGAATGCTTATAAAATAAAGATATTATAAAATTAACTCAAATAATTATTAAAGGATACTTATGTGCCAGGCAGTGTCCAATGTGCTTTACATGCATTAACCTATTGATTTTCTAGTAATCCCTATTAAAGTGAAAAGCAAAAGGGAAGTCAATCAGTCATGACCGATTCCTTGTGACCCAATGGATTATAGCCTACCAGACTCCTCCATCCATGGGGTTCTCCAGGCAAGAACACTGGAGTGGGTTGCCATTTCCTTCTCCAGGGGGTCTTCCCTGCCCCAGGGATTGAACCCAGGTCTCCTGCATTGTAGGCAGACGCTTTTACCATCTGAGCGTCCAGGGAAGTCCTGGTGGACTTAGTAATCCCTCTTAGGCAGGTGTTCTTATCCGCATTAGTCGATAGGTGAAGTGATTTTCCTGTGGCGGTAAAGAAATATCCCAGGATGCAAGGATGCAAACCTGGGCCTTCCGGTCCCACCGCCGAGGCACCGATGTTAGAGTTAAAAGAATCCTGGTAGGCTGTGCGTTCCACCCACTTCACTTCGGAGACGCGGAAACAGGTTCACGGGGCTGGTGCGTCTTGACCTTCAGGAGGATAACCGAACATTCAGAAACATTTGTAAATTTGCGGTCTTATTTAATGTATGAACCCAGTATCTTCACACTGTAAACGCCTCCAGAAGGTGGCGTTGTGCAATTCCAGTTGGGTCACAGGGCAGCGAGCAGATCTCCTGGCAACCACTGTCTTAATGACAGAGTGGAGTGTGCAGAATTGAATAAACATTTTGAAATCCTTGGAAGAGAGAGAGATGCTGCTAAAGACAGAGGAAGATGGTTAATTCAAAGAGAATGTATGGACTAAAACACGAGAACAAAAATATTTGTACTTAAAATTGAAAATGAAGAAAGATAACAGAAGACAGGAATACAGTAATTTTGTTACCTATAAATAGGCACTCATGGCAGGCACTGTGTGACTTTATTTGTGCTTGTGTTTATGAAAATGTAATATCCAGAAGCCTATATGCTGAGGTTATTTTTCCATTAATATGGACATAGTATTATAAGAAATGAAGTCCTGCATTCCTACCCAGTCCCTGGTAGTCAGGCTTTGCTTTCTCATTTTTGAAAACAATTAAGAAAATCTCAGACCAGCTATCTACTACTGTATATGTAGGATTTAAAATTTTTATATCATGTCTTCAGTTCAGTTCAGTTGCTCAGTCATGTCTGACTCTTTGTGACCCCATGAACCGCAGCACGCCAGGTTTTCCTGTCCATCACCAACACCTGGAGCTTGCTCAGACTCATGTCCATTGAGTCGGTGATGCCATCCAACCATCTCATCCTCTGTTGTCCCCTTCTCTTCCTGCCCTCAATCTTTGCCAGCATCAGGGTCTTTTCAAATGAGTCAGCTCTTCGCATCAGGTGGCCAAAGTATTGGAGCTTCAGCTTCAACATCAGTCCTTCCAATGAATACCTAGGACTGGTCTCCTTTAGGATGGACTGATTGGATCTCCTTGCCGTCCAAGGGACTCTCAAGAGTCTTCAACAGTTCTAAAGCATCAATTCTTTGGCACCCAGCTTTCTTTATAGTCCAACTCTCATATCCATACATGATCGCTGGAAAAACCATAGCCTTGACTAGATGGACCTTTGTTGACAAAGTAATGTCTCTACTTTTGAATATGCTCTCTAGGTTGGTCATAACTTTTCTTCCAAGGAGTAAGCGTCTTTTAATTTCATGGCTGCAGTCACCATCTGCAGTGATAAGATATCATGTCTTAGAAGTGGTTATATTTTATCATTTCAAGTGTTTGTTGTTATTGTTTTTACCTCAAATATTTATCTATATCTGTGAGCAGATATCAATAACAAGATAATCCCATATAATAATTCTAATGGTAAGACTGGTGATAACAGTTGCAAAGGACAGGTAATATATGTTCTGCGTTCCCAGTGTCCTAACACAAGCAAATTATTATTGTAAATTACACCTGAGACCTGAGAGATCATTGCAGACAAAGCAAACAGGCGGAGAGTTTTTACAAGGGTAACTGCATATTCATAGAGTTCAAGCTCAGGCAGTTTCAGATTAAGTTTTTGCCTGCTGAACTGTAGTAAAAAAAAACAAAATAAAAATTCTCCAAATTCCTAAGTTTGGCCACCTGTGAAAGTCACTAAGTCTTGTCCTACTCTTTGGGACTCCATGGAATCCATGGAATTCTCCCAGCCAGAACACTGCAGTGGGTTGCCTTTCCCTTCTCCAAGGGAGCTTCCCAACCCAGGGATCGAACCCAGGTCTACCTGGATCACAGGCAGATTCTTTACCAGCCTAGCCACAAGGGAAGCCCAAGAATACTGCAGTGGGTAGCCTTTCCCTTCTCCAGGGGCTCTTTCCAACGTAGGGCTCGAACCCAGGTCTCCCCCATCGCAGGCAGATTCTTTACCAGCTTAGCCACCTAGATGAGTTCAAATACAAAATTTTAAATTAGAAACAAGACTTTGATTATGATGGAAATAATTTCATTTTTAAGTTGTTATTCAGTCTAATTATCCTTTGAAACACTTTTCTAGATTTAAAGAAAATATCGATGGTAGTGGCTACATATTAAATATATTAAATGAACATTATAATCCCAAGCCACGTTTGGATTTTCTGCCATGCTTTCTTAGAAGGCCAAAAAAATTTTATTAGAATGTGTATATATTTCCCATCGACAAGTTCTCAGCTTTTCAAACTCTGGGGATATTTAATCCTCTTTGACCCACCTCTGGATTTATACCAGTCTCTCTCCCTCTCTCCTTAAGAAGATGAGTTGTGGGTGCTTTCTTTCTATGAGGCAATAACTGCAGCCTCCATTAAATATACTTGGTGGCTGAGGTATTTATAGGAAATAAACTCAAAGCTAAAAAGCTAGAGGGCTTTTTAGCCTAGGATTTGATGATAATTGAGTATTTCCAGGAGTACACCCTCAAGTTAACTGTTATACTGAACTGGCATCTCTCTCCCCCTTTCCGTTTTTCAAGAACTTCTTCACTGACTCCCTCCACATTTAGAGGGTAAATCTAAAAATTCTCACTTCTCAACAAATGCTTTCTTTTTAAACTGCCAGTCTTTAACCTTCCTGCAAACTCATCAATTACAAAGTCAACATACAGGAATTGAAATTTTAAAAGGAAAGTATTTAGGCCTCCTCTTCCTCTACTGCGAGAAGCTTAGGGAAAGCATTTATTGGCAGTCATGATTTAGAACCAATTAAAAACTATATGAGAAGGAAGCAAACAATTTTTAAAACAGTTCTGAACTCTGGGGAAATTTCAATTTGACTGTTTACTATCTGTGTCTATTTCAGTTCTGAAATGCAATTTGTTACCTATATAAAGAAAATGGGGTTTCTTAAATAAAACGGAGTCTTTGCTTGCTTATTGCTATAGGACGAAAAAGTAGATGAACAGATTTTCACCAGTTTGTATGTTTAGGGTGGTTTGATGTAACAAAATCAAATAAAAATTGGGTCACAAGGGTATACACAAGATTCATTTCAAAAAGTCATTAGGATGGCACTTCAATGAAATAAGACCACATCCTCCGGAACACCTGTAGACTTTCAGACTTGCAGGCGCAATTAGATCCCATGTATATACATGTATATACATATTCCGTGTGAAAGCAGCAGGTATTTATTTGACAATGGTTAGTGATACTCCGGAGAAGGCAATGGCACCCCACCCCGGTACTCTTGCCTGGAAAATCCCATGGGCAGAAGAGCCTGGTGGGCTGCAGTCCATGGGGTCGCTAAGAGTCGGACACGACTGAGCGACATCACTTTCACTTTTCACTTTCATGCATTGGAGAAGGCAATGGCACCCCCACCCCGGTACTCTCGCCTGGAGAATCCCAGGGACAGGGGAGCCTGGTTGGCTCCCATCTATGGGGTAGCATGGAGTCAGACATGACTGAAGTGACTTAGCAGCAGCAGCCACAGTGATACTCCAAGCAGTGCGGGGTTGGCCCAGTTAATGCAGCAAATGTCTTTTAATATGTAATTCCACCTGTAATCAGTTGTACTATGGTCTTGGAAATGAACGTCACTTACTTTGTTTTTATATTATACAACTTCCTTAAACTGAGAATTAAAGCTGAAAGTTTATTTTGTTACAATTTGACTAAAGCAGAAATTCACTTATTTATGAAGTAAGCTGTTCTAATACAATTAGTAAAATTCCTGGTGATTGTTCTGAATTAGCTCATGTCCTGTAGCAGATGCTGTCAACGTCCCGCTCATCTCTCATGAGCCTAACCCAAAGGTCTCCTGTGTTTCACTGGTG
>SJYA01001040.1:247235-271768 GCA_006410615.1 Neotragus moschatus | reverse complement strand
CCAGGGATCGAACCCAGGTCTACCTGGATCACAGGCAGATTCTTTACCAGCCTAGCCACAAGGGAAGCCCAAGAATACTGCAGTGGGTAGCCTTTCCCTTCTCCAGGGGCTCTTTCCAACGTAGGGCTCGAACCCAGGTCTCCCCCATTGCAGGCAGATTCTTTACCAGCTTAGCCACCTAGATGAGTTCAAATACAAAATTTTAAATTAGAAACAAGACTTTGATTATGATGGAAATAATTTCATTTTTAAGTTGTTATTCAGTCTAATTATCCTTTGAAACACTTTTCTAGATTTAAAGAAAATATCGATGGTAGTGGCTACATATTAAATATATTAAATGAACATTATAATCCCAAGCCACGTTTGGATTTTCTGCCATGCTTTCTTAGAAGGCCAAAAAAATTTTATTAGAATGTATATATATTTCCCATCAACAAGTTCTCAGCCTTTCAAACTCTGGGGATATTTAATCCTCTTTGACCCACCTCTGGATTTATACCAATCTCTCTCCCTCTCTCCTTAAGAAGATGAGTTGTGGGTGCTTTCTTTCTATGAGGCAATAACTGCAGCCTCCATTAAATATACTTGGTGGCTGAGGTATTTATAGGAAATAAACTCAAAGCTAAAAAGCTAGAGGGCTTTTTAGCCTAGGATTTGATGATAATTGAGTATTTCCAGGAGTACACCCTCAAGTTAACTGTTATACTGAACTGGCATCTCTCTCCCCCTTTCCGTTTTTCAAGAACTTCTTCACTGACTCCCTCCACATTTAGAGGGTAAATCTAAAAATTCTCACTTCTCAACAAATGCTTTCTTTTTAAACTGCCAGTCTTTAACCTTCCTGCAAACTCATCAATTACAAAGTCAACATACAGGAATTGAAATTTTAAAAGGAAAGTATTTAGGCCTCCTCTTCCTCTACTGCGAGAAGCTTAGGGAAAGCATTTATTGGCAGTCATGATTTAGAACCAATTAAAAACTATATGAGAAGGAAGCAAACAATTTTTAAAACAGTTCTGAACTCTGGGGAAATTTCAATTTGACTGTTTACTATCTGTGTCTATTTCAGTTCTGAAATGCAATTTGTTACCTATATAAAGAAAATGGGGTTTCTTAAATAAAACGGAGTCTTTGCTTGCTTATTGCTATAGGACGAAAAAGTAGATGAACAGATTTTCACCAGTTTGTATGTTTAGGGTGGTTTGATGTAACAAAATCAAATAAAAATTGGGTCACAAGGGTATACACAAGATTCATTTCAAAAAGTCATTAGGATGGCACTTCAATGAAATAAGACCACATCCTCCGGAACACCTGTAGACTTTCAGACTTGCAGGCGCAATTAGATCCCATGTATATACATGTATATACATATTCCGTGTGAAAGCAGCAGGTATTTATTTGACAATGGTTAGTGATACTCCGGAGAAGGCAATGGCACCCCACCCCGGTACTCTTGCCTGGAAAATCCCATGGGCAGAAGAGCCTGGTGGGCTGCAGTCCATGGGGTCGCTAAGAGTCGGACACGACTGAGCGACATCACTTTCACTTTTCACTTTCATGCATTGGAGAAGGCAATGGCACCCCCACCCCGGTACTCTCGCCTGGAGAATCCCAGGGACAGGGGAGCCTGGTTGGCTCCCATCTATGGGGTAGCATGGAGTCAGACATGACTGAAGTGACTTAGCAGCAGCAGCCACAGTGATACTCCAAGCAGTGCGGGGTTGGCCCAGTTAATGCAGCAAATGTCTTTTAATATGTAATTCCACCTGTAATCAGTTGTACTATGGTCTTGGAAATGAACGTCACTTACTTTGTTTTTATATTATACAACTTCCTTAAACTGAGAATTAAAGCTGAAAGTTTATTTTGTTACAATTTGACTAAAGCAGAAATTCACTTATTTATGAAGTAAGCTGTTCTAATACAATTAGTAAAATTCCTGGTGATTGTTCTGAATTAGCTCATGTCCTGTAGCAGATGCTGTCAACGTCCCGCTCATCTCTCATGAGCCTAACCCAAAGGTCTCCTGTGTTTCACTGGTGGGTCCCACGTACACCGAAGACATCCTCGCTTAAACACCTGCACCTCTGGCTCAGCACATGAATGCTGCAAACCAGAAACGCCTGGGAATTCATCCCTTTAGGAGCCTCAATCAGTCAATAAAGGACGAGAACTGGCAGGTAAATATGCCAGCCTCCTGTCTCCTTGGTCGGTCCGTTTTGAGCTGTGTTCTACACTGTCTCAAATTTCCCAAGGGGACCGACCCCACACAGAAGTGTGTTTGTTAATGCATCCTTCATCAGCCCCCCTCCTTTCTCCGCGTGACCTCCTCACCCTGGGCCCCCCGAGATTCCCTCTCAGATGACCTCACATACATTCAAAGCCTTGTCTTGAATTTGCTCGGAGGGGAATCCAAGCTAAGATAAATTTAAGGAATTAGCAATTTCTTATTTTGGTGGCACTGATTTTTTCTCTTTTACATCTAATTAAGAGGTTAAAATCGCATGCTTTTCCACCAAGCAGGCCTAGATTTAGATCCTGACTTCTCCTCTAATTAGCTGGGTAATTTGGACAAGCTGCTTAACTTTTGTGAGCTTCAGTCTTCTGTATCTACGCGTGCTAAGTCACTTCAGTCGTGTCCTACTCTTTGCGACCCCATGGACTGTAGCCCGCCAGGCTCTTCTGTCCTTGGGATTCTCTGTAGCCGAGAATACTGGAGTGGGTTGCCATGCCCTTCTCCAGGGGGTTTTCCCCACCCGGGGACCGAACCTGCTTCTCTTACGTCTCCTGCATTGGCAGGCAGGTTCTGTACCATTAGCACCACCTGGGAAGCCCTCTGTATCTCTAGAGCGTCAATACTAACAGCGCCCGTTTTAAAGTGCTGTGCCTTGTGTCTATGGAGTTAAGTAATACTCTCTTTGCAGTGTAACACATATAGCGCTTCATGTAGACATACCTCAGAGACATTGCAGGTTTGGTTCTAGACCAATGCAATAATCCGGATATTGCAATCAAACAGGTCACAAGAATCGGGGGGCTTCCCAGGATATTAGAGTTATGTTTATATAATACTGTATATTAAGTACGCAATGGCATTATGCCTAGAAAACAATGTACCTACCTTATTTGAAAAATATTTTATGGCTAAAAAGTGCTAAACATCACCTGAGCCTTCAGTGAGCTGTGATCTTCTCTGGTAGAAGGTCTCTCCTTGACGCTGATGCTGCTAACTGATCCGGGGGTTGGCTGCTGAAGGCTGGAGTGGTTGCAGGAACTCCTGAAGATAAGACAACAAGCAAGTTAGCCGCATCGAGGCAATTTTCCTTCAGCCGTTTCTCTGCAGCATGCAATGCTGTTTGACAGCATCTCACCCACAGCAGAACTTCCACATTTGGAGTCCATCCTCTCAAACCCGGCTGCTGTTTTATCAACCAGGTTTATGTAATAGAATCCTTTGTTTCCACTTCAACAGGCTTCACAGCGTGTTTACCAGGAGTAGACTGCATCTCAGGAAACCCCTTCCATGAGAAAGAAGCTCTCACTTGTTAAAGTTTCATCATAAGCTGCAGTGATTCACCTGCAGCTTCAGGTTCCACTTTTAATCCTAGTTCTCGTGCTTTTCTATCACATTTGAAGTTACTTCTTCCATGGAAATCTTGAACCCCTCAATGACATCCGAGAAGGCTGGAGCTGACTTCTTCCAAACTCCTAGGAATATTGATACTTTGACCTCTTCCCAGGAATCACAAACATGGCATATAAAATGGTGAATTCTTTCCAGAAGGTTTTCGGTTTAATTTGCTTAGATCCATAAGAAGAATCACTGTTGATGGCAGCTGTACCCTTATAAAACATATTTCTTAAATAATAAGACTTGAAATTCAGAATTACTCCTTGATTCATGGGCCTCAGAAGGGAAGTTGTGTTAGCAGGCATGAAAACAGCAAAAAACTCACTGTACATCTCCATCAGAGCTTTTGGGTACCCACTGTCCATGGGCAGTCCTACTTTGAAAAGAATTTTTTTTTCTGAGCAGTAGATCTCAAATGTGGGCTTAAAGTATTCAGGAAACCATGTTGTGTGCAGAGGTCCTGTCAGCCAGCATTTCCCCCATTTATGGAGCTCAGGCAGCGTTGCTTTAGCGTAACTGTTAAGGACCCTCGAATTCGGGGAGTAAGTCATCAGCTGCTGTTGCCCTGAATAAGAGAGTCAGCCTATGCTTGAAAACTTTGAAATCGGGCATTAACTTCTCCTCTCCAACTGTGAAAGCCCAAGAAGGCATCTTCCTCCAAGAAAAGGCTGTTTTGTTTTCACGGAAAACCTATTGTTTAGTGTAGACAATTTGTTATCTTGGGCAGATCTTCTGAAGAGCCAGCTTCTGCCACCTTCAAACTTGCCTTCCACGGCCTCCTGACCCCTGTCAGCCTTCCCGGAATGAAACTCAGGACCTGGCGCTGGACCAGGTTTGGGCTTACGGGAACACGGTGGCGGTTTTGATCTTCCACCCAGACCACTAAACCTTGCCCCTCATCAACAGTAAGCCTGTTTTGCTGGGTTGCCCCCTCCCCCCACATCACTGTTGTGTTCACCGGGGAGTGCTTCTCATTCCTCTCAAGAATTCTCCCTTGCAGTCACAGCTCAGCTAACCGCTTGGTGTCGGAGGCCTAGTTTTGGACCTATCTTGCCCTTTGACATACTTTCCTCATCAAACTTAACTGTTTCTCTGTTTTGATTTAAGTGAAAGATGTCGGACTCTTTCTTTCACTTGAACACTTAGAGGCCACTGTTGGCTTCTTCGGTTCAGTTCAGTTCAGTTGCTCAGTTGTGTCTGACTCTTTGCAACCCCGTGGACTACAGCACGTCAGGCCTCCCTGAGCATCACCAACTCCCGGAGTTCACCCGGGAGTGAGTTCAACCCATGTCCATCGAGTCGGTGATGCCATCCAGCCATCTCATCCTCTGTCGTCCCCTACTCCTCCTGCCCCTAATCCCTCCCAGCATCAGAGTCTTTTCCAATGAGTCAGCTCTTCACATGAGGTGGCCAAAGTACTGGAGTTTCAGCTTCAGCATCATTCCTTCCAAAGAAATCCCAGGGCTGATCTCCTTCAGAATGGACTGGTTGGATCTCCTTGCAGTCCAAGGGATTCGCAAGAGTCTTCTCCAACACCACAGTTCAAAAGCATCAGTTCTTCGGCACTCAGCTTTCTTCATAGTCCAACTCTCACATCCATACATGACCACTGGAATTAGCCTAATTTCAATTTATTGTGTCTTAAGGACTAGGGAGGCCCAAGGAGAAGGTGAGAGATGCGGAAATAGCCCATCAGTGGAGAAGTCAGAACATATACAACGTTTAAAGCTAAGTTTACTGTTGTATACGGCTGTGGTTTGTGGTGCCCCAAAGCAGTCACAACAGTGACATCAAATATCATGGACCATAAGTCGCTGTAACAAATATAATAATAAAGAAAAACTTTGAAATATTGTGAGAATTACCAAAATGGGACACCGAAAAACAAAATGAGCGATGCTATTGAAAAAATGGACTTCCTCAAACCGGTGTTGCCAGAACCTTCAGTTTGTAAAAGACGCGGTGTCTGCAAAGTGCAGTAAAGGGAAATGTAATAAAATGAGGCCTGCCCCCACGCATGACGCGCGCACTCTCCGTCTCCGTCATGTCTGGCTCACTGCGACCCCCGGACTCTAGCCTTCCAGGCTGCTCTGTCCGTGGGCTTCCCAGGCAAGAATACTGGAGTGGCTTGCCATTGTCATCTCCAGGGGATCTCCCTGACCCAGGGATCAAGTCCTGCATTGGCGGGCGGACTCTAGCCAGTGAGTCACCTGGGAAGACTGTACATACAATACGGTATTTACTAATATAGTATAATATAGTGCCTAGTACATATTCAGCAAGTACCAGTTATGGTTACTTAGTTTAATAACTTCTTGTTTTGTTACTGGAAACATATGGCCTATAGGTACTTATTGAACAAAGAATAAATGCATTTTGAAAACCACAGCCTTGGATGCCTAAACTGCCCAAAGACAGCCCTTCCAGCGTCTTCATGTAGGGAGGGCTCTTACAGATTCTTCGTCCTCCTCACTGTAAAGAGTGAATGATAAACTGAGGCTTTAAAAGGTCACATGGCAGGTGGCGAAAGTAGGGGCCCAAGCTGCTTCTTGCTTGCTAAGTAAGCAGCCGGCTGAAGTATTCTTGCCACTGGTACCGATAACAGAGGCCCCAGCGTGTTCTTTCAGCAGCACCACCCACTACCCCCTGTGTACACTCTCAACGTCCTCAAGCCCGGGGCCCAAGTTCCCCAGGCTCTGATTCCTCTGTATTCCTGATAGCAAAAAGCAACTACTGAGTCCATCTAATTTAGACAAACAGAATGAACTTACTTTCAGGTTACTGGAGAGCCAGTCCATTGAGCTAGAATGTGAACTAAACAGTGGACAGGAGCCAACGGGGCCAACCCACAGTCAAAATTGCATCCCAGTGATAGTCTGTGACCGCTGGATCGGTGCTCATGCCATTCTGCCAGGGTCCACCCTCCGGCAGGATGGCATGAGCGCTGGCTGCCATGAAGTATCCATCTCAGGCTATGCCCTGACCCGCACCCACAAAGGCACATCCAGCTGGCCAAGACTGGTTGTACACACACCTTCCCTCCCCAAGTGCCTTAGCTGATGCGAGAGGGACTATTTGCTACTCTTCAGGTTTATTCACAGGGAACAGGGCTTTATTTATTTATTTAATGATTTCTACGGGAAGTTTTTACTAATGCATCTCAACAAAATCATTGACTTTGGTTGAAATTAGTACTAGGATTAAAAATAGATGTAATTTCCTGTCCTTGGATTAGAAGAATAATATTATTCAAATGGCCATACTACCCAAAACAATCTATAGAGTTAATGCAACCCATATCAAAATACTCATGATCTTTTTCACAGAATAGATCAAATAATCCTAAAATGTGTGTGGAACCACAAAAGATGCAGAATTGCCAAAGCAATCATGAGGAAAAATAACCAATTTGAAGGCATGAGCCTTCCAGGGTCCAGACAATACTAAGAGGTGCAGTAATCAGAACAGAGCGGTATTGGCATGAAAACAGCCACAGGGCACAGGGTCACATGGGTCACGGGACAGAATAGAGGCCAGAAGTTAACCTACACACTTACGGTTAATTAGTCTCTACAAAGGAGACGAGAGTGTTCAATAGAGAAACGCCAGTCTCTCCAGCGAGTGATGTTGGGAACGCTGGAAACTACATGTAAATCCCTGAAGTTAGAACACTCCACACCATACACAAAAATAAACTCAAAATGGTTTAAAGTCCTAAATATAAGACAGGACACCATGAAACTCCTGGAAGAGAACATAGGCAAAATGTTCTCTGACATATATCATAGCAATACTTTCTTGGACCAGTATCCCAAGGAAAGAAAAGCAAAACTGAACAAGGAGACCCAATTAAACTTAGAAGATTTTGCACAGCAAAGGAAACCATAAACAAAACAAAAAGGCAACCTGCGGGATGGAAGAGAATATTTGTAAACAATCCAACTCATAAGGAGTTAATATCCAAAACTGGAAGGACTGATGCTGAAGCTGAAGCTCCAATACTTTGGCCACCTGATGCAAAAAGCTAACTCATCGGAAAAGACCCTGATGCTAGGAAAGATTGAGGGCAGGAGTAGAAGGGGACAACAGAGGATGAGATGGTTGGATGGCATCACCAATCAATGGACATGAGTTTGAGCAAGCTCCAAGAGATAGTGAAGGACAGGGAAGCCTGAAGCCTGGTGTGCTGCCGTTCAAGGGGTGGCAAAGAGTCAGACACCACTGAGTGACTGAACAACAACAATCCAAAATACATAAATAGCTCATACAACTTAATATAGAAAAAACAACCCAATCAAAAAATTGGCAGAAGCCCTCAATAGACATTTCTCCCAAGAAGACACACAGATAGCCAATAGGCACATGAAAAGATTCTCAACATTGCTAATAAGCAGAGAAATGCAAATCAAAACCACAGTGAAGAATCTATCGCCTTACTCCAGTCAGAATGGCCGTCACCAAAAAGTCCACAAATAATAAATGCCAGAGAGGGTGGAGAAAAGTGAACCCTCCTACACTGTTGGTAGGAATGGAAATTGGTACTGTCACTGTGGAGAACAGAATGAAGGTTCCTTAAAAAACTAGAAATTAACCATATAATCCAGCAATCCCACTCCTGGGTATTTCTCAGGAAAAGATGAAGAAAACTCAAATTTGGAAACATACTTGCACCACAGTGTTCACAGAAGCACCATTCACAGTAGCCAAGACTTGGAAACAAACTAAATGCCCATCAGTAGAGGAGTGGATAAAGAAGACGTGGTGCATGCAGAACGGAATATCACTCAGCCACGAAAAGGGAGAATAAGCTACCACCATTCGCAGCAACATTGACGGACATAGAGAATATCGTACCAAGTGAAGTACGTTAGACAAAGGCAAATATAATACCATTTATACGTGAAGTCTAAACATTAGTGCAAATGTATATACAAAACAGAGCCGACTCAGACACGGAAAACAAATCTATAGTTACCGCAGGGAAAGGGGAGGATGGAGATGTAAATTAGTAGTGTGAGATTAACAGACACAGACTTCTATACAGAAGACAGGCGAGCAACAAGGGTTTACTAACACAGGAACTGTATTCAATACCTTGTAACAACATATAGTGGAAAATAATCTGAAAAATATATATATATGACTGAATCACTTTGCTGTACACCTGAAATTAACACAACATTGTAAATCAACTATACTTCAATAAAATCAGTAAATAAATTTCCAGCACCCCCAGAAGTGCGTGAAATTTCATGGAGTTGAAAACTGAATGGAGCACACAATGATAGACGGCTAAAGTCCCTGCAGCTGTGCTGAGAGCCTAACATATTCACTGTTAGAGCCCTTTAAGAGGTTGTTTTTCGCCTTTCGTATAACCCACAGTTCAGTTCAGTTCAGTCACTCAGTCGTGTCCGACTCTTTGCGATCCCATGAATCGCAGTACGCCAGGCCTCCCTGTCCATCACCAACTCCTGGAGTTCACCCAGACTCACGCCTATCGAGTCGGTGATGCCATCCAGCCATCTCATCCTCTCGGTTGTCCCCTTCTCCTCCTGCCCCCAATCCCTCCCAGCATCACAGTCTTTTCCAATGAGTCAACTCTTCACATGAGGTGGCCAAAGTACTGGAGTCTCAGCCTTAGCATCATTCCTTCCTAAGAAATCCCAGGGCTGATCTCCTTTAGAATGGACTGGTTGGATCTCCTTGCAGTCCAAGGGACTCTCAAGAGTCTTCTCCAACACCACAGTTCAAAAGCATCAATTCTCCAGCACTCAGCCTTCTTCACAGTCCAACTTTCACATCCATACATGACCACAGGTAGCCTTGACTAGACGGACCTTAGTTGGCAAAGTAATGTCTCTGCTTTTCAATATGCTATCTAGGTTGGTCATAACTTTTCTTCCAAGGAGTAAGCGTCTTTTAATTTCATGGCTGCAGTCACCATCTGCAGTGATTTTGGAGCCCCCCAAAATAAAGTCTGTGGTAGATTAATAAAGTTACAGTTGTGATTTTGATAGGACTGTATGATAAGACCCTGGTGAAGGAAATGGCAATGCACTCTAATACTCTTGCCTGGAAAATCCCATGGAACAAATTATATTTAAACTATAAACTTAAAGTGTAAATTTTTTTTTTTAATTTCTTAAGGCCACTACAAAGATACTGTGTTGTCTTGAACTCCACTTGTTACTCCAGCGTTTGGTGTGTACTTGTCTATTCTCATCGCCAAAGCGATTGTAAATTCCTTGAGAGCATAAGGCAGTCGTACCTTGTCTTACTTTCTCGGCCCCACAGACCTCTGGTACTCTGTAAAGAGCAGACTGTTAATGAAGGCATCGTTGGCTGATGGACTGAATGAATACACGCGCGCACTGTGCATTGCTTTTCCAGGAGTAGACCTGTTTTCATCTGCAGTCACTTTCCTGCTCATCATCGTAATAAGAACCGCTGGTATGAGGTGGAGTCTGCGGCTGTAGAGCCCTTTTGGGTTTTCCCGAGACTGGGATTCTACATCTGTTTGGCTACACTGAATATTAGTTCCTTCGCCTCTGCCAGACTCGTGTGTCAGGAATTCCTGCTTAGTCATGAACCACAGGGCAAATTCACACCCTAGGAGGGTGGCAAGGGCAGCCTCTGACCTTGGGCAAGTTCTTCTGCTCCTCTAAGGCTCATCCTAGGACTTGAGAGAAGGAACGTGGTCTCTGGCAAGCACTCCAAGAACGCTGGCCACTGCCATTACCTCTGCCCGGGCGTGGCGTAGGTGGTCAGAATGCCACTCTAGTGAACTCTAGGTTCCCTCCCTGGTGGCAGGCCGGTCAGCCACACCCACTCCTGTGCTGACCTCAGGGCAGGATTGGCAAACACCGTGAATTCACGGGGGCTGGAGATTTGGTGAGAAGCATGAACCTAGAAACCCAGCCCCACTGCAGGCTTTAAGGCGGGGGAATGACGGGATTTCATTCGTATCACCGAGCTAGGAGAACAAGTAGCGGTGTGGGATGTTCTTCGGTATGATTAAAATGTCACCCGATTAGCATTTTTAAAAATAATGTCATCTATCTTTGGGGTCACAATTGAGCTACTCATGGCATTTGCGTTTCAGGCATGTGGAATGAGTTTTTTCCCATCTCACCATGTAGAGATGTGTACAATTTTTTCATCAGTTTTTATTGATGAAATAAAAGTTTGTAGTCTCAGGCAAGGAAAATTTAAACAAGAAGATTTCCCCTGCCCTTTGATCTCCTCTCTCCCTTCTATGGTCCGTTGTGTAACCTCATCACTTACTGACCAAACCTACCCATCCACAGAAATAGCTGCTCAACCATAAAGAGCAACATCCTTCTAGCATCAGCAAGGTAATTCCTTAGGAGATAACCTTTCTGCTTAATCTTGGAAGGGTCCACAGCAACACATGACCCTCTACTTGGTTTGTACACTTAGACCAGGATTGTGCCAAATGCTGATAATGCGTCATTTAGTGTATAGCCTTCTGTCTCAAAAACTTCTGTATACGTGTTTTGACCAGAACAGCTCTTAGAGCTTTCTGAGAGGCTGTTCCCAGGTTATAATCCTCAATTTGCCTTGAATGAAAACTTCAATTTCTTTCTTAGATTGACTGATGATTAGTTTTTTTTTTAATCAACAAACCAAAGGTAGCCTCTCCTATTTTAATTCTTAGAATTTACTGCAGAATTTAGAATTAAATTCTTAAAATTTATTCTTAGAATTTCAAAGGTGCTCAAAGACATATGTAGGCTGACACGTGTTGGTGCCTTGTTTGTGATACCAGAATGCTCTGAGAACCCTATGTGTCATTCACACGGAACACACATAGCTGAGGACTGATTAAGTAACTTACAGTGGGTGGCTACCGTGGAACACTGCGATTTATGGCCAGTTAGCATTTAGCATCCATTCTTTTCCAGAAGAAGAAATTATTTTTCTCAGACTCTCTTGTGGCTAGGGGTCTCGATGAGAATTTGCTTCCACCAAGCAGTGTGTGTGTGTAAGATTTGGAAGCTGGAAGTTAGAGGAAGGCCTCTCTTGTAATAAGCTGCCAGCTCATTAGTGTTTGCAGCCAGTCTCAACATTCCAAAGTCTAGTTATCAGCCTTGTCATTATCCAGAGGCCACAGCCCAGATGGAGCAGTCAGAGCCTGGTCACCAGCCTCAGGGGGATCTTAGGCCACTGTGGGCTCTAGCAGTAGAAAAACATCAGCAGTCGGCCGACCCCTGCCCTTGAAACTGGCATTTGGTAGCACATTGCTGTCTTGTGTTCCTTGAACCAGCCTACAACTGCGTAAGTACCATATTTAAATCCCTTCCTATCTGAAATAATTGGATTGATCTCTGTTTCATGCGCCNGCAGTCAGAGCCTGGTCACCAGCCTCAGGGGGATCTTAGGCCACTGTGGGCTCTAGCAGTAGAAAAACATCAGCAGTCGGCCGACCCCTGCCCTTGAAACTGGCATTTGGTAGCACATTGCTGTCTTGTGTTCCTTGAACCAGCCTACAACTGCGTAAGTACCATATTTAAATCCCTTCCTATCTGAAATAATTGGATTGATCTCTGTTTCATGCGCCGAATCCTGACAGATAAAAATACGATATGGATGTCAAGAAGAATTAACATCTCTCTGGGCTGTAGAACAAACAATATTCAAGTTATAGCATTAGACTAAAAAATAAAAGTCCAGAATAGTATGTAATGTGTATTTTCATTCGTGTGAAAACTACACGTGTGTATATTTAATTATATTGTTGACCTGAAACAAGTAGCCGTGTATTTCTCCAGCAAGGACGGGTTTATTGGGGGTCAGAGAGAATCACAGTTGGGTGTCTGCAACCACAGCAAGCCACCACCTGGCAGGGGAAAGAAGCCTTTTACAGAGGGGAGAGGAAGCTGGGAGGCTGTAGGGACGCAGATGCCGGGGCTTTTCATTGGCTGAGTCCCTGCCAGCGAAGAAGCGTCTGCTTCCTTTTGAACTCTGTTACCTCAAGGGCGAGAGAGCTCCCCATTCTGGTCTCCAACTCTACGTAATTTCTGTTTATTACATATTCTGTTTATTAATATTTTACACCATATACATATATGTTTGTTCATACATAGGAAAATTCGAGAAGTTCATATAAGAAAATGAAATCAGTAATTGCTTCTGGGAAGACATAAGTGGAGTCTGGGATCAGAAAGAGCTTTATATTTGCTTTATATATACTCCTTAACCTGTTGACTTTTTAAAATTTTTGCTATGTTGATTAAATACATTTTTTTTTGGTTAAAAGCGTTTTTTAATTATAAGAAACTGGCAAGTTTTGTAACAGATCTTAAACAGAAAGAAAAAAATACTAATTAGCCTGCCAACCTATTATTATCGGTTTTTTGGCGTACATTTTCCCTAAATCCATCTTTATTAAATTTTTGCAGCAAAATATATATACATACTAGTTTGTAGTCTGGTTTTATTTTTGTTTGCTTGTTTTTTGTTTTGATTTTGTTTTTTTCATATGTAACTCAGGAAATAAATACTTTTCATATGATTAGAAATTTCCTCATATCATATTTCACTGGAATCAAAGTGTTATTGATTTAAGATGAATCATTACCTTATATATAATGAAGAGAGAACTTTTAAAAACTGCCTGCTAAATTATTACACAAACAACACATGGACCTTCCCCTTCCCATGAGCCAGGTGTCTCGGGAAGCTAGGCAGCTTCTATCTAAAGGCGATAGGGCATTTCCGACGCGCTGACTCTGCCACTCCGGTGATGGTTCTACAGAAGGCATGAGTTGGTCAGACCACCCTCTCATTACTTCGAGATTCCTTTCATCAATTTCAAGCTATTTCATGGTTTCTCTTGCCCTCTGTGACACTGGTTGGTGTATGACAAGCTCATCCCACAGCGACAAAACATAACACAGCCTCCTCTTCAAGGCTGCTCTGCACGACTATGTGCAATTGCAATCTTTCCTTTCAGTTCAGTTCAGTTCAGTTCAGTCGCTCAGTCATGCTCGACTCTCTGTGACCCCATGGACTGCAGCACACTGGGCTTCCCTGTCCATCACCAACTCCCAGAGCTTGCTCAAACACATGTCCATCGAGTCGGTGATGCCATCCAGCCATCTCATCCTCTGTCGTCCCCTTCTCCTCCCACCTTCAATCCCTCCCAGCATCAGGGTCTTTTCCAGTGAGTCAGTTCTTCGCATCAGGTGGCCAAAGTACTGGAGTTTCAGCTTCAGCATCAGTCCCCCCAATGGACACCCAGGGCTGATCTCCTTTAGGGACAAATATTTGTTCGCCAGTATCGCATGTAAGTGCTCCTGCTCTGTGAGTCTGCCTTGTCCATACACAATAACTTTCATTCCCATGTTGATCCTAGTGTGATTATAAGGGACTTAAAATGGCAATTAAGTGCTGATTGTGTGCTACTACAGTGTACGTAGTTCAGCTGACGTGACAATCACGTGAACACTGATGGCCTGGTTTATGTGTATGTAACAGCAACTCTGTGGTTGTAAGACACCCTCTACCGTAAGTCACAGTCCAATATCAGAGACGTGTGAAAAATATTCTCCTTAGAATAGAGGAAACATTATCCTTTTGATTCTCAGAAAAGCTTTAAGTCAATTCTATTCTTCCTCAACTAAGAAAGCTGGGAATCAAAAAGGTTATCAAGATATTTAGCTATTAAAAAGCAGGTGTTTTTAAAATGCACTCAATGTGGTTCAGATGCCCGCTGTTTTAATCAGCAAGCCACGCTTTCTTCTAAAACTCTTCCTTTGTTTGTACATAATATTCATAAATATGGCTGCTTAATATTTCTTCAAAAGGACAAATCAGAATTTAATAATTATCAAATATTAGATCATTTAATTCAGTTTAGTCACTCAGTCATGTCTGAATCTTAGTGACTCCATGGCCTGTAACCTGACAAGCTCTTCTGTTCGTGGGAGTCTCCAGGCAAGAACACTGGAGTGGGTTGCCATGCCCTTCTCCTGGGGATCTTCCCAACCCAGGAATCAAACCCAGGTCTCTTAATAAAGATTATAAAGTGCATTTTATACATTTTTGAAGACTAGAGATGGCATATTTTACAAAATATTGCACAGCCAAATTATTTTAGACAGCAGATTCACCTTACAAAGAATAAGCAGGTGAGTGGACATCTAAGGACCTTGTGTATCACTTGGATGCCATTGAGCTTCTTTAGAGGTACCCTGTGTTGCCTTAACGCAAATGATCTTTTGCATCAACAATGAAAAGCAGTCAAATGCTTGGTGAAATATTTCCACTTGGAGGCATATATTCTCTTCCCCCTCCGCGCCCTGCACCCCATTGTAAACGCAAAGTTTCCTTGAATGAGGCACAGTCACGGAGTAGGCACTTCAGAGTGAATCTGCAGCTTCCCTGCTGGCTCAGACAGTGAAGAATCTGCCTGCAATGCAGAAGACCTGGGTTTGATCCTTGGGTCAGGAAGATCCCCTGGAGAAAGGAATGGCTACCCACTCCAGAATTCTTGCCTGTAGAATTCCATGGACAGTGGAGCCTGGCGGGCTACTGTCCATGGAGTCACAAAGAGCTGGACACAACTGAGCAACTCACAGTATCACTTTCTCACTTTTCTACACTTCAGCAGATCAAATGAATGATCCCTTACTCACAGCACACAGTTGATGTCCCTAGAGCAGCACAGCTTCAGTTCAGTTCAGTTCATTTGCTCAGTCGTGTCCGACTCTTTGTGACCCCATGATTTGTAGCACGCCAGGCCTCTCTGTCTATCACCCACTCCCGGAGTTCACTCAGACTCACGTCCATCGAGTCCATGATGCCATCCAGCCATCTCATCCTCTGTCGTCCGCTTCTCCTCCTGCCCCCAATCCCTCCCAGCATCAAAGTCTTTTCCAATGAGTCAACTCTTTGCATGAGGTGGCCAAAGTACTGGAGTTTCAGCTTCAGCATCATTTCCTCCAAAGAAATCCCAGGGCTAATCTCCTTCAGAATGGACTGGTAGGATCCCCTTGCAGTCCAAGGGACTCTCAAGAGTCTTCTCCAATATGGAATGAAGCAGGGCAAGGACTAATAGAGTTTTGCCAAGAAAATGCACTGGTCATGGCAAACACCCTCTTCCAACAACACAAGAGAAGACTTTACACATGGACATCACCAGATGGTCAACATCGAAATCAGATTGATTATATTCTTTGCAGCCAAAGATGGAGAAGCTCCACATAGTCAACAAAAACAAGACCAGGAGCTGACTGTGGCTCAGATCATGAGCTCCTTATTGCCAAATTCAGACTTCAATTGAAGAAAGTAGGGAAAACCACTAGACCATTCAGGTATGACCCAAATCAAATCCCTTATGATTATACAGTGGAAGTGAGAAATAGATTTAAGGGACTAGATCTGATAGACAGAGTGCCTGATAAACTATGGACTGAGATTCGTGACATTGTACAGGAGACAGAGATCAAGACCATCCCCATGGAAAAGAAATGCAAAAAAGCAACATGGCTGTCTGGGGAGCCTTACAAACAGCTGTGAGAAGAAGAGCAGCTTAATGAAGTATAGTAATTAGCAGCCCAGCTCACAGTGCTTCGGCACTGGTAACTCTGAAACTAGTGGCCTTAAAATGACTTGTAGATGGAGATATAGGTTATTCTTTCTCTTATTATAAAATGAAATTATAATCCTGTTATCTTAAAAGTCTTTGGCTATATTTAGGTTATTGTGTGTTGCTTTAAATTTACAAAATGCTGTAGCATTTTTAAATGTCTATAAAATGGCAGAGTGGTAAAGAATCTGCCTGCCAATGCAGGAGAGCTGGGTTCTATCCCTGAGTTGGGATGATCCCCTGGAGTAGGAAATGGTAACTCACTCCAGTACTCTTGCCTGGAAAACTCCATGGACAGAGGAGCCTGGTGAGCTACAGTGCGTGGGGTCACAAAGAGTCAGACACGACTGAGTGACTGAGTACATGCGTATAGCTCTTTTGGGAAATAAACCAAGAAATTCTTTGGCGAGAAGAAGCCCCTGATGACTTTGACAGCTGCTGGGGTCACGGGCTTCTTGAGGAACAGTAGGGACAGAGCTTCAAATACATGAGCTCACTACAGCAGAGTTGTGAGTTCTGAGGGGGCAGAAATACTGTCGTATGTGTTCATTCTTTTTACAACACTGTATGGCTGGACCGGAGTCAATGCTTAGTAAATGCTTGTTGGATAAACAACGTATATAGAGAAGCAGTGTTGTCCACTGTGGTGGGACGTCAGTGTTTAGGAAGTTCTTCACATACAGAACCTGCTGAAGTAGCAGTCTTCGAGTATTTGTCTCTCTGTTTCATTGTTCCATTTGCTTCGTGTTCTCTGTGTGTAACACTGATTCACTAGACACAAAAGGGAAGCACACTAAACTTATAATTAACCTTTTCTCTTGACATGTAATTGAAAGGATGGGGGCATTTATAGGGCTGGTTTTGTTTCACGAAGCTTGGAATGATAGTCATTTATTTTCATTGAAACATTATGTATCTGATATATTTTTATTTCAAAATGGCTAATGATCATCCAAAAGCTTAGATGTATTATTTTACTCCTATTCTGGAACAGAGATCTGATTTCAACTTTTTTTTCACCATAATTTTGGGGATCGTACCAGTTGAAGTTCAGATAAAGTTTTACAAAATGTGAATTTACTTTCATTTTTATTTTGTTGAGATAGTTTTACTATTGTGCTACTATTCAAAATTATACTGTCAAAAGAATAACATTTTAGGTGAACTAGGGAGGCCTGGCATGCTGCGAGTCATGGGGTCACAAAGAGTCAGACACAACTGAGTGACTGAACTGAACTGAAATGAATCTTATACAAATATATATAACAATTTATATTAAACTATACCTTAAAACTATTTGTACTGCTTTACAATGCATTGCAAGCAAACTTTTATCAAATAATAGTTATTTTACATAAGATGGAATTTGATTTTTAAGATTAGCTCTCCCTTATATAGGAAGAAATATTTTCCCACTAAATTTACTAGGCTGCCTTTGAGAGCAAAAAGTGCCTATGGTAAGGAAATAGATTACAAAGTAACTAATTTTTCACTTTTTTGGAAAAAAATCTAATTGGCTTGCCAAATGAAATATGAGAGATTTTTAAGGTTTCCTCTAAACTTAAAAGTGTCTGACAATTTCTATGTTATAAAGAACATGGACATCCAACCTCACCCTGAACTGTCTTCTGTCTTATACTTCTTGGGCTTCTATGTCTTCTGAAAAAACCTCTCTGACAGCATTTAGATCAGATATTTTCTTGAAGCCATATATTTTATCATGTCAGCCAGTTACGGTTAAAATGAGCTGCTGGAACTCTTGTTCAAAGCATCACTTTCCCTCATCTGTACTGTAGTAACGCACTCTTTCTATACCTTTTTAATTCACTCTCTAAAGTTTAAACCAGAAATAGTAGATATTTGATCTATACTTAGCAACTGCTGTGAAAGACCTGCACTCAATATGCCAGCAAATCTGGAAAACTCAGCAGTGGCCACATGACTGGAAAAGGTCAGTTTTCNGGATTGGGGGCAGGAGGAGAAGGGGACGACCCAGGATGAGATGGCTGGATGGCATCACTGACTTGATGGGCATGAGTCTGAGTGAACTCTGGGAGTTGGTGATGGACAGGGAGGCCTGGTGTGCTGCGATTCATGGGATCGCAAAGAGTCAGACACGACTGAGTGACTGGACGGAACTGAACTAGCAATTTTCCTTGGCTTCCAATTTAATTGAATTTTCAGATTGGAGCTTCGCCTGTGATTGCATCATCGTCATTGCCGTGTTAGTCCTCTGTAAGGACAGCGTGTGTTTTGCTGACGCCCTTCCCTCCAGGCTAGGTAGGTGCATTTGACCTTTGACTGAGAGGATTATGCCGTAGCCTTTACCACCCTTCTTTCTCACAATTATTGACCTAATTATTTGAAGAGCATTTACTGTGTTCTATGATTTAATAATGGTGACTTTTATAGAAAGGGTTTTTTAAGAAACACATTTTAATAGCATAAAATATGTGAGTTGAAGGAAGTAAAAATCCAATATGAAAGACATATGAAAAGAAGCAAAGTTTAAGTTAGCTGAACGGTGGTCTTCTGTTTAGGAAATTCCATATCTTTCTTATGAGACCTGAGATAAATCTTTATTTTTGCTTATGATGGGGAGGAAAAATGGCTTTTAGTTACCTGTTCCATTACCTGTTCACCAGGAATCTGGGCATTAGTTTTCATTCTACATTTTTACTACTATCCTCAGAGAAATTCTTTTGTTTCCAGTGATTGCAATGGTCCCTGTCTTTGGAGAGTTGCTGATCCAAGGTTAAACTTCACATTCCCTCAACCTTCTTACAAATGTTTTATTAAATGGCACCTGTCTGTGCTTAAATAATAGGAAGCAAAGCTATTAGGAAGAAAAGCTAGGAGGAGAGCAGACATAAATATCTTTTTCTCTGCTCCGGGGACAAGGTGACCTGGACAACAGTCGCAGGCTTGTTAATGAGGATAAACAAGCCCTACAGGAAGACTCAGACTGTAGAACCCAGATCACAATGTCTGGTTCAAAGCGCACCGGGCTCTGTGGTTCGATGCAGAAACAAATGAGATGCTCTGCCTTGCGGAACTTGTCTGAGATCCTTTTTTCTTATGAGGACAGGAAAGACCCTTGGCATTGGGGCATCACTACTGGAATAATTCAGTGGACATATCTCAGAATGAGAAAGGTCAGACTGTGTGACACAGAATTTTTAGGAAAGAAATAAAACAAAACATTTTAGCAATCAGTACTACTCATCTCCAAGCTGTCAAGCCCATCTCCAAGACTACTAGACTTATCATCCAAGGCTACTAGACTTATCAAATAGCTGGTATGCCACTGCCATCTTTATATCCTTGACATTTCATTTCTTAACCTCACGAGATCATCCAGCTTCATCAGTCCTCTGAAACTATAATACATTCTGATCACTTAACTGAAACTACATTCTAAGAGAACGTAATCTCCTGATTGTTGATGGTAAAATATTGACAGAACAGCAAGGGACTTAGTCTAATAAGCTTTGAAATCAGTGTTAGTTGCTCAGTCATGTCCAAGTCTTTGCGATCCTGTGGACTGTAGCCCACCAGGCTCCTCTGTTCATGGGATTCTCTAGGCAAGAATAATGGAGTGGGTTGCAATTCCCTTCTCTAGGGGATCTTCCCCAAACAGGGATTGAACCCCGGTCTACCTGCGTTGTGGGAAGGTTCTTTACGATCTGGACCACCAGAGAAGCCATGTAAACTCATTCTAAGAGAACATAATTCCCTGGTAGTTAATTTAATGGTAAGATGTAGACAGAATAGCATGGCAGTTAGTAGGATGAGCTTTAAAGTCAGAAAACCTGGGTCAAAATTCTGATTCCATTACATATGAACTAGGTCTGTGACTTAGAAGAAGCATTTTTTAGAACTTTCTCTGAGAAATCAGGATAAGAAATTTATCTCATAAGATTACCACAGGATTGAGAGAAAATGTCTAAAGAACCTATCATAGGCAAAACACAGAAGTGATACTCAACACCCTCGTGATTAGTTTTTAAAAGGCTTCTTACACTCTTTATTTCACCTGACATTTCTATTTGCTGTTGTTCAGTCACTAAGTCATGTCTGACTCTTTATGACCCCATGAACTATAGCACATCAGGCTTCCCTGTCCTTCACTATCTCCCAGAGTTTGCTAAAACTCATATCTGCTGAGTCAGTGATGCCAATCAGCCATCCCATCCTCTGTGGTCCCCTTCTTCTCCCACCTTCAATCTTTCACAGCATCAGGGTCTTTTCCAATGAGTCAGCTCTTTGAGTCAGGTGGCCAAAGTATTTAGCTTCAGCATCAGTCCTTTCAATGAATATTCAGGGTTTCCTTTAGGATGGACTGGTTGGATCTCCTTGCAGTCCAAGGGACTCTCAAGAGTCTTCTCCAACACCACAGTTCAAAAGCATCAATTCTTTGGTGCTCAGCCTTTTTTATTGTCCAGCTCTCACATCCATACATGACTACTGGAAAAATCATAGCTTTGACTATATGGACCTTTGTCGGCAAAGTAATGTCTCTGCTTTGTAATATGCTTTCTAGGCTAGTCATAGCTTTTCTTCCAAGGAGCAAACATTTTTAAATTTCATGGCTGGAGTCATTCTCTGCAGTGATTTTGGAACCCAAGAAGATAAAAGCTGTCACTGTTTCCACCTTTTTCCCTTCTATTTGCCATGAAGTGATGGGACCAGATGCCATGATCTTAGTTTTCTGAATGTTGACCTTTAAGTCAACTTTTTCACCCTCTTTCACTTTCTTCAAGAGGCTCTTTAGTTCTTCTTCACTTTCTGCCATAAGGTTGGTGTCATCTCCATATCTGAGGCTATTGATATTTCTCCCACCAATCTTGATTCCAGCTTGTGCTTCATCCATCCCTGATTTCTCATGATGTACTCTGCATATAAGTTAAATAAGCAGGGTGAAAATATAAGCCTTGATGTACTCTTTTCCCAATTTGGAACCAGTCTGTTGTTTCATATCCAATTCTAACTTTGACACAGTCAAAAGCTTTCGCATAATCAATGAAGCAGATGTCTTTCTGGAACTCTCTTGCTTTCTCTATGATCCAGTAGATGTTGGCAATTTGTTCTCTGGTTCCTCTGCCTTTTCTAAATCCAGCTTGTACATCTAGAAGTTCTCATACTGCTGAAGCCTAGCTTGAAGGATTTTGAGCATTACTTTGCTAGCATGTTACATGACTGCAATTGTGCAGTAGTTTGAGCATTCTTTGTCTTTGTCTTTCTTTGAGATTGGAATGAAAACTGACCTTTTCCAGTGCTGTGGCCACTGCTGAGTTTCCAGATTTGCTGGCATATTGAGTGCAGCACTTTCACAGTATCATCTTTTAGGATTTCAAATAGTGCTGGGGACCAGCCCCAGTGGATCCTGGGTAATTTGAAGCGGGGACAGCGTGGCAAGAGAGATATATAGATTTAGAGATATAAGGAAAGAATAGTGTAGTGGGAAATTTAGAGTAGGAAAGAGGGTGTATTCCTTTGTTTACACAGAAGGCCAATAAAGCCCCGAGACGAGGGACTTGAACCGTCTACGTAGGGCCACAGGCGTCCACTTGAATAGTGGAGGGTGCCCCTCCTTGGACTCCCTCTCGCGTGGGTCTTAGAAGCCCGGGCAAATAAGTAGACATGGCTAGCCTCTATGCCCCAGACGGAAATCAGCCAGAGAATAGAGTAAGAAAGAAAAGAAGACACGGGGGAACCAGTCTTCCCAAGAACTGGCCTGTCCTTTATTGTCCAGAAAACTTTTATACTTTTAGTTGTACATAGAGAGTCATGCAGGGTCAGCAGCTCTGACCCAGGCTTTCTTTCTGCATACCCATCTGTATACACAGGTCTTAGGTGATTTACATCATCTTCTGGCCAGGAGGCCTATTAGCATTTATGGCCCTTTTCTGATAAGGGTCCGTCAACCAGAAAACTTGTTTGCCTTGAGACTGTTGTTCTTACTAAAGTCTGGTGCCACTCTCAGAAAGCACTAATTAAGGTTACATTCTTACATAGCAAGGACACAACAATTTATAACAAGGAAAGAGGAGTACAGTGATTTATAACAAAGAGAAAATTCATTAACTCAGAAGTCTAGTGTTGCTAACATCAAAACTACTATATGCCTATTTCTGCATCCCGATCACATTGATCAATATCCTCTAGCTGAGAGTCGGACACGACTCAGTGATTTCACTTTCACTTTTCACTTTCCTGCATTGGAGAAGGAAATGGCAACCCACTCCAGTGTTCTTGCCTGGAGAATCCCAGGGATGGCAGAGCCTGGCGGGCTACCATCTATGAGGTCTCACAGAGTCGGATGCAACTGGAGCAACTTAGCAGCAGCAGCAGGTGTCTAAAAGATAAAGAATATGGAGGCCTGGCAACAGTCATTGACTCAACAGTGAAACCTATCACCAATATAATTTTTAGCTTTTTAGAAAAGGCTCTATATCTTTAAGATGTTTTAAGCTGCATGCCTCTCGTGGTTGAGGGGCTGTAAACAATCACAAGTTGTAAAAGTCTCTGACTGTCAGGCAAGTTAGAGAGCCATGAGA
Organism: Neotragus moschatus; assembly: GCA_006410615.1. NCBI lineage: Eukaryota > Metazoa > Chordata > Mammalia > Artiodactyla > Bovidae > Neotragus > Neotragus moschatus. Next base: position 248,958 of record SJYA01001040.1, on the reverse strand, counting down.
GGGGTTTGAGCTGAGACACTCCTTTTATATGCAGGAGACTGTTGGAGCTCTAAGTTAACTTTTTCCAGAGAAAGGTGGTTGGGGATAGCCCCCTGTAATGTCAGAAGAGTACAGTATAGCAGACAGTTAACAGACAGATTTTGGTTTCGGGGTAGATGCTCAGGCAGAGGACCCCTCAAGACCTGACTCGCCTTGCCCGCCAGGTCTCTCTGCATGGCCTTGTCATGGGTGGGATCTCCCGTGCTGGCTCCCGACAAAATAGCGCAACTGGAGTTCCATCGGCTCCACTAGCTTTGTATGTCGTGGTGCATCCTCAGGCCCACTTGACTTAACACTCCGGGATGTCTGATCTAGGTGAGTGATCATACCATCATGGTTGTCTGATATACTAAAAACGTTCTTTTTCTTCTTCTAGGGCACAAACCTTAAGTTCAGTTCAGTTCAGTTGCTCAGTTGTGTCCGACTCTTGGTGACTCCATGAATTGCAGAATGCCAGGCTTCTATGTCCATGACCAACTCCCGGAGTTCACTATAAACTCATGTCCATCGAGTCAGTGATGCCATCCAGCCATCTCATCCTTGGATGTCCCCTTCTCCTCCTGCCCCCAATCTGTCCCAGCATCAAGGTCTTTTCCAATCAGTCAAATCTTCATATGAGGTGGCCAAAGTATTGGAATTTCAGCTTCAACATCACTCCTTCTAATGAATACCCAGGACTGATTTCCTTTAGGATGGACTTGTTGGACCTCCTTGCAGTCCAAAGGACTCTCAAGAGTCTTCTCCAACACCACAGTTCAAAAGCATCAATTCTTGGGTGTTCAGCTTTCTTCAAATTCCAACACTCATATCCATACATGACCACTGGAAAAACTGTAGCCTTGACTAGATGGACCTTAGTCGGCAAAGTAATGTCTCTGCTTTTGAATATGCTATCTAGGTTGGTCATAACTTTTCTTCCAAGGAGTAAGCGTCTTTTAATTTCATGGCTGCAATCACCATCTGCAGTGATTTTGGAGCTCAAAAAAATAAAGTCTGACACTGTTTCCACTGTTTCCCCATCTATTTCCCATGAAGTTATGGGACCGGATGCCATGATCTTCATTTTCTGAATGTTGAGCTTTAAGCCAACTTTTTCACTCTCCTCTTTCACTTTCATCAAGAGGCTCTTTAGTTCTTCTTCACACTCTCCCAGAAGGGTGGTGTCATCTGCATATCTGAGATGATTGATATTTCTCCCTGCAATCTTGCTTCCAGCTTGTGCTTCTTCCAGCATTTCTCATGATATATTCTGAGTATAAGTTAAATAAGCAGGGTGACAATATACAGCCTTGATGTACTCCTTTTCCTATATGGTACCAGTCTTTTATTTCATGTCCAGTTCTAACTGTTGCTTCCTGACCTGCATACAGATTTCTCAAGAGGCAAGTCAGGTGGTCTGGTATTCCCATCTCTTTCAGAATTTTCCACAGTTTATTGTAATCCACACAGTCAAGGCTTTTTTGCATAGTCAGTAAAGCAGAAATAGATGTTTTTCTGGAACTCTCTTGCTTTTTCCATGATCCAGTGGATGTTGGCTGTTTGATCTCTTGTTCCTCTGCCTTTTCTAAAACCAGCTTGAACTTCTGGAAGTTCACGGTTTACGTACTGCTGAAGCCTGGCTTGGAGAATTTTGAGCATTACTTTACTAGCATGTGAGATGAGTGCAATTGTGTGGTAGTTTGAG
>SJYA01001040.1:230809-245861 GCA_006410615.1 Neotragus moschatus | reverse complement strand
CCAGTCTTTTATTTCATGTCCAGTTCTAACTGTTGCTTCCTGACCTGCATACAGATTTCTCAAGAGGCAAGTCAGGTGGTCTGGTATTCCCATCTCTTTCAGAATTTTCCACAGTTTATTGTAATCCACACAGTCAAGGCTTTTTTGCATAGTCAGTAAAGCAGAAATAGATGTTTTTCTGGAACTCTCTTGCTTTTTCCATGATCCAGTGGATGTTGGCTGTTTGATCTCTTGTTCCTCTGCCTTTTCTAAAACCAGCTTGAACTTCTGGAAGTTCACGGTTTACGTACTGCTGAAGCCTGGCTTGGAGAATTTTGAGCATTACTTTACTAGCATGTGAGATGAGTGCAATTGTGTGGTAGTTTGAGTATTCTTTTGCATTGCCTTTCTTTGGGATTGGAATGAAAACTGACCTTTTCCAGTCCTGTGGCCACTGCTGAGTTTTCCAAATTTGCTGGCATATTGAGTGTAGCACTTTCACAACATCATCTTTCAGGATTTGAAACAGCTCAACTGGAACTCCATCATCTCCACTAGCTTTGTTCGTAGTGATGCTTTCTAAGGCCCACTTGACTTCACATACCAGGATGTCTGGCTCTAGGTGAGTGATCACACCATCATGATTATCTGCATTGTGAAGGTCATTTTTGTACAGTTCTTCTGTGTATTCTTGCCACCTCTTCTTAATATCTTCTGCTTCTGTTAGGTCCGTACCATTTCTGTCCTTTATTGTGCCCATCTTTGCATGAAATGTTCCCTTGGTATTTCTAATTTTCTTGAAGAGATCTCTAGTCTTTCCCATTCTGTTGTTTTCCTCTATTTCTTTGCATTGATTGTTGAGGAAGGCTTTCTTATCTCTTCTTGCTATTCTTTGGAACTCCGCATTCATATGCTTATATCTTTCCTTTTTTCCCCTGCCTTTCACTTTTCTTCTTTTCACAGTTATTTGTAAGGCCTCTTCAGACAGCCATTTTACTTTTTTGCATTTCTTTTCCATGGGGATGGTCTTGATCCCTGTCTCCTGTACAATGTCATGAACCTCCGTCCATAGTTCATCAGGCACTCTATCTATCAGATTTAGGCCCTTAAATCTATTTCTCACTTCCACTGTATAATCATAAGGGATTAGATTTAGGTCATACCTGAATGGTCTACTTTGTTCAATTTAAGTCTGAATTTGGGAATGAGGAGTTCATGATCTGAGCCACAGTCAGCTCCCGGTCATGATTTTGCTGACTGTATAGAGCTTCTCCATCTTTGGCTGCAAAGAATATAATCAATCTTATTTCAGTGTTGACCACCTGGTGATGTTCACGTGTAGAGTCCTCTCTTGTGTTGTTAGAAGAGGGTGTTTGCTATGACCAGTGTGTTCTCTTGGCAAACTCTATTAGCCTTTGCCCTGCTTCATTCTGTATTCCAAGGCCCAATTTGCCTGTTACTCCTGTATTTCTTGACTTCCTACTTTTGCTTTCCAGTCCCCTATAATGAAAAGGACATCTTTTTTGAGTGTTAGTTCTAAAAGGTCTTGTAGGTCTTCATAGAACCATTCAACTTCAGCTTTTTCAGTGTTACTGGTTGGGGCATAGACTTGGATAACTATGATATTGAATGGTTTTCCTTGGAAATGAACAGAGATCATTCTGTCATTTTAGAGATTTCATCCAAGTACTGCATTTTGGACTCTTTTGTTGACCATGATAGCTACTGCATTTCTTCTGAGGGATCCCTGTCCACAGTAGTAGATATAATGGTCATCTGAGTTAAATTCACCCATTCCAGTCCATTTTAGTTCGTTGATTCCTAGAATGTCGACATTTACTCTTGCCATCTCCTGTTTGACCACTTCCAATTTGCCTTGACTTATGGACCCGACATTCCCGGTTCCTATGGAATATTGCTCTTTACAGCATTGGACCTTGCTTCTATCACCAGTAACATCCACAGCCAGGTATTATTTTTGCTTTGGATCCATCCCTTCATTCTTTTTGGAGTTATTTCTCTACTGCTCTCCAGTAGCATATTGGGTACCTACCGACCCTGGGAGTTCCCCTTTTGGTATCCTATCATTTTGCCTTTTCATACTGTTCATGGGATTCTCAAGGGAAGAATACTGAAGTGGTTTGCCGTTCCCTTCTGCAGTGGACCACATTCTGTCAGACCTCTCCAACATGACCTGCCCATCTTGGGTAGCCTCGTGGGCATGGCTTAGTTTCATTGACCAGGCTGTTGTCCTAGTGTGATTAGACTGACTATTTTTCTGTAATTATGGTTTCAGTGTGTCTGCCCTCTGATGCCCTCTCACAACACCTACCATCTTAGGTTCCTCTTACCTTGGGCATGGGGTATCTCTTCACAGCTCCTTCAGCAAAGCGCAGCCCTGCTCCTTACCTTGGATGAGTGGTATCTCGTCACAACTGCCCCTCTGACCTTGAACGTTGAATAGCTCCTCTTGGCCTTCCTGCCCCCGTGCAGCCACCATTCCTTGGACATGGGGTTGCTCCTGTTGGCCGCCACCCTAACCTCTGGCGTGGGGTAGCTCCTCTAGGCCACTTCTGTGCTGTTGCAGCCCCTGACCTTGGGCGAGGGGTAGCTCCTCTCGACCATGCTTCTGCACAGTCCATCACAGCCAGCGCGTCTCTGAATCTTTATAATGCACAAACCTTATATAGTCCTTAATGTTTAATCCTTGTAGTGTTCTTCTTTATTCCATAAGAAGCTATTATCACTCTTTACCCAAAGGGATGCAGGGAGTGACTTGTAAAGGGAGTGTACCACTTTGAGAAAAGAGGTAACCCTCAGCCAACCCAAGCCAGCCTTGTAGTAGCTAGAGTAGTCGATATTACCCTGCTCCTCCTTCTCCCTGATCTACTGCTAGGCCCCTTGTTGACTAAGACAGCCTGAAATCTTGGGAAGCCATGGGCGTAGTGTGTCTCATCTACACTTCAACATAGATTCCATATGAATACTGACAAGTTTTCAAATTGGTGTGATGCAAATTAGTTGCTCTACTGAGGCTGTCTTAGATATGTTCTATAGGAAACACAGCTTTGATTTTATGAATGCCTGAGCCTTGTACACAGAACATATGCAATTAGAAAAAAGTACAGATGCGAGAGTTGGACTGTGAAGTCTGAGAGCTAAAGAATTGATGCTTTTGAACTGTGGTGTTGGAGAAGACTCTTGAGAGTCCCTTGGACTGTAAGGAGATCCAACTAGTCCATTCTGAAGGAGATTGGCCCTGGGATTTCTTTGGAAGGAATGATGTTAAAGCTGAAGCTCCAGTACTTTGGCCACCTCCAGTACTTTGGCCACCTCATGCAAAGAGTTGACTCATTGGAAAAGACTCTGATGCTGGGAGGCATTGGGGGCAGGAGGAGAAGGGGACGACTGAGGATGAGATGGCTGGATGGCATCACTGACTCAATGGACATGAGTCTGAGTGAACTCCGGGAGATGGTGATGGACAGGGAGGCCTGGTGTGCTGCGATTCATGGGGTTGCAAAGAGTCTGACACGACTGAGCAACTGAACTGACTGAACTGAACTGACAGCTAGAGTGAATGAATGATCCCATTAAAGAATCTGCTATTTTCTCACTCATAAAGCTTGTTGGATATATACCTTCCCAGGGTTGTGCACAAACAGGCCTGATTTTGCACACAAGGGACATTTGGCAATATCTGGTGACGTGTTTATTTGCCACACGGGTGGATGAGGGTGGGTGCTACTAGCAGTGAGCATGCTTAATGATTAGAGAAGCCAAGGCTGCCTCCAAACAGCCTACAGTGCACAGGCCCGTCCTCCAGAGTAAAGAATTACCTGACCCCAAACCAAGTGATTAACAGCGCCAGGGCTGAGATACTCCTCTAGTGGAAACTAAAGATACCAACAGCTCCGATGAACTCACTAAAGACTTTTGTCCCTGTAAGTTTAGTATATGAAAGAAGGTAAAATGTTCTTTTAAAATATATATATGGATATAATTTATACTGAGTATACATACATGGCACATGCTTAGAAAGTAATGAAACCTCTCTGATACCGTGTGAAATTAATTGCTAACATTTCAACAATGATTTACCATTTACAAAATTCTTTCTCAACACTCTCTCTGTGGCAATATTATCTGTTCCCACAGCCTCAACTTTCATCTCTATAATTATGACTTTTAAATATTTATCTCTAGCCCAGGCCGCAATATGTTATCGCATCCTGACTTTCTGTCCTCAATATTTCCTGTCACTCTCCTGCCCTCATGCCACTGCATTAGTTTGGCCTTATCCTTGTTTCCCAGATTACTATGTGACCTCATTGTCCAAGATCACACCATCCTGCAGCTATAAAAGAAGGAAAAACCATTTTCTTAGTATACAAACTATAATAGTCTCAATTCTGACTAACCCCCAGAAATCATCTCGCCAAATTATCTGCCAGCTGCTTCTGAGACCTCCCAGGGTTCTGCCCTGTGGTCTCCTGAGCAGGTCCACAGGGTTCTCGCCCTTGCTAAGGTTTGAATGGTGCTGTGTCTTCCTTAAGATCACACTGATGACACGGTTGGGCACGGCTTACTGCAGACTAGTCTCCAGGAGGAGGTATACTGCAAACCCCTGTGGGTCTCTTTCTGCGGCACAGGAAGAGCATTTCCTGAATCCCCCCAAGGTATAGAGTACAGACAGTCAGTTTTGACAAACTTTTATGCATACTTAGGGATTTTAAAAAAGGATATAGAATGAGGTAGTTACAACTTGCTCAAGGCCAGAATTGCTTTCAATTCAATTCAATTCAATTCAATTCAATTCAATTCAATCAGTCCATTCCAAACTGATTCTGCTAGCAGAAAAGGGGTAGTTTCCCCCTCATTTGAATTTAAATTCCTTGTAGACAAAACTTCACCACACCCCTTACCTGGAAGGATATGATCCAGTTCCCCAAAATAATACTATCAGAATAGTGCCAATTTCAGTCCATTTGTCAGAGCCTGGATACAACCCAGTTAAGTTGTTTTGCTGCACCAACCTTATTCTAGTTTATTTTCAGGCTCATTTAACATTTAAAGTCTCGAAATCAGTCTCACCAAAATCACCTGGTTATGACCAAGATGACTTTCCAACTAATCTCCTTCTTCTGGCCCAGTCTCACCGAGTTCCCTCTGTCCCTGCTGCCTCTGTTCTTCACAAAGGCAGATCTGGCGCCTCTTAAGACGCCACGGTGACCCCACACAGGCCTCGGGACTCCCTCTGCTTATCTCTGCAGCCCCACCCCTTCTTCTGTCCCCACCTAGTCGCTGGGCATTTGGACATTCAGAGCTCCTACAATCCCTGACCTTGGATCTTCTCTCGGGCCTCTGCCTTGCTGTTTTCTAGGCCAGGAGTGCTTTCCACCCTGTCAGCAGGAGGCCCTAAAGTATTCATCCTCCATGATGCAACCCAGTCACCACTCTTCGAGGAATCCTCTCTCTGCCCCACCCCCAGGTCTGGAGCGCACCGCACTCAAGTCTGACAAAGCTCTCATCACGCTGCACTGAAATGGTTTGTGTCTTTCACAGACATGGAGTTTTTTAAAGGCAGAGGAAATGACGTTGCCCTCCGTATTTCCAGGCGCCTGGCACAGGGCGTGCAAACTCTCAGTTAAGTTTAATGGATGTTGAGTCAGTCTTTTCACTTGATCTTTACAACACTAGGGAGCTAGCAATATTTCCAGCAGTGCTGGAGGAAAGCAGTGAATCCATTTAATTTAAGATGAGAACAACCATGAAAATTATGGTTATGGAATATAATGTAAAGTTTATGAATTGTGACAATGTAGACATAATACAATTAAAAAAGAGGAAAGGAGAAGTGGGCGTAAAGATGGGATGTGTGTAAGCTGTTGATTTGCTGTGTTACAGATGAAGTTGTAAAGGCAGGTTTTAAAGCTGACAGATCAAGTAATCATTGTACAATCACATTTCAAGATATAAAAGCAAACATTAGAAAAAATAGAAAAATAATGCAGTTAGTTGAAATTAGGTTTTGGAGGGTAGGAAGTAGAAACTGGATACTATTCATGGTGGTGATATAAATATATATATTAAAATTTTTATTATACTGTATTAATAATACAATTAATTATATAATTTATATTATATTAATATCTTTTTTAAAAAGAAATAGAGAATAAAGTATGTTATATAAAGTTATGGTAATTTTGAGCTTAAAGCAACTGAGAATACTAATTTTTTTCACATATTCAGGAGAAACACGTGTACAAAATATACAAATATAAAAATATATGGAGCGTATTTGGTAAAAAATAAAAGCTAGAAAACAGAAGGGATATCTATCAGATCAATAAATTTACCTATGAAAACAAAATGACTCTCAAAAGGATTGTAAAACAAAATCTAATTAAATGCTATATATAAGATATATTCCTAATACAAGCTATTTTAAAATATTAAGCATTAAAAAGTACAGAAGCAAGTCACAGAGCGAAACATAAATAAGATGGAGAAAATACTTGCTATAAAATATTGAAAAGAAGACTGAAGGAAAGCAGCAGTTGAGCAGGCCAGAAGCTTGAGCAGACATTGTTAAAGATCACGTTTCTCACGAACACGTGGGAAGGTGCTCGACCTCCCTGCGGCTCAGGAATTAAAGCTGCTACAGGGAGGCGGCAGCGGGTTATTAGAAGACATAGATAGACTGGAGTGCGCTGTGCTATGCGCTAGGTCCTTGTTGTTAAACCATCTTGTGTATAGTAGTGTGTATCTGTTAATCTCAAAGTCCTAATTTATCCCTCCCTCACTTTTCTGTTTTTTTTTAACCATAAGTTTATTTACTGTGTCTGTTTTATAAATAAGTTTATTTGTATCATTTTTTAAAGAATCCACACGTAAATGATATTTGTGATATTTGGCTTTCTCTGACTTACTTCAAGCAGTGTGATATTCTTCAAGTAAAAAAAGAAATTAATACTACTACAAACCCACCAGTATGGCTAAATATTAGAAAGACTAAAAAAAAACCCAAGTGTCAGTGAGGATACAGAGAATCGGGAAGTCTCATACACTGCCGGTGGGGGTACAAACTGATAGAACCACTTTGGAAGACAACTTGTTACGCCATTAGGTTGACGAATGTGTTCTCCATGAAGAAGCCATTCAATTTCCAGATATATACTCATTAGGAATGTGGACATACATGTCTCAGCAGACATGCATAAGAATGCTCATTGGCCAAAACCCAGAAACAATTAAATGTCTGTCAAGGGTAATAACAAATTTACACCATGTACAACAATGCAACAATGCAAATAAATACATTCTAGTGTAAACAATGACACAGATATATCTCATGAACATAACGCCGTTCTAAAAAGACTACATATTGAAGGATTACTGTGTGATTCCATTTATGTAACTTCAAAAACAAGCAAAGCTAAACTCTAATGCTAACAGATTCATTCTTACATAGTAAGAGTGACAAGAAGTAACTCCGTGACACTTCCAAAAATATCAGGAATGGGCTACACTTAAGAAGAAGCTGGTTGGGAATTGGCATGGAAGTAGTTTTGCCAGTGATCTGCCTCTTTACCTGAGCTGATTGCACGATGTTCAACTCGTAGTCATTTATTAAACTGCATGTTGATATTTTATGCAATGTGCATGTTCCGTATATGCTTAACAATACCAAACTTTTAAACTATGTAACAGATTCCAAAACTTCCCTTGAATTTTTAAAACAGCCTTTGAGAGATGTTAATAAATTTTTAGTGTAAGAATGCTTTCATTTTAAAAGTCTTTTGAAAAGGAAAGATCTAGAAGAGGTTACAATGACATCATCAAATGTCTTGTATCTGTGCAAGAAAACGTTATCAAGATCACTCCTCTCAAAGGCTATTAAGTTCTAATGTTTTTCTCACACTACTACTGTAGCTTTCTTTGAAATAACTTCGGCTTTAGTTATTCATGGAAAGAGGTTCCTGACATTGTACAGGAGACAGGGATCAAGACCATCCCCATGGAAAAGAAAGGCAAAAAGGCAAAACGGCTGTCTGGGGAGGCCTTACAAATAGCNTTTCACATGAGTACTTAATAAATACCAGCCCTGAAGTCAAATGTTTCTCGTGTTTAGATAGATACAGGTAGATACATTCTTGCCTGGATCAGCAAAAAGGTATAGATGACTAACTAAACAGAAAAAAAATGACAATAAAGTTGATTCCTTTGACTAGTTAAGAACTCTAAGGAATTCAGTTTCATCTGGGAAATCTTAGAGCTATTTCAGAATACTTATTAATGAGCGTATCCACTTTAAGAAACTGTCTTGGCAATCTTTTATTTTTAGTGGCTCCCTCTGATAGCCTCATCTTACTGCTGTGTGCACAATGATGTTCTTTAGTATATCCCAGAGAGTTTCTGATGTTGGAATATACAATGACCCAGGTTCACTCTAGCAGCTTGAAAGAGTGATAATGAGGTGATCTCTTTTTTCTGCACTTGTACTCCCCTTCCAGGTGTATAATTTCATTTAAAAGTTGATATGGTCCTTCTAGATTTTTTATTCAATAATGAAATGCAAAGCAATGATTGTTCCCCTAGGAACAACTTTTAGTTTTCTGAGAGTTACGATAAGGACTTTGCTGTGAACTCTGAAGGTACCATCCATTTGGGAATTTAACACAATCTGCTTCAATGCCAGACAGAAAGGAAGGTTCTGCATTAAAATGTGTGGATGAAAATCTATAATCTGGCACTAAATCAGTTGAGACATAGTGGATGGCAAATAATATTGCAAGAAGAAAGTGAAGATTCTGATTGCCTGGAGAGTTAATGGGTAGGGGTCAACTCCTGCTTAAATTGTAGGAAGAATGACTCAGACTACAAAGACAGAAGGAAAAGGGGTGTTTGAAGATGAGAAACTCAAGTAAGTAAAATACTAAAAATAACAGTAACAGCGGCTAACGCTTGTAAAGCAGTTAGCAAAAGCCAGGCGCCATGATGAACATTATGTGCGTAATGCTGCTTCATCCTCACAACAGCACTATTGCTAGTCCTCATTTTGACAAGTGAGAGCATTAAGGCTTAGGAAAATAATTTACCTAAGGCCACGAAGCTGGGAATCATGGAGCGGGTTCTCAAACCTAGGTTTGTTGTGCTTTTAGAGCAATAACGAGATTTTTAAAGTTTTTTAATTTTGTGTTGGGTTATAGCTGATTAACAAACAATGTTGTGATAGTTTCAAGTGAACAGTGAAGGGACTCAGCTGTACGTATACATGTATCCACTCTCCCCCCAAACTCTCCTCCCATCCAGGCTGCCACATAACGTGGAACAGAGTTCCCTGTGTCTACAGAAAGTCATCATTGGTTATCCATTTTAAATAAGGCAGTGTGTGCATGTCCATCTCAAACTCTCTGACTATTCCTTTCCCCCAAAGTAGCCCCTCCCCCGCCCTGCCAGCAGCAATCATAAGGTCATTCTTGAAGTCTGCGAGTCTCTGTTTGTTAATTTCTTTTTAGACTCCACATTTAAGGGGTGTCATAAGATATTTCTCCTTCTCTGATTTACTTCACTCAATATGACACTCTCTAGGTCCATCCATATTACTGAAAATGGCATTGTTTCACTCTTTTTCATGGCTGAGTAATATTCCATTGTGTATGTGTACCTCTTCTTCTTTATCCATTACTCTATTGATGGACGTTTAGAGTGCGTCCATGTCTGGGCTACTGTAAACAGTGCTGCTATGAACAATGCAGTGTGTGTATCTTTACAGATCATGTTTTTCTCCAGACACATGCCCAGGAATACGGCTTCCCTGGTGGCTCAGATGGCAAAGAGCCTACCTGCAATGCAGGACACCCAGGTTCGATCTGTGGGTTGAGAGGATTCCCTGGAAAGGGGAATGGCTACCTACTCCACTATGCTTGCTTGCAGAATCCCATAGAAAAGCCTGGCAGGCTAGGGGTCTCAAAGAGTCAGACATGACCGAGGTACTAATTTACTTTTCATGCCCAGAAATGAGATTGCAGGGTCACATGGCAGCTCTCTTTTTAGATTTTTAAGGAACCTCCATACTCTTCTCCATAGTGGCTGTACCGACTTACATTCCTTCCAACAGTGTAGGGGGCGTTGCTTCTCTCAACACCTTCTCCAGCATTTATTGCTTGTGGGATTTTTGATGATAGCCATTCTGGCTAGTGTAAGGTGATAATTTATTGTAGCTTTGATTTGCATTTCTCTAATAATTAGTGATGTTAAACATCTTTTCATGTTCCTATTTGCCATCTGTATGTCTGTTTTGGAGAACTGTCTATTTAGGTCTTCTGCCTATTTTTTTAGTGTGGGTACTTTGTTTTGATGCTGCTAAATGTCATGAGCTATTTGTAAGTTTTGGAGACTAATCCCTTCTTAGGCTTCCCTAGTAGCTCAGCTGGTAAAGAGTCTGCCTGCAATGCAGGAGACCCCAGTTCGATTCCTGGATTGGGAAGATCCCCTGGAGAAGGGATAGACTACCCATTCCAGTTCCTTGGGCTTCCCTGGTGGTTCAGTTGGAAAAGAAGCCACCTGTAATGCAGGAGACCCAGGTTCGATCCCTTAGTTGGGAAGGTCCCGTAGAGAAGGGAACGGCAACCCACTCCAGTATACTTGCCTGGAGAATCCCATGGACAGAGGAGCCTGGTGCTCTACAGCCCATGGGGTCACAAAGAATCAGATATGACTGAGCAGCTAACACGAACACACGTGTTTTCCTCCAGGAGTTTTATAGTGTCCAGTCTCACATTTAGTTCTTTAATCCACTTTGAGCTTATTTTTGTGTATGGAGTGAAAGAATGATCTAATTTCTTTTTTTTTTTACTTGTATCAGTTCAGTTTTTCCAACACCACTTATTAAAGAGACTGCCTTTTCAACATTGTGTAATCCTGCCTCCTTTGTCATAGATTAATTTACCATGGGTGCATGGGCTTATTTCTTGGTTTTCTATCCTGTTCCATTGGTCAATATTTCTATTTTTGTGCCAGTACCATACTCTTTTGATCACTGTAGCTTTGCAGTGTAGACTGAAGTGAGGAAACCTGATTTCTCCAGCTCCATTTTTTCTTTATCAAGATCGCTTTGGCTATTCAGGGTCTTTTGTGTCTCCATAAAAATTTTGAGAACTTTTTGTTCTAGTTCTCTGAAAAGTGCCATTGGTAATTTGAGAGAGGTTGCATTAAATTTGTAGACTGCCTTATAGTTAGTAGTATAGTTATTCTGACAATACTGATTCTTCTCCGTGAACATGGCATATTTTCCACCTGTTTATGCCTTCTGCGATTTCTTTCATCAGCATCTTATACTTTTCAGAGTACAGGTCTTTTGTCTCCTTAGGTAGATTTATTCCTAGGTATTTTGTTCAAAGAGATTTTCATATTAGCTGTGCTATTAAAAAAATAGCATGCTATTTAAAAATCTGATATCCCCTACCATTGTGTCATTTTTCTTGGATGTTGATCATCCTTCTTTCCTCTCAAAATCACGCCCCCGCTTCTGAATCAATAGACTTGACTGGCAAAGCAGCGTAGAGAACAGTTAAACGGCTCTTGCGTTAGGTCTTCTGTATTCAATCACAGTATCTATACTAACAAGTTGTGAGACTACAAATCATACATTTAACTCTCTTTTCTTCTTCTTGTTTTAATCTCTGCAAATTGGGATAATATTAGTACCTATCCCATAGTCTTTTTATAAGACTTAAAATGATACAAGTGAGTGTCAAAGCACTTGGTACATATTTAATTGTATAACAAATACTCAGTTTGTTATTTTTATTGGAACCCAATACTACATATAAAAACATTCTCTAACATTCTCTAACTTTATGATTATACAGTGGAAGTGACAAATAGATCAAAGCATTGGGTCTCATAGACAGAGTACCTGAAGAACTATGGACGGAGGTTCAAAACATTATATAGGAGGCAGTGATCGAAACCATCCCCAAGAAAAAGAAATGCAATATGGTTTTCTGAGAAGGTCTTACAAATGGCTGAGAAAATAAGAGAAGTGAGAGGCAAAGGAGAAAAGGAAAAATACACCTATCTGAATGCAGAGTTCCAAGGAACAGCAAGGAGAGATAAAAAAGCCTTTTTGAGTGAACAATGCAAAGACGTAGACTAAAATAATAGAATGGCAAAGACTAGAGATCTCTTCAAGAAAATTAGAGATACCAAGGGAATATTTCATGCAAAGATGGGCTCAATAAAGGACAGAAAATGTATGGACCCAACAGAAGCAGAAGAGATTAAGAAGAGGTGGCAAGAATACACAGGAAAACTATACAAAAAAGATCTTCAGGACCTGGATAGCCATGATGGTGTGATCACTCACCTAGAGCCAGACATCCTGGAATTTGAGGTCAAGTGGGCCTTAGGAAGCATCGCTAGGAACAAAGCTAATGGGGGTGATAGAATTGCAGCTCAGCTATTTGAAATCCCAAAAGATGATGCTGTGAAAGTGATATACTCATTATGCCAGCAAATTTGGAAAACTCAGCAGTGGCCATAGGACTGGAAAAGGTCTGTTTTCATTCCAGTCTCAGGACTTCCCTGGTGGCTCAGCTAGTAAAGAATCCACCTGTAGTGCAGGAGACCTGGGTTCGATCCCAGGGTTGGGAAGATCCCCTGGAGAAGGGAAAGGCTACCCACTCCAGTATTCTGGCCTAGAGAATTCCAGACTGTATAGTCCACGGGGTAGCAAAGAGTCAGACACAACTGAGTGACTTAAAAAAAAAAAATCATTCCAATCTCAAAGAAGGACAATACCAATGTTGTTCATAGTATGACCTATGAATGTTCATAGTACGACCTATGAATGTTCATAGTACTGTACAATTGCACTCATTTCACATGCTAGCAAGGCAATGCTCAAAATCCTTCAAGTTAGGCTTCAGCAGTATGAGAATAGCAGTGTGAAAACGTCCAGATTTTCAAGCTGGATTTAGAAAAGGCAGAGGAACCAGAAATCAAATTGCCAACATTCGTTGCATCATCGAAAAAACAAGAGAATTCTAGAAAAGTGTCTACATCTGCTTGATTGACTTCACTAAAGCCTTTGACTGTGTGGATCACGATAAACTGGAAAATTCTGAAAGAGAGGGGCATACCAGACCACCTTACCTGCCTATTGAAAAACCTATATGCAGGTCAAGAAGCAACTGGACATGGAGCAACAGACTGGTTCCAAATCGGGAAGAGTACATCAAGGCTGTATCTTGTCTCCCTGCTTATTTAACTTATATGCAGAGTACATCATGCAAAATGCTGGGCTGGATGAAGCACAAGCTGGAATCAAGATTGCTGGGAAAAATATCAATAATCTCAGATATGCAGATGACACCACCCTTATGGCAGAAAGTGAAGAACTAAAAAGCCTCTTGATGAAAGTGAAAGAAGAGAGTGAAAAAGTTGGCTTAAAGCTCAACATTCAAAAAAATGAAGATCATGGCATGTGGGCCCATCAGTTCATGACAAATAGTTGGGGAAAGAAGGGAAACAGAGACAGACTTTAGTTTTTGGGGCTCCAATATTACTGCAGATGGTGACTGCAGCCATGAAATTAAAAGACACTTGCTCTTTGGAAGGAAAGCTATCAGAAACCCAGACAGTGTATTAAAAAGCAGAGACATTACTTTCTGACAAAGGTCTGTCTGTGTACGTATGTGAGAGCTGGACAGTAAAAAAGGCTGAGCAGTGAAGAACTGATGCATTTGAACTGTGGTGTTGGAGAAGACTCTTGAGAGTCCCTTGGACTGCAAGGAAAGCAAAGCTGTCAATCCTAAAGGAGTCAACCCTGAATATTCATTGGAAGGACTGATGCTGAAGCTGATGCTTCAATACTTTGCCCACCTGATGCATAGAGCTGATTCATTGGAAAAGACCGTGATGCTGGAAAGACTGAAGGCAGGAGGAGAAGGGGACAGCATAGGACAAGATGATTGTATGGCATCACCGACTCAATGGACATGAGTTTGAGCCAACTCTGGGATATAGTAGACGGGAACCCTGGCGTGCTGCAGTCCAGGGGTCACAAAGAGAGTGAGTGACTGAACAACAACATTTGATATTCAGAGGCCCAGCTGATAGAAGAAGACAGTAAAACCTTTACCTTTAGGCCCCTTTGGGCTTGTGAGTAGTTCACTTAGGCTTGGGGAAGAGGAGATGAAATATAAATTTATCAGTGAGTAAATGCAATCTTTAACTGCTACAAGAAAAATAATTTCTGTGTATTTTATGCCACTGGTAATGGACTAAGTATTAAAGAGTTCTTATTAAATTTGGACATTGATTAATATCATTAAATAGGCAACAAAATCTCAGGCTCACTCGGCAAGGAAAGGATTTTTTAAAGAAAGCCTTTTTATATCAATCACACTGTACTCATTAAAGCAGGGGAAAACATGTTAAAGGTGCCAAAATAGAAGGCTTTTCCCCACCTTTCTTCTGCAGCCTCTTTTTCTTTCTCTGTCTCTATTGAGATAGGCTTTTTCTTTGCCACTAGATAGAATCTTTAATTATAAATTATTTTACCATTCATCTTTCTATGATGTGTTAGCAATTTTAAATGCAAATATAAGAGTATTTAACCTGTATAATCACCAAAAACTACAGAATTCATATTCAGTTCAGTTCAGTTCAGTCACTCAGTTGTGACTGACTCTTTGCAACCCCATGAATTGCAGCACGCCAGGCCTCCCTGTCCATCACCAGCTCCCAGAGTTCAGACTCACGCCCATCGAGTCAGTGATGCCATCCAGCCATCTCATCCTCGGTCGTCCCCTTCTCCTCCTGCCCCCAATCCCTCCCAGCAGCAGACTCTTTTCCAAAGAGTCAACTCTTCTCATGAGGTGGCCAAAGTACTGGAGCTTCAGCTTTAGCATAATTCCTTCCAAATGAATCCCAAGGCCGATCTCCTTCAGAATGGACTGGTTGGATCTCCTTGCAGTCCAAGGGACTCTCAAGAGTCTTCTCTAACACCACAGTTCAAAAGCATCAATTCTTCGGCGCTCAGCCTTCTTCACAGTCCAACTCT
>SJYA01001040.1:108296-229127 GCA_006410615.1 Neotragus moschatus | reverse complement strand
GGTGATATTGAATGGTTTGCCTTGAAGACAAACAGATCATTCTGTCGTTTTTGAGATTGCATCCAAGTACTCCATTTCGGACTCTTTTGTTGAACATGATGGCTACTCCATTTCTTCTGAGGGATTCCTGCCCACAGTAGTAGATATAATGGTCATCTGATTTAAATTCACCCATTCCAGTCCATTTTAGTTCGCTGATTCCCAGAATGTCAACATTCACTCTTGCCATCTCTTGTTTGACCACTTCTAATTTGCCTTGATTCATGGACCTGACATTCCAGGTTCCTATGCAATATTGCTCTTTACAGCATCGGACCTTGCTTCTATCATCAGTCACATCCACAGCTGGGTATTGTTTTTGCTTTGGCTCCATCCCTTCATTCTTTCTGGAGTTAATTCTCCACTGATCTCCAGTAGCATATTGGGCATCTACTGACCTTGGGAGTTCCTCTTTCACTATCCTATCATTTTGCCTTTTCATACTGTTCATGGGGTTCTCAAGGCAAGAATACTGAAGTGGTTTGCCATTCCCTTCTCCAGCAGACCACATTCTGTCAGACCCCTCCACCCTGACCCACCCATCTTAGGTTGCCCTGTGGGCATGGTTTGGTTTCATTGAGTTAGACAAGGATGTGGTCCCAGTGTGATTAGACTGACTAGTTTTCTGTGAGTATGGTTTCAGTGTGTCTGCCCTCTGATGCCCTCTTGCAACACCTACCATCTTACTTGGGTTTCTCTTACCTTTGGCGTGGGGTGTCTCTTCATGGCTGCTCCTTACCTTGGATGAAGGGTATCTCCTTACTGCCGCCGTTCCTGACCTTCAACGTGGGGATAGCTCTTCTAGGCCCTCCTGCCCAGCCACAGCTCCTTGGACGTTGATATTACATAGTTCATATATGAGTATGTATTTAATTCTTACCAGAACAGTGTAAACTGCATAAAACTAACTCAGTTTTTTTTTTTTTCCTAACTCAGGCATTAAAAGTTCACTTGTGGATGTTTGCACATCTATCAACTCCCTCTAGCTCTCGCTTACCAATGAGGAGGAAAGGACAGAAAAGGAAATCTGTCCTCACTTTATGTCATCTGTTCTTACGTATCACGTGTCCTCATTAGCCATCAGTTTAATATGAGTAGTTGGCCAATACAGGCAGGAACACAAATAAGAAAGAATAAGTAGCATTCCTTACAGGTTCACGTTTCAAAGGATGCCATTGCCTTCTTCCTGCATTTGTAGCAAGTGCTGACTTGGATGGAAAGCCTAACCTCTAGGGTTATCGGTGTCCCTGGTGACTCCGTCACAGGCGTGACGCGCTGGCCTCATGCACACTGTGGATGGCTGGGCCCCAGGCGCGTGGCTCCCCAGGAGGCTGGGACGCTGGGGTGCTGGGGGCACTGAGGCCGTCACAGAAAGTGATACGCTGGCCTGTGCGCACTGTGGATGGCTGAGTCCTCTTGCACGTGGGTCCCCAGGAGGGCGGAACGCCACGGTACTGGGGGCACTGAGGCCGTCACGGACGTGACTCGCTGACCTGTGCGCACTGTGGATGGCTGGGCCCCAGGCGCGTGGGTCCCCAGGAGGCCGGGGCGCCGGGCGCACTGAGGCTGTCACAGGCGTGGCGTTGGCCTGTGCACACTGTGGATGGCTGGGCCCCAGGCACGTGGGTCCCCAAGAGGCCCGGGCGCCGGGCTCTGGGCACGCGGCTGAGGACAGCGGCAAGGAACAGTGCAAACTCACACCGGGCGCGTCTTCTTTGTGTACATGCACTTTCCACTGTTCCCTCCGACTCGACTTACAAGGCACAAGTTCAAAGATAAAGTTACTAAGCATCCCAAGCCTGCCAAGGGCAGCAGTCAGTGAAGGACAGGGTCTCCTGAGCGTGGCATCTGTGCCAGCATTCACCTGTGTTCACTCTGCTGGCTGGGCCCACCCTTCCCTTAGAAAGCCCTGTTTATCATAAGCCTCTGGTCTTAAAATATTTGGGGGAAATATCAATGCTACATACTTTCCTGGATTCCTAGGATAGTGCTGCCTGGGATACTAATCTGTTATGGGCTCCTTGTTTGGTTCTTGGCACTAATTCTAGGCCTAGCAAAGAGGCTGCCTTTAAATTTAGGAAATCATGACCTTTTGACAAATGCAGTTAGGCTAAATGGCCTCTGGAAGAGGCCAAATCTTCTGATTTTCAAAGAAAATAATAATACAACAGTATATTTGGCAAAAACCAAAACTGAAGGGAATTGCTATTTCAACAAAATAGATAAAATATACAACTTAGAGGTTTTCCATTTTCTTAACTGTTTATAACCATATACTTAGACAAATACATATTCGCGAATCCATATAAGACTATATATACCTTCAGAATATACTTTGCCAGACCTGCCCTCCTTAGATATAACCTCCCTAAGGCTAATACATGATGTGACCAATTTGAAATCTGTAAGATGATGCCATCCATTCATAGTACTTGTTATTTCAGTCAGTTCAGTTCCGTTCAGTCGCTCAGTTGTGTCCAACTCTTTGCGACCCCATGAATCACAGCACGCCAGGCCTCCCTGTCCANTGACTGTATAGAGCTTCTCCATCTTTGGCTGCAAAGAATATAATCAATCTGATTTTGGTGTTGACCATTCGGTGATGTCCATGTGTAGAATCTTCTCTTGTGTTGTTGGAAGAGGGTGTTTGCTATGATCAATGCATTCTCTTGGCAAAATTCTATTTAGCCTTTGCCCTGTTTCATTCTGTATTCCAAGGCCAAATTTGCCTGTTACTCCAGTTATTTCTTGACTTCCTACTTTTGCATTCCAGTCCACTATAATGAAAAGGGCATCTTTTTTGGGTGTTAGTTCTAAAAGGTCTTGTAGGTCTTCATAGAACTGTTCAACTTCAGCTTCTTCNGCATTCCAAGGCCAAATTTGCCTGTTACTCCAGGTGTTTCTTGACTTCCTACTTTTGCATTCCAGTCCCCTATAATGAAAAGGACATCTTTTTTGGGTGTTAGTTCTAAAAGGTCTTGTAGGTCTTCATAGAACCGTTCAACTTCAGCTTCTTCAGCATTACTGGTTGGGGCATAGACTTGGATTACTGTGATATTGAATGGTTTGCCTTGGAAATGAACAGAGATCATTCTGACGTTTTTGAGATGGCATCTAAGTACTGCATTTTGGACTCTTCTGTTGACCATGATGGCTACTCCATTTCTTCTGAGGGATTCCTGCCCACAGTAGTAGATATAATGGTCATCTGAGTTAAATTCACCCATTCCAGTCCATTTTAGTTCGCTGATTCCTAGAATGTCAACATTCACTCTTGCCATCTCCTGTCTGACCACTTCCAATTTGCCTTGACTCATGGACCTGACATTCCAGGTTCCTATGCAATATTGCTCTTTACAGCATCGGACCTTGCGTCTATTACCAGTCACATCCACAACTGGGTGTTGATTTTGCTTTGGCTCCATTCCTTCATTCTTTCTGGAGTTATTTCTCCACTGATCTCCAGTAGCATATTGGGCACCTACCAACCCGGGGAGTTCCTCTTTCAGTATCCTATTATTTTGCCTTTTCATACTATTCATGGGGCTCTCAAGGCAAGAATACTGAAGTGGTTTGCCATTCCCTTCTCCAGTGGACCACATTCTGTCAGACCTCTCCACCATCTTGGGTGGCCCCACAGGGCATGGCTTAGTTTCACTGAGTTAGACAAGGCTGTGGTCCGTGTGATTAGATTGGCTAGTTTTCTGTGATTATGGTTTCAGTGTGTCTGCCTTCTGATGCCCTCTGGCAACACCTACAGTCTTACTTGGGTTTCTCTTACCTTGGACATGGGGTATCTCTTCACAGCTGCTCCAGCAAAGGGCAGCCGCTGCTCCTTACCTTGGACAAGAGGTATCTCCTCACAGCTGCCTCTCCTGACCTCGAACATGGAGTAGCTCCTCTCGGCCCTCCTGCCCCCGCACAGCCGCTGCTCCTTGGACATGGGGTTGCTCCCCTTGGCCACCGCCCTTGACCTCAGACGTGGGTTAGCTCCTCTCCACCGCCACCTCTGACCTTGGGCAAGAGGTAGCTCCTCTCGGCCACACTTCTGCATGGTCCATCGCAGCCGACAGCTGAAACTATTTCTGTTACTTACTTATCATATTTAGTTTGATATTCTTTCTCTCCTGCTAGAATACACACAATTCTGGGCACACAGTAGGTGCTTAAAAATCAGTGGTTCAGTAAATGATGGATGAAGGCCATTCCACATGGTGTAAACAATGACAAGATGTGTTCCCCACGTAAGCAGCATGACCAGCGTGTTGGGTGAAGCAGCTCCGGGGTTTGTTGAGCCAGTGGGGCCACAGACCCCGGGGTCTTCCTTCTCACTAGACACACAGGTGCCCCATGAGGACTCCGTCTGCGGTGCGCCCCCAGGGTCCCCATCAGGAGTGCCATTTGTCGCTCTGGGATGAGCCGCAATTTTTTCCACTTTGGCTTCAGCACTGCAGAGGTTGAGGCTTGTCACAGGACACCCTGCTTGGGTCACTGATGTCCTTACAGCAGAGGGCCTGTCAAGGGTCTCAGAGGGCAACGTGGGGCTGTAAGCTCACCCATCCGGCCGTTCAGGTGAGAATGCCCGCCCCTCACCATCCCCCTGCGAGAGCCGACTGGAACGGCTCACAGAGCTAATCCCCAGCCTGCCAGATCCAGGAAGACACTGATAGAGCCAGTCAGGAAGTCGCATGCCTCCTTCTGTCGGCACTTATT
Source organism: Neotragus moschatus (assembly GCA_006410615.1). Taxonomy (NCBI): domain Eukaryota; kingdom Metazoa; phylum Chordata; class Mammalia; order Artiodactyla; family Bovidae; genus Neotragus; species Neotragus moschatus. The sequence continues at coordinate 224,375 of SJYA01001040.1, read as the reverse complement.
GAGCACCTACTGTGTGCCAGCCCTGATACAGAGAAATGGCCAATCAGGAAGTCACATTCCTCTTTTGTCAGCACTTATTAAGCACCTTCTGTGTGCCAGCCCCTGCTCGAGGTACTAAGCAAACACAGCCCTGCCCACCCAACAGGAGGCTTACAGAAATTTGATTTATTTTTGGAGTTTTGATAGCTTCGGAGTCCTAGTCACAGAGAAAAAATCAATAAAGTTCTTAAATTGCATGTTTGCAAGTGAGAATGAGAGGAAAAAAGAGGGAACACGAGAGAGAGAATTAGCTCCTGCCGTGGCCAGTGAAAGAAAGTGAAAGTGCCAGTCACTCAGTTATGTCCAACTGTTTGCGACTCTATGGACTGTAGCCTGCCAGGATCCTCTGTCCATGGGATTCTCCAGGCAACAATACTAGAGTGGGTACAGTGCCCTTCTCCAGGGGATCTTCCTGACATAGGATCGAACCCAGGTCTCCAGCACTGCAGGCAGATTTTTTACCATCTGAACCACCAGGGAAGGCCCGCCGTGCCCAGTAGGACCATTAAGAAGCAAACCTCCATCCCTAGTTTATCCAGCAATCATCCCCAACATTTCATCAGGGAGAGAAAACAACTCGTTTCCCTCTTAAAAGTCAGTACAGTATTGTTTTTCAATGTTTCAAACCTGTAAACAAACAGCCCCATTTATAAAATAACATTTCACTCAAAAATTATCCATCTTCATCTCAAACGCCCAGTTATGCTTCTTGGTCAAAATAAACCAAAAAATCCAAAACACTAAAGAGGATTTTGTGACCATCCCTTCAAACCTGAGAGGACAGAGGGGGCCTCAGCTTTCAGCTTTCAACTTATCTTGTTGGAAGGGGCTCCAGACGTGGGTGGGTGTCACCAAGTGGAGGAGAGAAGGTGGCTGGGAAGACGAGTGTCCTGATGGAAATTCTGAGCAGAACATTGAAAAGTTCAGGAAAATCCTGAGTTGTCATAGCAAGATAGGTTTATTTTTTTTTTTTTATTTCCTAAATTTTTTTATTTTTATTTATTTGTGTGTGTTTCAGTTTATTTATTTATTTTTTATACATAAATAATTTAATTAAAAAAATATAAGACTTACAGCAAAGAAACAAATCTNCTGTTATTCCATGTCCAGTTCTAACTGTTGCTTCCTGGCCTGCATACAGATTTCTCAAGAGGCAGGTCAGGTGGTCTGGTATTCCCATCTCTCTCAGAATTTTCCACAGTTTATTGTGATCCACACAGTCAAAGGCTTTGGCATAGTCAGTAAAGCAGAAATAGATGGAACTCTCTTGCTTTTTCCATGATCCAGCAAATGTTGGCAATAAAGTTTCATTTCGTTCCATGGGAACATATTGCAGTATATCAAGTGTCTGGAAAATACATTTAGGTTTTCAGTTTATAAGAATATAAGAGTATATTTACTAGTGTATACTGTTNCATAGTCAGTAAAGCAGAAATAGATGGAACTCTCTTGCTTTTTCCATGATCCAGCAAATGTTGGCAATAAAGTTTCATTTCGTTCCATGGGAACATATTGCAGTATATCAAGTGTCTGAAAAATACATTTAGGTTTTCAGTTTATAAGAATATAAGAGTATATTTACTAGTGTATACTGTTCTACAGAAAAGCAACAATGGCTGAGAAAGATTCATTCATTCATCCACTGGTGGTCTAGACATATGAATTTCTAGTTCATCTGGTCTTTGAATTTTTCACAGAGATGAAATTTGAGTTGAGCCTGAAAGAATGAAAAGCAGTTCTTTAAAATCAGAGCGTTATATGCTGCCCACATGCCCTTCATCAGATGTGTGATTTGAAACTATTTTCTGCGGTTTGTCTTTTCATTCTCCTGCCCATAGCTTTCACAGATCAATTTTCCCCTAATTTTAATCAAGCCCAACTTACCAATTTTTTCCTTCCACGTTTAGTGCTTTTGGTGTTTTATTGAAGCACTCTTGTTAACTGAAGATCACAAAGATATTTCTCCTGCTTTTTTTTGCTTTTCATTTTATATTTAGGTCTTTGGTTCATTTTGAGTTAGTTTTGTGTGTAAGGTGAGAGATATGGGTAAAAAAAACAAGCCACCAGAAAAACTTTTGCAGGTCAGGGTCCAAGAGTTATAGCATTACTTGTTGAAGAGACAGTTCCTTTCTCTACTGAATTGTCTTTGCATGTTTGCCAGTAGTCGACCAATCATATTCACACGGGCATATTTTTGGTTTTTTTATCCATTCCATTGATCTGTATATCTATGTTTTCACTGCTACCTCACTCTCTTGTTTATAATAAGTCTTAAAATCAGATCATAATAGTCCTTTGACTTTGTTCTTTCTTTCCAAAACAACAATCCAGTTTTTCTAATGGGCAAAAGCTTTGAACAGATACTTCACCCAAGAAGAGATGTGGATAGCAAATAAGCACATGAAAAGATGCTCAACACTATTAGTCCATAGGGAAATGTAAATTAAATCCATAACACGATAGCATTATATACCTATCAGAATGAGGAAACAAACCGCTAATCCTCATCCCCCTCCTCAGAAAAACACTTGACAAAGCAAGTGTGGGTGGAAATGAGGGAACTGTCGTGCATTACCGGTGGGAGTGTAAATCCGTGTGGCCAGACTGGAGGAAGTTTGGCAGTTTCCTGCGAATACTCACTGAACACAGGGCACAGCCATCTCACTCTTCGGTATTCTCCCAAGTGAAGTAAGTCTGTGTTCACACCGTAAAACCCCTATGTGAATGTTTATGGCAACTTTTTCATAATAGCTGAAAATTGCAAAACAAAACCCAAATGTCCCTCAACTGGAAACTGATGAACAATGACATACTACGCTGCAATAAAATGGAAAATCTACCAAGCCATGCTGAAACATAGACGATTCTCAAATGCATTATTCCAAGCAAAGGTGTCAGACTCAAATGCTGCATACTCTTGCTGCTGCTGCTGCTAAGTCACTTTAGTCGTGTCCGACTCTGTGTGACCCCATAGATGGCAGCCCACCAGGCTCCTTGTCCCTAGGATTCTCCAGGCAAGAACACTGGAGTGGGTTGCCATTGCCTTCTCCGGCTGCATACTCTTAGGCTGCGTTTAAATGACATTTCGGAAAAGGTGAAACTATAGCGACGGAGAAGAGATGAGGGGCTGTGTGAGGCAGCATCGACTTCAAAGGGGTAACGTAAAGAGATTCTGTGTGTGTGTGTCGGGGAGCGGGGTTGCGAGGGCAGGAGAGGCTCGGAGCTGCTTTGTATCTTGACCAGGGTAGTGGTTCCATGGCTATGCCATGCTCAGAACTCGTGGAACTGTACACCAGAACAGTGGCTATAACTGCATATAAATTAAAAATAAACTACATGTGGAGACATAACGGATTCTGTCAGTGAAGGTGAATGGGGAGGGGCAACAGTGAGGTGGAGAGGAGTGTGGATAGTCAGATTGCTTGCAGATTTGCCGAGGCTGAAGTCGAGGTTAGGAGGCTAGATCTGCGTGCAAGCTAAAGCATTTGAATGTGGAAGCGTCAAAACGAAAAGGATGATTAGGTGGCTTAGTCTGTGCTGCAGAACACTAGGGACGCAGACCAAGAAACAAATTAAGAACTGATAAGGGCTCTCCAAGGGTAAAAAAACCTTACATCTGAATAGGAATTTATGTATTGACAATTCATTCATTTACTCTCTCTCAATTATCATAAGAATCAGTGAAGATAGAATTACTATGTGCAATTAGTAGGTATAGAAATGGAGGCTCAGAATGGCTAAGGCATTTGTTTGCGTTCATAGTATACTGTGAAGTAGAGAGCCAAAGCTAAGACCCGAATCTTAGCTGTTTGGCTCTTTCCACCTCTCTTTCTCTTCTCCCGTTTTATTCATCCTTTTCCTAGCCTCATCTCTTCCGATGGTCTGCAGGTTTCTGGCTTATCGTCTGCATCTCCGGCTTGCATTCAGGTGAAGAGGCTTGCCCTGCAGTTTCTTGTCGTATCCTCAGAGCTTCTCACAGCGTTTGACATGTGATAGGTGCTCAGGAAATATCTGAGTGAATAGCCATCCAAGTTAGAAAGCAGATCATGTCTGGCACGATTCTTTTAACCACGTATGCTACATGCAGTGACAGAGACAGGTGTTCCTTGTCTTGTTCTTTACCCTGAAAGTGTTTCTCCCTGAGTCGTTTCTGACTCTTTGTGGCCCCGTGGACTGTAGCCCACAAGGCTCCTCTGTTCATGGGGTTCTCCAGGCCCGAATACTGGAGTGAGTTGCCCTTCCCTTCTCCAGGGGATCTTCTCGACCCAGGGATCGAACCCGAGTCTCCCGCATCACAGGCAGATTCTTTACCATCTGAGCTACCAGCTCTTCGTTCTAGTAGTTCTTAAATCTGGCTGTGTGATAGACTCACCAGCATATTCTTCTTAATGTTTATGTCTATCAAAGCAATGCACGTGAAACGCTGGCCCAAGATTCATAACCTAAAGGAGTCTTTGTCTCTATCCACTGTTACCCTCCAGTTCCACCCTCCTCCCCATGCTTGAACTCTACTTCTTAACACTGGACTTTATCCTTGCAAGCGTGAGGCTGACTTTCCATGCCCTGTCTTGACTTTTCAGAATTAGCAAATATATGCTGACTTCCTACTATTAAAGAAGAAGATTTAGTTCTCTCAAATTATTTCCACTCACGACTTTCCTTCACTCTATTCTTACAGTATTGCAAGAATTACAATATTGTAGTTTTTTGTTAAATCAACATTCAGTGTTTAGAGTAGGATGATTATGGAATTATCTTTTTAGGCTGAGTCACACGTACGCCATGGTTACATTTTCTAATGTAAAGGTTTTTCAATAAAGTTACATTCCTGTGGCTCATAATTGTCATTTTTCATTTGCTTCATATCTTATACGCCTACTGTTAAGTCATCTCCAAACTGTGTCGTAAAGCTACGACATCTCTTCTAGTAGCATTCTGAGATGCATCAGCTTATCTGCTGATCCTGTGATTGTTTTCATGATCTGGAGACATCAGTTCTCAAGACTTCCATTCTCTTGCCTCCATCTGCACTGGCTGCTCTTTAGGTCTCTCATATAGTTATTATCCGGGAAATTCCCTTCACCATCCTTCTGGGAATTTTCTTTTTCCAGTATTGATTCATGTCTTCATCTCTCCCAATCCTCCTTTTTGGTGGAAAACATTTTCAAGTGTCCTCCTAAGAAAACGTCCTTTTTGAAGAAAACTTTCTGAGATCTTGCCTATCTGAGGATGCCCTTGTTCTGTTCTTAGACTTGATTGACGGTTGAGTTTACAGGAAATTGTAAATTGTAAGTAATAGCCCTTTGGAACCTGAAGAGATTGCTCTATTTTCTTCTAGCTTCCCGTTTTATTGTTGAAAAGCCCGATGTCGTCCTCTGTTATCATGTCTGATCTTTTGTCTGCAATCTGTTTGTTATTCTATTTGAAGCATTTAGGGAATTCTCTTTATCTCTGCTGTTCTGATATTTTAGGATTAAGTGCTTTTCTATGAATCCTTTTCATTTATTTTTCAGGCACTCACTAGATCCATTTCGATTTGGAAACATACTTCTTTAATTCTGGGGAAATGCCTTTCTTTGGTAATCCCACACGTGCTCCGTCCCGCTCCCCTTCTCTTTTTGTAACTGCTGTAGTTTACCTGTACAACTTCCTGGATTGATCCTGAATTTTCTTTTATCTCATATTTTTCAAATGTCTTTTTGCTTTTCTCTGGAAACTTCTCGACTTCATTTTATCATTTACTACCAAATTAAGACTTTTTATTGTTTTTTAATTTCCAAAAGTTCATTTCTTTCCTCTGAATATTGTTTTTTTAAAAAAAGCATCCTCTTTTAATTCATGGAATTTCTTTCTTTAATGGTATTGCTCATAGTTCTGAAACTTTCTTCCGTTCTTACCTTTTTTTTGTTCAAATCTTTCTCACCTTTTCTGGTAATTGTTTTTTTTGTTTGTTTTAGTGTCTGATTTTCATGACAGTGGTTTCCTCAAAAGTGTGGTAGGTACCAACATCTCTTCATATTTAAGAGTGAGAGAAGTTAACTGCATTACTGGAACTTGTGGATTGACCGACTTCACTTTTGATGTGATAAGGCAATGAATCTGAATGTTGGAAGATTCTCCCCTCCCTAGAGTATCTGTAAAAGTATTTTTCCATGGACAAGTCAGTTTCCCTAGAAAGTGTTGACTTAAAAACCAAAACAACCAGCTATATTACCAGCAAAATAAGTTTATTTGGGAATAGGCGCTGTGGTGGTTTAGCTGCTAAGGCATGTCTGACTCTTGCAGTCCCGTGGGCTCTAGCCCTCTGAGGAGGCTCCTCTGTCCCTGGGGTTTCCCAGGCCCGTGGGCTCTAGCCCTCTGAGGAGGCTCCTGTGTCCCTGGGGTTTCCGAGGCAAGAACACTGGACTGGGTTGCCGCTCCCTTCTCTAGATCATCTTCCCAACCCAGAGATTTAACCCGCGTCTCCTGCTTGCAGGCCGATTCCTTCCCACTGAGCCACCTAGGAAGCACCTATTTGGGAAGAGTGAATGAGCGTTCAATCGCTCAGTCACTTTCGACTCTTTTGCAACCCCGTGGGCTGCAGCATGCTAGGCTTCCCGCTCCTTCACTATCTCCCAGAGTTTGCTCAAATTAATGTTCATAGAGTCGGTGATGCTATCCGACCTCCTTTTGCCTTCAATCTTTCCCAGCATCAGAGTTTTTTCCAAAGCAAAGAGTTGGCTCCTTGCATCATATGGTCAAAGTATTGGAGCTTCAGCTTCAGCATCTGTCCTTCCAATGAATATCCAGTGTTGATTTCCTTTGGGATTGACTGGTTTGATCTCCTGGAAGTCCAAGGGACTCAGAAGAGTCTTCTCCAGCACCACAATTGAAAAGTATCAATTCTTCAGCACTCAAACTTCTTCATGGTCCAGTTCTCACAGCATACATGACTGCTGGAAAAACCCTAGCTTTGACTATGTGGACCTTTGTCAACAAAATGCTATCTCTTCTTTTAATATGCCATCTAGGTTTGTCATAGCTTTCCTTCCAAGAGGCAAGTGTCTTTTAATTTCATGGCTGCAGTCACCATCCAGAGTGATTTTTGAGCTCAGGGGGAAAAAATCTCACTGCTTCCACTTTTTAACCCTTCTATTTGTCATGAAGTGATGGGACCAGATACCAGGATCTTTGTTTTTTTCACTGTTGAGTTTCAAGCCAGCTTTTGCACTCTCCTCTTTCACACTCATCAAGAGGCTCTTTAGTTCTTCACTTTCTGCCGTTAGGATGGTGTCACCTGTATATCTGAGGTTATTGATACTTCTCCTGGCAATGTAGATTCCAGCTTGTGCTTCATCTAGCCTGGCATTTCACATGATGTACTCTGCGTATAAGTTAAATAAGCAGGTTGACAATATACAGCCTTGACATACTCCTTTCCTGATTTGGAACCAGTCCATTGAACCAGTCCATCTGGTTCTAGCTGTTGCTTCTTGGCNCTGGCAATGTAGATTCCAGCTTGTGCTTCATCTAGCCTGGCATTTCACATGATGTACTCTGCGTATAAGTTAAATAAGCAGGTTGACAATATACAGCCTTGACATACTCCTTTCCTGATTTGGAACCAGTCCATTGAACCAGTCCATCTGGTTCTAGCTGTTGCTTCTTGGCCTGCATACAGGTTTCTCAGGAGACAGGTCAGGTAGTCTGGTATTCCCATCCCCTTTCGAATTTTCCACAGTTTCTTGTGGTCTACATAGTCAAAGGCTTTAGCATAGTCAACAAAGCAGGTGTTTTTCTGCAACTCCCTTTCTCCATGAGCCAACAAATATTGGCAATCTGATCTCTGCTTCCCCTGCCTCTTTGAAGCCCAGCGTGTATATCTAGAAGGTCTCGGTGCACATACTGCTGAACTCCGCTTGAAGGATCTTGAGCATTACCCTCCAGGTATATGAAATGGGCACAACTGTATGGCAGTTAGAACATTCTTTGGTATCGTCCTTCTTGGGGACTGGAATGAAAACGGACCCTTTCCAGTCCTGTGGCCACTGCTGAGTTTTCTGACCTCGCTGATATATTGAGTGTAGCACTTCAGCAACATCATCTTTTTGGATTTTAAATAGCTCAACTGGAGTTCTGTCAGTTCCACTAGCTTTGTTTGTAGTGATGCTTCCTAAGGCCCGCTTGACCTTACACTCCAGACTGTCCGGCTCTAGGTGAGTGACCACACCACGGTTATTATCTGGGTCATTAAGACCTTTTTGTATAGTTCTTCTGTGTATTCTTGCCACTTCTGCTTCTGTTAGGTCCTTGCTGTTTCTGTCCTTTATCATGCTCATCTTTGCATGAAATGTTCCCTTGAAACCTCAAATTTTCTGAAGAGACCTCTAGTTTCCCCATTCTATTGTTTTCCTCTATTTCTTTGCACTGTTCGTGAAGAAAGACTCTCTCTTTCCTGTCCTCTGGAACTCTGCTTCCGGTTGGGTATATCTTTCCCTTTCTCCCTTGCCTTTCACTTCTCTTTTCTCAGCTATTTTGTCAAACCTCCTCAGACAACCACTTTGCCTTCTTGCATTTCTCTGTGTTTGGGATAATTTTGGTCACTGCCTTGTGTACAGTGTTACAAACTTCTTCTGTCTGTAGCTCTTCAGGCACTCTGTCTACTGGATCTCACCCCTTGAATTTATTCCTTACCGCCAATAAATAGGGGATTTGATTTAGGCCATACCTGAATGGCCTACTGGTTTTCCCTACTTTCTTCAATTTAAGCCTGAATTTTGCAGTAAGGAGATCACGATCTCAGCCACATTCAGCTCCAGGTCTTGTTTTTGCTGACTGTGCAGAGCTTCTCCCTCTTTGGCTGCAAGGAATACTGTTGTTGCTGTTCAGTCACTTAGTTGTGTCCAACTCTTTGTGACCTGATGGGCTGCAGCACGCTGGGTTTTCTTGTCCTTCAGCATCTCCTGGAGCTTGCTCAAACTCATGTCCCTCAGGTCGGTGATGACATGCAACCATCTTATCCTCTGTTGTCCCCTCCTCCTGCCTTCAATCCTTCCCAGCATCAGGGTCTTTTCCAATGAGTCAGTTCTTCACATCAGGTGGCCAAAGTATTGGAGCTTAATCTTTAACATATTCATCTAAATATTTATCCTTCCAATGAGTATTCAGGACTGATTTCCTTTAAGACTGACTTGTTTGATCTCCTTGCTGTCCAAGGGACTCTCAAGAGTCTTCTCCAACACCACAGTTCAATAGCATCAGTTCTTCAGTGCTCAGCCCAAATCTTTATGGCCCAAATCTCATATCCATACATGACTACTGGAAAAACTATAGCTTTGACCAGCTGGACCTTTGTCGGCAAAGTAATGTCTCTGCTTTTTAATAAGCTGTCTAGGTTGGTCATAGCTTTTCTTCCAAGGAGCAAGCGTCTTTTAATTTCATGGCTGCAGTCACCATCTGCAGTGAATTTGGAGCCCCCCAAAATAAAACCTGTCACTATTTCCATTGTTACCCCATCTATTTTCATGAAGTGATGGGGCTGGATGCCATGATCTTCATTTTTTGAATGTTGAGTTTTAAGCCAACTTTTTCACTCTCCTCTTTCACTTTCATCAAGAGGCTTTTTAGTTCTTCTTCACTTTCTGCCAAAAAGGTGGTGTCACCTGCATATCTGAGGTTATTGATATTTCTCCTGGCATCACTGATTCCAGCTTGTGCTTCATCCAGCCTGGTACTTCACACTGACAAAACCAATCCAGTATTCTTGCCTTGGGAACCCCATGTACAGTATGAAAAGGTAAAAAGATATGACATGAAAGATGAACTCCCCAGGTTGGTAGGTGCCCAATATGCTACTGGAAAAGAGTGAAGAAACGGGAAGAAGCAGGAATGGAGAGGCAGAGCCAAAGTGAAAACAGCACTCAGCTGGGGATGTGTCTAGTGGTGAAAGTAAAGTCTGATGCTGTAAAGAGCGATATTACATAGTAACCTGGAATGTTAGGTTCATGAATCAAGGTAAATTGGAAGTGGTCAAACAGGAGATGACAAGAGTGAACACTGACATTTTAGGAATCAGTGAACTAAAATGGATTTGAAAGGGCGACTTTAATTCAGGTGACCATTGGGCAAGAATCCCTTAGAAGAAATGGAGTAGCCCTCATACTCAACAAAAGAGTCAGGTAAGATGAAGCAAAGAACATAATCAATCTGATTTTTGTATTGACCATCTGGTGATTTCTATGCTGAGTCTGGCGTCTCTTTGGTTGTTTAAAAAGGGTGTATGCTATAATCAGCTTGTTTTCTTGACAGAACTGTTAAACTATGCCCTGCTTCATTTCATACTCCAAGGTCAAACTTTCCTGTTATTCTGGGTATCTCTTGACTTCCTACGTTTACATTCCAATCCTTTATGAGGAAGAAGACATCCTTTTTTTGGTGTTAGTTCGAGAATGTGTTTAGGTGTTCACAGAACCAGTCAGCTTCAGCTTCTTCAGCTTAGTGGTTGGGATATAGACTCGGATTACTCTGAGGTTAAATGGTTTGCCTTGGAAATAAACTGAGATCCTTCTGTCATTTTTGAGGTTGCTTCTAATTACTGCATTTTGGACTGTTTTGTTGACTGTGATGGCTACACCATTTCTTCTAAGGGATTCTTGCCTACAGTAGTAGATATAATGGTTATTTGAATTAAATTGTCCCATTCCCATCCATTTTATTTTACTGATCCTTAAGTTGTTGATGTTCAATTTTTCCACCTCCTGGAAGATTCTTCCATCTCCTCTCCACATCCAATTTACCTTTGTTCATAGACCTAAACATTCCTGGTTCACATACAACGTTTTTATAGCATTGGACTTTTCTTTCACCACCAGACACATCCACAACTGAGTGTTGTTTCTGCTTTGGCCCAGCCACTTCATTCTTTCTGGAGCTATTAGTAATTGCCCTCTGCTCTTCCCCAGCAGCACATTGGACACCTTCTGACCTAGGATGTTAATCTTCCCGTGTCATGTCTCGTTGCCTTTTCATACTGTTCATGGGGTTTTCGCGGTAGATTTGTAAAACCAAACCACTTAGCCATTTAGAAAGGAAAAACAAAAATAAAAAAAATATCAAAATAAAGTTTCACACAGACATGACCTCTAGTGATAGTATTCATTCAAGAGAGCAATTTAAAAATCAAAGAAATCTGTATGCACTGAAAACAGAAACTGAAGTATGTATAGCATAAAGGTAGGTATGATTTCCATATTGCATGCCTTAAGCCTCTTCATTTAAGGAGTGATATGTGTAAGCTGTTAGGTATGGACCGTGGATTACAGAAAGTACAAAGCAAAGGAGTTGGTGAACAGGAAGAAAAGAGGAGATATAAATTTAGGGAAAAGAAGGAAGGATAGATGTGGAGGCCACTGAACTAAGACGACACATGGCCAAAATGTTTCTTAAAGACTATTGTGAGAAGTGATTACACAGGTAAATGGGAGTGGGGAGTGGCAACATAGGGCAAGGAGAACAATTTTAAATCATTTTTTACTACCGAAGGGTCAATATCAAATGTATTCATTTGTTCAGGTAAGTAATGTTACTAGAACAGTAAAAAATTGGTACTTGGGAAAATGGACTATACAGCAAAAATTTATCTATAGCTAGGAAAGACTGTGTCATTTCTAAAGTCATTGTAGTACCTGGTATAGATCTAAATTTTAATGACAGAAAATGCATCTTTAAAGTCTTATGCTAACAACTTCAACTGAGATACACATCCCTTCAGGCCCTTTGTGGGTGTCTGGTATTTTATGGATCCCATAGATCATCAAGAAAGGAAATTATTTTCCTTTATTCTTCTGTAATCTCCTTACATTTACAAGACGTAAGGAAATTTGCACAGCAATCAAGTGAAACAGAGTGTTTGCTAAATGTGTTGCAATGCACAATGATAATTGTAACAGAAGGAACATTTTAAATGGATTTCCTATAAATTTTTTTTTTTGAGTTTCAAAAATATAGCATAGATTTTTGCCACATTCATTTATTTCAAGTACATTCATTCAAAACTGCATTTCTTGGCACAGTGCTTGGCATATGGCAGGCAGTTTTTAAGTTGGAGTGAACAGGTGAGAACTGAGAGAATTGTTGAAGAACTAGGAAGATTCTTAATCTTTTCAGAGATCTGAGTTCCTTAAAACACACACACACACACACACACACACACACACACACACACACACACACAAAGACACAGTGTATAGCAAACAGTTCTATTTTTCACACCAGACTTTTACTTAAAGCTACTCTCTGCAAATACGTAATCACAAATTCAACAAACACATCTTTCCAGATTTAGATTTTTCTTTGTATAAGGATAGAGGCATTCTAAGTTTCTTGGAGAAGATGTGCCTTGGTAAAGCAATCCCCAAAGTTGTATTTTGCCTTTGTCTAACCATTTCATGCATAAACATTCATCAGTTTCTTTCATATTGATTTGACACATACCACAGAATTTAATATTCACAGAAAATTTTCTATTTTAAGAGGTTTATTCACCTATCTTTAGTTTGTGCAGTGAACAGTCATTACAAAATACACACCAAACATTAATTTTATTATTTCTGACTGTATTAAAATGTATTTTTAGTTTTGGTGATGTTATTACCTAATGTGACATCATTTTCAAGAATAAATAAAAAACTAGAAACTAATTACTTTCTTTATAGTCTTAATATTTGGGGCATAGGTATTTTGGGGAGAATATAATTAAAACCAAAATGTTCTCCCAACTCAGAAATTCTCTCCACAAAGGTAGTGGAGAAATAAAATACTTTTCTTATTGAATAAGCATGAGGCCAGAATGTGATGGGCAGTGCAGGCAATCCACAGAGAGACTGCAAAGACAGCAGCCATCTTTTTACACAGCCCAGCAGACAGAACCTATTACTTATGCTTTCAAGTTAAACAATAGCTAGTTATCAAGTAACAGGCCTTGATAACAAGGCACATATAATTCACCTTACCTTTATTTTATAATTTGGATGACCATCAGTGTTAGCTAATAAGTATTATCCACAGGAAAAATAAACATTTCATTTTTATGACAGAAGGTAGTTTTGCAATTTGGGAAAATTTGCCCAAGAATTTTGGCTCCTACCATCCCACAGAAACCGGGAGAGAGGNGTGTCATCTGCATATCTGAGGTTATTGATATTTCTCCCTGCAATCTTGATTCCAGCTTGTGCTTCTTCCAGCCCAGCATTTCTCATGATGTACTCTGCATATAAGTTAAATAAGCAGGGTGACAATATACAGCCTTGACATACTCCTTTTCCTATTTGGAACCAGTTGGCATGCTTATGTATGATTAATTTTTCATGCCATGCCATTGGGAAATAAAAGGGAACAAGCAGGGCATAGTTCTGGAACTTTGGAAAGAATAAAATATTGAGATGTTTTCTAATCAAAGCTCCAAGTTTTCCCTTTCATCTCCCTCAACTATTTTTGTATTAGAAAGTTAAATGCTTTAAAATCAATTCAGAAAACTACAGAAGAAAAGTAATTCCATGATAGTTAATGTTTTGAAAATAACTGAAACTCTTATTTCTTCTGTAACACTCTACCAACCTTTGCAGTTTTATGGTCTTCATTGCAGTGTGTCAGCACTTACATCTAAACTTGGAGGAGTTCCTGAACTTGAGACTCAGTTAGCGTAAATTAGAAGAGGACTCCAAGATCTGGAGGAAAAATGGAAAAGAATCAATAGAGAACAGAATAGAGTCAGAACAAAAGAATCAGTCCCAGGCAGTTACCCACTTTTTCTTTTTTCTTAAGTATAAACATAGTCTTAGTTAACTGTATGAGACTGCTGTATAACTGACAAAATGTGAAGCCTTTCAAGTTTTTTCTTTGGAATTCACAATGTCTAAGTAAGATGATGTTTCCTTACTGCCTGTCTACAGAATTTTTTGAATTTTCCTATTTTGGAGAGATACCTCACGTTCAGCTTTTAAAAATTTAATGTCATGCATAACTTGGAATTATTTCCTAAATTTTAATTTATACTTATCAAACTGTGACTAATTTTTAGCCTTATAAGGTACCACTGCTCACTATAAGCTTAATATTGCCTCCTCCTTCAGAAGGTTTTGATTAAAAGACTGTGAAGTTCAATGTATGTGTTTCTTGTGAGATAATTCACATTTGTACCAACCAAATAATAGAAGTATCTCAGATTAGCTGTTTTTTTTTTTTTGTAATAGTTCTTGGCGTATTGTATCTCAGTAGTGATAATCAGAAATTGACCTTAAATGATTTTCGCCTCAAAATATGTCCAGTTCGTCTGAATTCCTGGATCATTTTTCTTTCATATTAGGTTATCATGTTGTTGGATGATTTCCCTACATTCCTTTCAACCACAAATGTTTGCCTAACAGCGGTACAGAAAGACCAGATGTCACCTTCCTAAATCTAGCTGAAGCAGCCGCCTCTTAAACTAGGTTTACTCAGTCTCTCTGAGACTTTGTTTCCAAATGCTGTGACACACAGAGCTCTTAATGGGGTGTTTTCCCTCTCCTACAGAAAGGTCTCCTCCAGTCTCCTGTAGGATTATTTTTTAGGGAGCAGTATTTTACAGGTATCCCTGTGTCAAAATGTGTGTTCACAGTGTGGGATTTTGATTCTTAAAGGATGCAATTATAACTAAATACACAGACCATCCTGTAGTTTTTGGGTGTTGTGACAAACTCTGAGTTGAGTAGAGATAAGATTTGAACTAAAAAGTCCTTACTGTCTCATCAGCAGGAAAACAAAGACTTTGTGCTTTAAGTCAGGAATTCTCAGTGTTTTCCCCCACCCCGGTACAAGACATGTACATGCGGGCCATATTCTAACAGGAAGTTTGCGACTGTGCCCTCTAATTCCATCTGTGATTGAGCATGGCACTGCTATAGGGATAAACTTGAATCTACTCTCCCGAGGAAAGTGGGTCGTTAAAAAAAGCCAAATAGTTATTAGTAACAGATACTTGAGACACACCTTATAGTGCTATCATTGAGGCCCAAGTTATTTCTGCCTTTTCCTGAAATGAATACTCTTTACTTTTTCATGTTAGTCTTACAATGCTACAGAAGAAGAGATTACTAATTTTATGTAATTGATACTGAAGAGCCTTACATTTTTAAGAGTAACTGATGATGAACGTTTAAAAATATTTGACTAATAGTACCATGGTCTTTATAGTAAACAATATTACTATAGAAAAATTGAAATTAGTTTTCCAATATAAGCATTTTGCTTACAGAAAATGTATTTCCAGAGTGGGACGAATGGTTTTAGGAAAAGGGGAAACTCTTAATAGTAGAATATTTATATTCCATTTGTTTAGTATAAATGAGGTTCTTTACATTTGCTCAATCAGAAAAGTTTTTTAAAATTACATTTTGTGAATGAAATTGCTCTTAAATAGTTCATTCTACATAGAAGTAGTATATATAATATATAAGTTGAAGTAAAGATTTAGAAAAATTATATTCATTAGACCCTTGGCATTAGCAAGTGGTATTTCTTGAAATCTTTGTGGACCTAGGCTAAAATTACCTTTGTAAAATGCAGTCAGATTTAATTGAAAAGTTCAGGTGATCCCTTCAGACCCTTAATAATTCTGTAAACAGAACTCCAGTCCTCAAAGTTGTTAAAACAGTTTTTTTTTTTGTTTTTGCTTCTAAAATGAAGGCTGGATGACTTTACATTACGTTATCAGTGTACGTACGAAGTTTCTTCTACTTGGCTTTTCTTGTCTGTGGGTTTGTAGACCAGAAGAGTGTTTCTGGCTCGATTGCAAAGCTTGCTGCATGGTCATGAAGTTGAAGAGCTCGTCCTTGGTCCCTGTAGTGCTTGCTGCTTGCTGCTGTTTCTTGGTGATATTTGACAGCAGTCAGACACTCAGGAGTGTGTTCCCCTTCTACTCTCTGAATGTCTTCAGCTTGGGAGGGCTTCCCGAGCTTTTCCCATCAGGCATTCGGGCTTTTTGTTAATTTCACATTCTGCAAACAAAAATGCATTTGAATCTTCTACCAATATTCAGTTTTGGCAACAGATGCGTCGGTAGCCGCCCTAGCAGCCACACGATTCCTTCATGAGAATGTTTATACAGTACTCTTTCTCTTGAATCGTATTTGCTTCAGAATCACATGCTTTCTGTATACATTCTGATACAGATTAGCCATCATTTTAACTTTCATTGAGGACTGAAAATTTTGTTTTGGCACCAATACAGTATACTAACTCATATATATGGAATCTAGATACATGGTAATGATAACCCTGTATGCGAGACAGCAAAAGAGACACAGATGCATGGAATGGACTTTTGGACTTGGGAGAGGGAGAGGGAGAGGGAGAGGGTGAGGGTGGGAAGAATTGGGAGAATGGCACTGAAACATGTATACTATCATGTAAGAAACAAATCGTCAGTCTATATTCAATACAGGATATAGGATGCTTGGGACTGGTGCACGGGAATGATCCAGAGAGTTGATACGGGGTGGGGGGGTTCAAGATTGGGAACTCATGTACACCTGAGATGGAAAAAAATAAAAAATTTAAAAAAAAAAAAAGAAAATTTTGCTTTGGTAGGAGCAAAAGAAACATGTTAAGCATTACCTTTTTGTTTGTTTTAGTGTAGAGTTTGTGGTGTCTGGTGGAACGTCTCTTGATTCTGATCCAGTCACTGTTGTATTTTTTTTAATCCATCCTGAATTTGTTCCAAATTCATGTATTCTGACTAAGTACCATCACTCTGTCAAGCCTCTTTGCTTTCTATATATTGAATAAGTTGGCAGTAGAAGAGGAGTTAAAGGGAGTAGAACAATGCGGTCATCTCAGGTAATTTTTAATGACAAATAACTTGATAAATCATTGTTCCGATTATTTATAAATGATGATGTTGGACAAAGTATAAGAATTTCCATCTAGACTTAAATGTCACACGGCTTCTTACAGAGCAGGAGGCCGATTTCTTTCTCTCACCAGTAGTTATGACATGCATGTATGTCTCATGTCTGTGGGCTTCCCAGGTAGCTCGGTGGGGAAAGAGTCTGCCTGCAGCGCAGGAGATGCAGGAGACAGGAGGTTGATCTCTGGGTCGGGAAGATCCCCTGGAAGAGGAAGTGGCAGCCCACTCTGTTACTCTTGCCTGGAGGATTCCGGCCTTGTCCATGGCCCGAGGAGCCTGCCTGGTGGGCTGCGGTCCATAGGGTTACTTGGACACGATTGAAGCAACTGAGTATGCACGCACACACACACATATTGCATTATGATTATTTTTATGCCTAACCCTTTATCCCCTCCTCAACATTTTAACCTCAAAGTAAGAAGCAATTTCCGTCTGTGAAAGTTCTTGGGTACATTGCATGGATTCAGATACTGTTATGAGCGAGGGGCATTGGCATTTCTTTAGTATTTGCTAAAGACATTAGATTTTTCTATGCATTTGCTTCGACTTTCATCACAACCTTGTAGACTGGGTAACTTGTATTTTCATTTTGTGATCTGGAACCAATCTTAGGCCATATCCAAGGAGATTTTCCAATAAAGTGATACCTGGGATTTGAATTTAGGTCTTTCATATAAATGATAAACAAAAATATAGTGAACCATTAGCAGTCCTGGATTTAACAGCAATTCATCCACTTGGGAGTGACTCAGAGTTCATGTTGAAATACCTGAAGTGTTACTGAAATAATTTACTATTATTGGAAGTGAGATCCCGAGATATTCATGATCCCACCCAGCTGCCCAGTGTCCACATGTCACCTTGACTGTGTTCTCAGTTTGAAGTTATCCTGTATAGTAACTTTTGTCAAGTGATAAAATGTTGCTGCTTTTTAAAAAAAATTTATTGAAAAGGGAAGCAACTGCTAGAAGTGAAGGAAAAGTGGAGGCATAAGAAAGTGGTAGACGGATAGCCAGAGAAGAGACAAGTTTCAATATGTTTAAAATGGAATGGTGAATCCAGTGAATCTGGATGTGAATCTGCACGTCTAGGGAAACAAAAGTTGGCTTGCGAAACATCATTATTTAGTGCTCAGGCTCCATCAAAAATCCTCATAGTTTTTAGATTTTTTTGAAAATGTCAGGGGTCTTATAACTTCTATCCCATTTCCCTTCTCTCTCACACTCAACAATAATATCGAAAGAGATTTGGCTCTAAGTAGCTGCTCCTTTTTACAAGTTAATGTCATTCTGACAAATCCCTTAAAATCCTAACATAAGTAATAGTATTCTTACTTATAAGGTGATTTGGGTTTCCTTTTCTGAGTTTTACAATTAATTATAACAGAATAGTCACTAGTCTGTGGTGATGGCCTTTTTCTAAGGTTCTGATGTTCTATTATTTTGGATCTGATTGACCCCAAGATTGAAGTGGCTTTGCTTAGAGACACTTGCTATTACATGTCCTTACAGTAGCTTACATTATAAAAATAATGCAGAAAGTTCTGTGTTATTCAGGAGGCAAGTTGTTGCAGGAATGGGACAGAAAGCAGGAAGTTGTGGGATTCTTCCTTTTTTGGTTGTTTAACAAATGCTATATTCACTTCAGGTAAGGTCTTACTTTTTGGCTACAGGGGAATTTAAAGCACAGAGAAGTTTTCAGACTGTTTTCTTGAGGAAGAGTAGGTGTTGTGCAGAGCATTAGAGCTAGACCCACTTAGGGTTGGATCTGTGCTACCAGTGATTAGGTGTATGAATTTAGGCAAATAACTTTAATTATTGGGCAGCAAGGAGATCCAGTCCATCCTAAAGGAAATCAGTCCTGAATATTCATTGGAAGAACTGATGCTGAAGCTCCAATACTTTGGCCACCTGATGCGAAGAACTGACTCGTTTGAAAAGACTCTGATGCTGGGAATGATCGAAGGCAGGAGGAGAAGGGGGTGACAGAGGATGAGATGGTTGGATGGCATCACCGACTCAATGGTCATGAGTTTGGGTGGACTCCGGGAGTTGGTGATGGACAGGGAGGCCTGGTGTGCTGCAGTCCATGGGGTCGCAAAGAGTCGGACACGACTGAGTGACTGCACTGAACTGAACTGAGTTTAATTCATATTGCTGCAGATTTGTTTTATTTTTGGTTTGAAAACTAACACCACTTTTGTCTGATAACTGGTAACTGATATTAGATTTTTTAATATCTTTCAGTTGCATGAGACCAAAACCCCATTCACAGTATCTCGGGGCACTGGGACCANCACGACTGAGTGACTGCACTGAACTGAACTGAGTTTAATTCATATTGCTGCAGATTTGTTTTATTTTTGGTTTGAAAACTAACACCACTTTTGTCTGATAACTGGTAACTGATATTAGATTTTTTAATATCTTTCAGTTGCATGAGACCAAAACCCCATTCACAGTATCTCGGGGCACTGGGACCAAGAGGGGTGTAGTCTCCTCAGGTATGGATGGCTGAGGGGCTCAAACGATGGCCTCAGCCAACTCGGTGGCTCTCTCTTGTGTTAGATGTGCTTTCAGGGAGAATTTTTCCTTGTGGNTGTGCATGTAGGGTGCTGACTGTATGTGTGGGATGCTGACTGTATATTTAGGGTGCTGACTGAAGTATGTAGGGAGCTGACTGTATGTAGGGTGTGACTGTGTAGGGATGCTGACTGTATGTGTAGGATGCTGACTGTAAGGTGCTGACTGTGTGGGTAGTGTGCTGACTGAATGTGTAGTGTGCTGACTGTGTGTGGGATGCTCACTGTGTGTGGGATGCTGACTGTAGTGTGTAGGGATGCTGACTCTATATGTAGGATGCTGACTGTGTAGGGTGCTCACTGTATGTATAGAGTGCTGACTGTATATGTAGGGTGCTGACTGTCTGTGTAGGGTGCTGACTGTATGTGTAGAATGCTGGCTGTATGTGTGGGATGCTGACTTTATGTGTAGGATGCTATCTGTGTGTGTAGGGTGCTGACTGTATGTGTAGGGTGCTCACTGTGTGTGTAGTGTGCTGAGTGTGTATGTGTAGTGTGCTGACTGTATGTGTGGGATGCTGACTGTGTAGGGTGCTGACTGTGTAGTGTGCTGAGTGTTTGTGTGGGATGCTGACTGTATGTGTAAGGCGCTGACTGTGTAGTGTGCTGAGTGTTTGTGTAGTGTGCTGTCTGTGTGTGTAGGGATGCTGACTGTATGTGTAAGATGCTGTCTGTGTGTGTAGGATGCTGACTGTATGTGTGAGATGCTGATAATAATCCCTGTCCTTAATTATATCACGTTTAGTGGAAGAAGAGGAATTATAATACTACTTTCATTGTATGTAGATGTCCAACCCTTCGAGCACTGAGAATCTTGCCACATCTGGGAATGAAATGCTTATCTAGGGGCAAAGAAGGAATGATTTTGGAAGCGGGTAAAGGGCTTAGATGAGTGGGAGACTTGGAAGATATTCCTGACGTACTGTGTGTGGTTAGTTTCCTGACCAGTGAGAAAGGAGTAATGTTATTTACCGGTTGAAGTATATATGTTAGTCGATCAGTTGTGTCTGACTGTTTGCCAACTTGTGGACTGTAGCCTTCCAGGCTCCTCTGTCCATGGGATTCCCCAGACAAGGATTCTGGAGTGGGTTGCCGTTTCCTCCTCCAGGGGATCTCCCCGACCCAGGGATTGAACCCGGGTCTCCTCTACTGAGGCAGATTCTTTACCGTCTGAGCCAAGGTTGGAAATGTTTACTGGTAACCTCTGTATGTTTCACGTGATTCATGTGAAGGTGAAGGAAGCTGGGGAGATGACAGGATATAGAATAGGCAAACAAAAAAGAGAAGCTTGAAAGAAAAGAGTTGATTATAAACCAAGAAGCCAAGGTTAGAAATACGGAGGCATGAGACAACAAGTGAGACGCTGTGATGGGGGTGTAAACCTCAGATTTCAACATCAGCAACAGAGAAGAGAGTCAGTGGCCAAGGAACATCTTAGAGACTCTCCTGGCTTCAAGGATTGAGAGAACAGCCTATGCTGGTACCTTGCTTTGGCATACTGAGTCATATTAGACAGGGAAAGCAGGTGTCTGCCAGGAGCATCCTTCCCAGACCTTCTCAGCCTTTGACTAGGTTTTTCTTACATAGTTATTTCTTAGGCTGTAATATCTTAACATGTTACATATAAATATTTAATTGCTTCATCTAATATGTTTCAAATTTGAAATTGGTTTTATGCTGTGAAAATGGAGGAAAAACATGAATTACCTTTCAAAACTGAAGATACAGGTTGCGGAGAAGATAAAATGCTTTACTCAGGGGAGAGTTGTGGAAAGAAAGGGAAGAGAGGAAGCAGAGAATGGGCAAGCCAGGCCAGCAGAAGGTCCCGGTTCTCTGTGGCGAGCCTGCGGCCCGTAGGAGCCCGCCGTTCTCCGTGTGCCCGTTCCTAGCTTTCTGTCGTGGGGACAGTTCTGACTCGTCCAGTCTCTTCTTGCAGCTCGTGTTTTCTGCGTAGACCTGTGGTCGTTCCCTGTGAGACTTCACTGCTTGTTTTCCCAAGTGTCTTCCTCACGCCTGATGCTTTGTCCTTCAACATGGATCTGCTGCTTTAGCTAAGATACGACCAGCAGCGAATAGTAGTGAGGTAGGGTTACTTTGCTCTTCTTAGTAAATTACTGAATATATATACATATATACACACATATACACGTGTATATACATATATATATATTTTTTTTCTCTCTCAAACTGAAGCAGTTTTGGCTTGTCTTACTTTCATAGTGTTCTTATGTTAGATTATTCTTCTGCCTGGGCAAGCTGTGATCATTTTATATTTGTGTTACTAATTTTTTTTGCTTGGCATTTATCCTGAATTCTATTAATAGCTGTGATGTAATTACTCTTTTTTTTTCAGCTAACACAATCAGCAGAAGCCCAATCTGTATCTCTTCCCTGACCTGGGTGCTCACCAGTCCCTTATTTTCAACTACATGGCACCAAACTCCGTGTATTTTATTTTTCTTCTCAAAGACTTATTTCTCCTTCTGGGTTTTGTATTTCTACTAATGGCATTAGTTGCCCATTATTTTAACATAATCCTATATTCACTTACTGTTTTATTCATTCATTTAATGTACAGTAATAGACTTCTGTTTAAGGATCAGAGAATTTCTTGATTCTGGAGATATAATGATGGATAAATTGGATATCCTGTCTTATAGCTTATATTCTTGAGGTTATTGGTGGTGGTGGTGGTGGTGGTTTAGTCACTAAGTCATGTCAGACTCTTGTGACCCCATGCACTGTAGCCCGCCAGGCTCCTCTGTCCATGGATTCTCCAGGCAAGAATACTGGAGTGGGTTGCCATTCCCTTCTCCAGGAGATCTTACCAACCCAGGGATCAAACCCAGGTCTCCTGCATTGTAGGCAGATTCTTTGCTGCTGAGACACCAGGGAAGCCCGTATTCTATACATTGGGACAGGTGAAAAAATAACCTGGCAAAATAATTATGAGTTGCAATAAATATTTTTTGAACGGAAGCAAATGACTTGGAGATACGGTCTCGTGAGCCGCTTCCGATAGCAGAGTCACAGAAAGCTCCTCTGAGGAGTTGGTAGTGAAGGGGAAACCTGTGCATGAGAAGGAGCCGTCTCACGGAGGCTGTGTGGGAGGGCGGCGGTGATAGTTTCGGTGGGAGAAGCGCTCTTGTTAGAAGGACTAGAAGGGTGAAATGAGTCAGACCCAGAGGTGCCGTGTGCACTCGCTTTTTATGCAGAATCTTAAAACGCCAAACGCATGGAACTGTAGCTGCTAGAGGCTGAGAATTGAGGGAAATAGGGAGATGCTGGTCAGAGTACAGACTGCTAGTTATAAGATGAGTAAGTTCTGGGGATCTCATGCGGAACATGGTGACTGTAATTAAAAATGTTGTGTGCTTGAAAATTTTCAAGACAGTAGAAACTCCCATGGTTGGAGGAACCTGATAGGCTGCAGTCCATGGGGTCGCTAAGGGTCGGGCAGGACTGAGCGACTTTCACTTTCACTTTTCACTCTCATGCATTGGAGAAGGAAATGGCAACCCACTCCAGTGTTCTTGCCTGGAGAATCCCAGGGATGGAGGAGCCTGATAGGCCGCTATCTGCGGGGTCACACAGACTCAGACACGACTGAAGCAACTTAGCAGCAGCAGCAGGTTTGAAATATTAGGACCCCTGGTACACACACAGCTGTAATTATGTGAACGTATCTGCATGTTAACCAGCCTGTGATAGTCGTCACAGTATATACGCGCATCTGATTGTCACCTTGTATAAGTTAAACTTACATGTGTTGTACGCCAATAATATTTCAATAATGCTGAGTGGAAAAAAAGAAAAAAAAAGGAATAGCGGGTACAAAAACTCTGAAGGAGGAAGGAGCTTGGTTAATTTGAGGAACAGAAAAAACTTCAGTGTGGCTGACATAGATTTACTGCAATTCATAATTATTTTGCCAGGTTATTTTTTCACCTGTCCCAACTTATAGAATATGGGCTTCCCTGGTGTCTCAGCAGCAAAAAATCAATGCAGGAGACCTGGATTTGATCCCTGGGTTAGGAAGATCTCCTGGAGAAGGGAATGGCCTTGGGAGAGACCAAGATAGGTAGGAAGAAGTTACAGAAATATTCAGAGTTTCTAAGGGTTTGGCATGTCATTTGTTTTCTCCTTGAAAAATATCATCGTTCTGGCTACTCTGTGAGGAATGGGCTGAGTGGGCTGAAGGTAAAAGCTGACAATTTTAGAAGCTAAGGTGAGAGAGAGTGGAGCCCTGATAAGATGCTGGCAACAAGAGGGAGATGGGTGAATTTGAGATTCCTTTTTAAAAAAAATCTATGGGTATTTTTGGTGTGGAAAGAGACCACACACTCAAGGGTGATTTTTGGGTTTTGAGCAATTATATAGATGCTAACATCAGGTACAGAATCTTTTTAGTTTATTATCTTTCCCATTACCTCAAGGATTGGTTGTTTTTCCAAAAGGGAAACTAATTCTAATGCTACAAATAGCATTAGTGCTGGAAATAAAAGCATCTGACAAGTTTGGTACATGTACTAGTTAATACTTTGTTTTGCTTTATTTGTGGCTCAAACTGACAGTTTTTAATTCAGTAGAAATTGAATAGATATTAAAGTAGATCTTTCCAATTTTGTGTTATTTTTATAAGTCAATTAGTCATGTCTTTTTTTTTTTTTTTTTTGCTGAAGAAGTTTTACAATATTTTCGAAAGAGAGGAGTTAATATTTATTGTTCTGTGTTCTGTGTGCCAGGCATTTGGCTAGCTGTTTTAAATGTTTTTGTTGACAGTCCTGTGTCTTCATATGTGGTTGTCTTTTGAATTTTAGACCTGAGAAGAAGTCATGGAGTAATGGGGTTTTTAGCTGGAAGGTTAGCATGGCTGAGGCCTCCGGCGGGTCCGTGAGCTGCCCAGGGTCACGGTGCTGGGTAGCCGTTTGCTGGTACTGGTGCTGCCCTTACCTGGCGCGTCCGTCCAGCTGGCAGCCCTGCACACTCTGTCACCCCTTGAGTTTCATCCTGAAAGTGCTCAGTGCTGCGGAGAAGTGACCGTGCTGGCGGTGAGCAGCCACACTACCATTCATCTGTGTCTGGTCATCGCCAGCACGCTGCTACATGTTCTCTCATTATGTGTTTGTCTATTTTAAAAACCATTTGAAAATATATTAAATATATATCTTACATTATATTACAGTATATAAAACTAAGCATGTGTTCCCTAGAATATGGATAATTTTTTGCATGATTATGATGTCAGTATTTATTTAAGAAAATTAACATTAATTTAAGAATATGTTTAATGTAATGTTTTATATACATATATCCCTAGTTGTCCCTGAACATTTTTTTTTTTTTAGTTATTTGGATTCAAGATTCAGTTGGGTTTCATGCATTGCATTTGAGTCTTATCTCTTTATTCTCTTAATCTTGAACAGTCCCCACCTTTTTTGTTTTTCATGATTTATCTGCATTTTCTTTTACAATGTAGTTTATGTATATTTAATATCTTTCTTGAGACTTCCCTGGTTTCATGGAACATTATTCATTCAAAGGTTATATGCAATTTACTTTTTCCTTCCAATTCTCTAAGGTTGCTAGAGATAAAATTGTTTATTCTGTTTTTATTTTTTTAATCATTCCAGCTTTAAATATACATTTGCTGAGGTTTTTACATTTGGTTGCATAAGTGAAAGATAAAAAAGAGCTAGGAGATTTATGCTGTATTCAACCCACTGGTGTACATGTGTGTGTGCTAAGTAGCTTCAGTCGTGTCTGACTCTTTGAGGCCCCATTGACTGTAGCTTGGCAGACTTCTTTGTCCGTATGATTTCCCAGACAAGAATACTGGAGTGGGTTGCCATGCCCTCCTCCAAGGGATCTTCTGGACCCAGGGATCAAACCTGTGTCTCTTACATCTCCTGCATTGGCAGGTGGGCACCAACTGGCAGTTAACATTTGCTTAAAACAACAGAAATCTGCAGGAATTACTCCCCAACCCACCGTGGCCCACTCCCAGCTCCTCACCAGTTGTTTTTCCTTAGGAATGTGTATGTAATCGCTGTAGTCATTATAGGGCTGTAGCAGCCTACGTTTTCATCTTTGAAAAATGCAGTTTCAAGGGGGAAGCAGGCTGAAATGCTCATAATAACATAAGCAAGTGTGTGGAGGGCAGCAGAAGAAAAATGCCATGATCTTGAATGTTGAGCTTTAAGCCAACTTTTTCACTCTCCTCTTTCACTTACATCAAGAGGCTTTTTAGCACCTCTTCACTTTCTGCCATAAGGGTGGTGTCATCTGCATATCTGAGGTTGTTGATATTTCTCCCGGCAATCCTGATTCCAGCTTGTGCNATGCCATGATCTTCGTTTTCTGAATGTTGAGCCTTAAGCCAACTTTTTCACTCTCCTCTTTAGCTTTCATCAAGAGGCTCTTTAGTTCCTCTTCATTTTCTGCCATAAGGGTGGTGTCATCTGCATATCTGAGGTTGTTGATATTTCTCCCGGCAATCCTGATTCCAGCTTGTGCTTCTTCCAGTCCAGCGTTTCTCATGATGTACTCTGCATAGAAGTTAAATAAGCAGAGTGACAATATACAGCCTTGACGTACTCCTTTCCCTATTTGGAACCAGTCTGTTGTTCCATGTCCAGTTCTAACTGTTGCTTCCTGACCTGCATATAGGTTTCTCAAGAGGCAGGTCAGGTGGTCTGGTATTCCCATCTCTCTCAGAATTTTCCACAGTTTATTGTGATCCACACAGTCAAAGGCTTTGGCAGAGTCAATAAAGCAGAAATTTATTCAGTGTTCTTAATGAAACATCGTTGTCTATTAACGCTGTTCCAGTAGGCGGTCTGCTAATCTCGTGCAGTTTCAGTTGGATGCACTGACGTATATGCACTACCGTGTGTAACAGAGATACTAGTGGAAAGCTGCTGTGTGACACGGGGAGCTCAGCTCCTGCTCTGTGGCGACCTAAGGGTTGGCCGAGTGGGAGGAGGCTCAGAAGGGAGGGGCTGTATGTATAGCTGATTCACCTTACAGAGCAGAAGCTGACAGCATCGTGAAGCAGTTATACTGCAGTTAAAAAACCCAGAAACAATTGGACAAGTTTAAAAGCCAGCCAGGAAAAAACAACTTTTATTTTGAATTAATCTAAAGCAACACTTTGAAATAAGGGAAGTGTAGGAGGAGTTTTAGGATCCATGTCTGAAAGGCAGTCAAGGTCAGTATATATTAACTGGTAATGAATGACGTTGTCTTTGTAGTTAAACTCTGGTGACCATTCATTTCTGCCTGCTTATCTGGTTCTGAAACAGCACCCCATTTTGTATTCATGTGAGGTTAGGTTTTTGGTTTGTAACTGTGGTTATTGTACACTTGGTGGCTTTTTGTGACCTTTTTTTCTGTCTTACTGCAAGCAGCTTAAAATTCTGCTCAGATAGTCACGGTTTCTTGACTTCTGTCAGTATTTGAAGCATATAAAAGGTAAGAAATACCGTTAAGTAATTATTTTTGTTCTTTGGTTAATGGTTTTATAGTCTTTATCAATGAGCAAACATATTCTGATAAAGTAACTTGAACTATAAACTGATTTGATGGGTTTTATTAATTAAGGATTATAGATTCAAACTCTGTTAAATTTCTTCTAGCTTGTGAACATCTGTCTTGGGGGAAGAATGAAAGGCTTCCTGATTCTTTACACAGCTTTTATTCACTTATCTTTTGATTTTTCTAAATAAGCATATCTTCCATGGTATATTTGATTTTTTTTCAGTGTTAAGAAAGGAAATATTTTTGACTACAATATACCATCTGTGTTAAAATAAATTCCCCTTACTTGAAAGGAATTATTAAATACAGATTAAAGTTTCCTTATGCTATATAAAAACATTATTTTCATCTGTGTATTTGGAGGATGTAAAAAAAATTGCCAGTTGTGTAGCCAAAAGTTGAAAATCAGGAGGCATTTTAGAATAGATACTTACATACATCCTTATAAAATATGCCATTGGAATTCCATTGTCTTCCCAAAGAGACTAGGTATCTGTTTCATAATTTGCTGTTTAATAATGTCAGTTTTTTTCTAAACAGTGTGTATTTACAGATGTATTTTATACAGAATGAAATTCTAATTTTTGAAAATATGGCAACTTTTAATGGTTCTTTTAAAGTCTTTAATCACTATTTATGGTGAATGAAAAATTCGAGATAACTTACTTGATCCTAAATACCAAACTGAATACCATTAAATAAGAAAGATTTAAATAAGTCTAAAAGTCAGTTGTGAAGAGTTGACTCATTAGAAAAGACCCTGATGCTGGGAGGGATTGGGGGCAGGAGGAGAAGGGGACGAGAGAGGATGAGATGGCTGGATGGCATCACCGACTTGATGGACTCTAGTTTGGGTAAACTCCAGGAGAGGGTGATGGACAGGGAGGCCTGGTGTGCTGCAGCTCATGGGGTCGCAAAGAGTTGGACACGACTAAGTGACTGAACTGAATTGAACTGAAAAGTCAGTAGTTTTTTAGGATTTTTATTAGTTTTACCTTTTAAAAAGATGGTATTTTAAAGTGAACATCTTTGCTAATAACACGCATGTCCTGTTATATATAACTCTATTTCTGCTTGACTTGTAGTTGGTGGTGGTTTAGTTGCTAAGTCGTATCCGACTCTGGTGACACCCTGCCTGTAGCCCACGAGGCTCCTCTGTCCATGGGATTCTCCAGGCATGAATACTGCAGTGGGTTGCCGTTTCCTTCTTCATGGGATCTTCTCAACCCAGGGATCAAACCTGAGTCTTCTGCCTTGTAGGTAGATTCTTTCATGACTATACTACCAGGGAAGCCCCGATTTGTGCTTAGTATCCACTAAATTATAGAAATTTTTGTTTTAAAATCTCACTCATAAATCTTTTTAAAAAATGAATTTGCTCTTGCAGTTATTTGATAAATTGAATGCCTGTTGCATATGGGTAGTAATATTAGCCCCCTTGATAGAAAGATGAAAATCTGTGATATTCTGATTTTCATGTAGATCATAGTACGATGGGAGAGATACACCTGAACAATAATTATACTATGAGAAGTGAAGTGAAGCGCTCAGTTGTGTCCGACTCTTTGTGACCCCGTGGCCTGTAGCCTACCAGGCTCCTCTGTTCATGGGATTTTCCAGGCAACAGTACTGACTGAGGGGATTGCCATTTCCTTCTCTAATACTATAAAAGTGTTATATTAATCACGTATGCATACATGACCCCTGAGAGCTGAGAAAAAGGAACACCTAAGTTGTCCTGGGTAGTGATGGTTGTATGGATGGTCAGAGAAGGTTTCACAGAGAAAATGGCTTTACAGTTTAGTTGTTGGTAATTCTCCAGGTGGACAAGGGACAAAAACATTTAGCCTGAAGGAACATCTCCAAAGGCAGAGAGGTATGATGGTGAGACATTCAGGGACCATAGGTAGTAAGTTGTGGAGCTGTTTTTGAGGGTGGAAGGCAATCTGAGACCATCTTAGATTACCAGGCAAAGGGGTTTGAATTCTAGCCTATAGATCAGGGTTGTAAATGTAATACTTAGTATTACAAGTAATGATAGAATTAATATCTGGAATCACTGAATATCCTAAAGAATTAAGAGGGCTAAGTGTGGATGGTAGGGCATGCGGAGATGCATGTGTAAGGCAGGGGAGACTCAACCAGTTAGTTCATGTACCAGATTTTTATTGTGTACTATGCAAGGCATTGGCACCCCACTCCAGTACTCTTGCCTGGAAAATCCCACGGATGGAGGAGCCTGGTAGGCTGCAGTCCATGGGGTTGCTAGGAGTCGGACACCACTGAGCGCCTTCACTTTCACTTTTCACTTTCATGCATTGGAGAAGGAAATGGCAACCCACTCTCCAGTGTTCTTGCTTGGGGAATCCCGGGGACGGGGCAGCCTTGTGAGCTGCCGTCTATGGGGTTGCACAGAGTTGGACACGACTGAAGCGACTTAGCAGCAGCAGCAGCAGCATGCAAGGCGTGGTTTCAAGCACTGAAGAGCTTATGGGGGAAGAGAGCAGAGTAATTCGTTGCCCAATCGGAACTTAGATTACAAAGAAGTCTGTCTTATACCCCCACCTGTGCTCTGTCTGTCTTCGTAATCCTTGTCTGCAGCATGACTCTATAATTTCCTTTTATTTTTCTTTTCTCGCCTTGTTTGTGGTTGACGTAGGCATCTCTGCCCTATGACTTGTGGAAGAAAGTACCTAAGTTTGTGACGTGCTTTCCACATCATTGTTCTTCCTCCAACCAATAGTTTGAGGTCTGGGCATTACTTTTTTTAGAACTGAAGTTTCTTTGGAGGTAATTGTAGATTAATATGCAATCATAAGAAGTAATAATCCCTTTACATTTGGTCCCATTTCCCCTCTTAGTAAAATTTAGTAAAACTATGACAACCAGCATATTAACATTGACATGATCCATTGACCTTATTCATATATTTCTCCAGTTTTAATTGTACTCCCTTGCTGTTTGTATGTTAAGCTCTGCAGTATTTTGTTACTGGTCTAGATTGACACATCCGCCACTACCACCAAGATACTGAGCAGTTCCAGCACCGCTTCTGGTATCCTTGGTCTTCTCCTTCTATAACCACACTTACTCTAAACCCTAAACCCTGGCAACCCCTAATCTGTCCTTTTCCCGAGATTTTTCACTTCAAGAATGCTATATAAATGGAATCTTAGAGTGTGTAACTGTCGGGTGGACGTTTTTGTTTGCCAGGATTCCTAGAGATTCATCCAAGTTGCTGTCTGTGTCAAGAGACTGTTCCACTTTAATGTGGGTGTTATTCCACTGTATGCATTCACCTGTTGAAGCGTCTCTGTGCTGATGCCAGCTTTTGGCTTTTACAGATAAAGCTGCTGTGAACATTTGGGTACAGGTTTTTGTGTGGATGTGTGTCTTTATTTCTATGCATATATGTCCAAGAGTGCAATGACTGGGTCATACAGTGTTGAATTAAAGTTGTTTAATCAGAGACTGGAGTGGCTGTACCATTTCTTGTCTACAGTAGCAAATCAGTGACCCAGTTTTTCCGTATCCATACAGGCATTTGGCCTTGTAGTATTTTATTTTAGCCCTTCTGATAGCTATGTAGTAGTATCTCATCGTGGCTTTGACTGCAGGTCCCCAACGGCTAGTCTATGTTGAACATCCTCTCATGTGTTAATTTGCCATTTTCATATCCTCTTCTGTGAAGTGTCTGCTGTCTTCTCATTTTCTAGTTGGATGGTTGTTGTTTTTACATGTTGAATTTTGAGAGATCTTATGAATTCTAGGTACTAGTTCTCTGTCAGACATGTGGTTTGCAAAATTTTCTCCCGGTTCTGTGGCTTGTCTTTTCCTCATCTTCACATGTACTTTCACAGGGCAACCTTTTGACTTTTGATGAGCCCAGTTTATCCATTTTTTCCTTTTTTGGATTGTGTATTTTGTTTGAAGTCTAAGAACTCTGCCTAGGTTGAGATCCTGAAGATTTTGCTTCCGGTTTCTTTTTTCTAGAAGTTTTGTAGTTTTATGTTTAAGTTTATGAATCTTTTGAATTGATTTTTGTGTATGGTGTTAGGTCACGGCTCATTTTTCCCCTTTTATTTAGCCTGTAGTCACCTAGTTGCTTCAGTGTCGTTTATTAAAAAGGCTAGTTTTCTTTTGCCGACTTGCTTCGGGGCCTTTGTCACAAAGCAGTGGAGCACGCCTGTGTGGGTCTGCTTGCGGGTTCTCTCCTCTCTCCCCTGTTGTCTATCCATGACTGATACCACCGTCGTGATTTCTGACTCATGAAGAATCACGTATTTCTCTGAATACTCTTTCAGCCCTACTTCATCCTCTTTTGAAACTCAAGATGATACAAATGTTGGGTCATTTTTTAAGACTTTAGAATATTACTTATGTTTTGGCTGCGTGGCATACGCAATCTTATTCTCCCCCCCGAGACTGACCCTTCACCCCCTGTGGTGGAAATNCCTGAACAATAATTATACTATGAGAAGTGAAGTGAAGCGCTCAGTTGTGTCCGACTCTTTGTGACCCCGTGGCCTGTAGCCTACCAGGCTCCTCTGTTCATGGGATTTTCCAGGCAACAGTACTGACTGAGGGGATTGCCATTTCCTTCTCTAATACTATAAAAGTGTTATATTAATCACGTATGCATACATGACCCCTGAGAGCTGAGAAAAAGGAACACCTAAGTTGTCCTGGGTAGTGATGGTTGTATGGATGGTCAGAGAAGGTTTCACAGAGAAAATGGCTTTACAGTTTAGTTGTTGGTAATTCTCCAGGTGGACAAGGGACAAAAACATTTAGCCTGAAGGAACATCTCCAAAGGCAGAGAGGTATGATGGTGAGACATTCAGGGACCATAGGTAGTAAGTTGTGGAGCTGTTTTTGAGGGTGGAAGGCAATCTGAGACCATCTTAGATTACCAGGCAAAGGGGTTTGAATTCTAGCCTATAGATCAGGGTTGTAAATGTAATACTTAGTATTACAAGTAATGATAGAATTAATATCTGGAATCACTGAATATCCTAAAGAATTAAGAGGGCTAAGTGCGGATGGTAGGGCATGCGGAGATGCATGTGTAAGGCAGGGGAGACTCAACCAGTTAGTTCATGTACCAGATTTTTATTGTGTACTATGCAAGGCATTGGCACCCCACTCCAGTACTCTTGCCTGGAAAATCCCACGGATGGAGGAGCCTGGTAGGCTGCAGTCCATGGGGTTGCTAGGAGTCGGACACCACTGAGCGCCTTCACTTTCACTTTTCACTTTCATGCATTGGAGAAGGAAATGGCAACCCACTCTCCAGTGTTCTTGCTTGGGGAATCCCGGGGACGGGGCAGCCTTGTGAGCTGCCGTCTATGGGGTTGCACAGAGTTGGACACGACTGAAGCGACTTAGCAGCAGCAGCAGCAGCATGCAAGGCGTGGTTTCAAGCACTGAAGAGCTTATGGGGGAAGAGAGCAGAGTAATTCGTTGCCCAATCGGAACTTAGATTACAAAGAAGTCTGTCTTATACCCCCACCTGTGCTCTGTCTGTCTTCGTAATCCTTGTCTGCAGCATGACTCTATAATTTCCTTTTATTTTTCTTTTCTCGCCTTGTTTGTGGTTGACGTAGGCATCTCTGCCCTATGACTTGTGGAAGAAAGTACCTAAGTTTGTGACGTGCTTTCCACATCATTGTTCTTCCTCCAACCAATAGTTTGAGGTCTGGGCATTACTTTTTTTAGAACTGAAGTTTCTTTGGAGGTAATTGTAGATTAATATGCAATCATAAGAAGTAATAATCCCTTTACATTTGGTCCCATTTCCCCTCTTAGTAAAATTTAGTAAAACTATGACAACCAGCATATTAACATTGACATGATCCATTGACCTTATTCATATATTTCTCCAGTTTTAATTGTACTCCCTTGCTGTTTGTATGTTAAGCTCTGCAGTATTTTGTTACTGGTCTAGATTGACACATCCGCCACTACCACCAAGATACTGAGCAGTTCCAGCACCGCTTCTGGTATCCTTGGTCTTCTCCTTCTATAACCACACTTACTCTAAACCCTAAACCCTGGCAACCCCTAATCTGTCCTTTTCCCAAGATTTTTCACTTCAAGAATGCTATATAAATGGAATCTTAGAGTGTGTAACTGTCGGGTGGACGTTTTTGTTTGCCAGGATTCCTAGAGATTCATCCAAGTTGCTGTCTGTGTCAAGAGACTGTTCCACTTTAATGTGGGTGTTATTCCACTGTATGCATTCACCTGTTGAAGCGTCTCTGTGCTGATGCCAGCTTTTGGCTTTTACAGATAAAGCTGCTGTGAACATTTGGGTACAGGTTTTTGTGTGGATGTGTGTCTTTATTTCTATGCATATATGTCCAAGAGTGCAATGACTGGGTCATACAGTGTTGAATTAAAGTTGTTTAATCAGAGACTGGAGTGGCTGTACCATTTCTTGTCTACAGTAGCAAATCAGTGACCCAGTTTTTCCGTATCCATACAGGCATTTGGCCTTGTAGTATTTTATTTTAGCCCTTCTGATAGCTATGTAGTAGTATCTCATCGTGGCTTTGACTGCAGGTCCCCAACGGCTAGTCTGTGTTGAACATCCTCTCATGTGTTAATTTGCCATTTTTATATCCTCTTCTGTGAAGTGTCTGCTGTCTTCTCATTTTCTAGTTGGATGGTTGTTGTTTTTACATGTTGAATTTTGAGAGATCTTATGAATTCTAGGTACTAGTTCTCTGTCAGACATGTGGTTTGCAAAATTTTCTCCCGGTTCTGTGGCTTGTCTTTTCCTCATCTTCACATGTACTTTCACAGGGCAACCTTTTGACTTTTGATGAGCCCAGTTTATCCATTTTTTCCTTTTTTGGATTGTGTATTTTGTTTGAAGTCTAAGAACTCTGCCTAGGTTGAGATCCTGAAGATTTTGCTTCCGGTTTCTTTTTTCTAGAAGTTTTGTAGTTTTATGTTTAAGTTTATGAATCTTTTGAATTGATTTTTGTGTATGGTGTTAGGTCACGGCTCATTTTTCCCCTTTTATTTAGCCTGTAGTCACCTAGTTGCTTCAGTGTCGTTTATTAAAAAGGCTAGTTTTCTTTTGCCGACTTGCTTCGGGGCCTTTGTCACAAAGCAGTGGAGCACGCCTGCGTGGGTCTGCTTGCGGGTTCTCTCCTCTCTCCCCTGTTGTCTATCCATGACTGATACCACCGTCGTGATTTCTGACTCATGAAGAATCACGTATTTCTCTGAATACTCTTTCAGCCCTACTTCATCCTCTTTTGAAACTCAAGATGATACAAATGTTGGGTCATTTTTTAAGACTTTAGAATATTACTTATGTTTTGGCTGCGTGGCATACGCAATCTTATTCTCCCCCCCGAGACTGACCCTTCACCCCCTGTGGTGGAAGTGTGGAGTCTTAGCCACTGCAGTGCTAGGGAAGGTCCCCAAATGTTGGGTCTCTCTTATTGTCCCACAGGTCCCCGAGGCTTTATTATTATTATTATTTTCTGTTTGTTTTCTCTTTTTGCTTGGATTGATTGAATTCTATTCCTGTATTCTTACATTCACTGTATCCTCTGTTGTCTGCTCCTGAGCCCATCTAGTGAGGTTTTTTATTCCCGTTATTGGATTTTTAATATCTATAATGTCCATATAGTTAAAAAATTTCTTCTATTTTTTTGCTTAAATTTCCTATTTTTACAGTTGTGTTAAGGGAATTTATAACTGTTGTTTTGCATTTGTTTTAAGAGAATTTGTAACTGATTGTTGAAGAGTTTCTTATGGTGTTTGATTTAAAAATCCTCTTCTGATAATTCCAGCGTCTGATTCATCTTGATGTCGGTGTTAGTTGTTTGTTTCAAGTGTGATTTGCTTTCTTGGTTCTTGATAGGACAGGTGAGTTTCGACTGAAGCCTCGGTGTTTTGGCTGTTACGTTAAGAGACGCGGGGGCCTCTCTCAGCCTTCCGTCTTTACTGGCAGTCCGTCCGTCCCTGTTCGGGTTTAGCACGCAGTCCTCGGCCTGTCCTTGGGGCTGTGGTTCCAGCGACAGCTCGTTTTCAGGGTCTTCATGCTCCTATTTCGGGTTGCCTGATCCGGTGTCACGCGTGAGGGCTCCCGCTGGGCCTCGCTGGTGCTGCTAAAGGAGCAGAGGACGTTTTTCTGGGGCTGAGCAGCTGGCTGCTGGTTGGCTAGGGAAGGGGTGAGACCGGGTTTCCTCCTGGTGCCCCTCGCTGCGCTGCCACCTCTGGGCAGGAGAGGAGCAGCCTAGCCTCGCAGGGAGCAGGGGCTTCCTGGACGGGACCTCCTGCTGCAGCTCAGCCCTCTGGCCAGTTCTGTGCATCGGCTCTGGAGTTTCTGGGGGCAGGAGAGCCTGGGGCCTGCGGGGCGGAGAGGCATGCGGGGTGGAGAGGCATGCGGGGCGGAGAGGCCTGCTGTGGGCTCTTGCCGTGGCCGGGTCCCCCTCGCTGGTTCTTCTTGCCACGTTCCCTTTCTCTGGGCGGAAAGGGGGATTCTCGGGCCCCGATGGGAAGGAGACTGCCTCCCCTGGCTGTTTGTTTTTGGGGAGGCTCGCCGTCTGTCTCCCTTGCTGGTGGTGCTGGCTGGGCCCGTGTTGCCAGAGGGACCCGCGTGGCATCCTGGGAGAGCTGGCCTTCGCCAATGGCCTTTTGTTCCCAGATGAGCGGGTGGGCAGCCAGGGACAGACCACCTTCTCCTGCTGGGTGAGGGGAGCCCGGGATACCCTGCCTCTGCCTGGGGCCAAAGTTCGTTTCCTCTTTCCCCCTGACTTGGCGAGTTCTTCTTTGGCTGTCCCTTTGCTATTCCCAGTGCTGACAGTTGTGTTTTGTGGGGTGGACCTGGGAAAAATGGCCTCTGCCATGCGACCTGGATGAGAAGCTAGGTTTTCCTTTTGCGTGCTCAACTCTTTGAGCCCTGAGTCTATTCAGCTCTTTGCAGCCTGTGGACTGTAGCCCACTACGCTCCTCTCTCCATGGGATTAAAAGGTCTTACTTTTGATTTTGGCTTATTTGTCCTATGAGCCTGGCGCCCGAGGGCTGGGAGGTATTGGCTGGACTGAGCTTGGCCTTGCCTGGAGCCCTGAGAGACCCTCTCTCTCCTGAGAGTCCACCAGCCATCCTGCGCTCCTGGGTTTCATCTCATCCCCTGGTTCTTCACAGAGCCCGGGAAAATGGCAAGGCAAGGCTGCCCGCCCTGCGCTTTCTGAGGTCCCGTCTTGGCCCAGAGAAGCTGGCTTCTTTGTTTTCTTGATCTCCCTTGTGGGCCTGTTTGGTCTCTGCTGCCTCTTCATGTTGGGGCGCCCGGGGTGGCGTCTCAGGACTGCGCTCCTCCTGCCTCCTCAGGGTCTGCTCTAGAAGTGGGTGGTTTGGGGCACACCTGCTGCCGCCGAGCCTGCCAGGACTTTCCTTTTTCCCTTTGAAACTGTGCAGTGAGACTTGAGGCACGAAGTTGTACTCCTTTACTTGCTGACGGTGTGTTTAAATTTCTGATTTTTTCCTTGACAGTTTTGTGTCCTTTTTTGTTTGTTATTGGTGGTAGGAGCTTCCGAAGTACTTCTCCTACTATGACGGCTTCACCTGAAAATTCGAGCGATGCCTTTCTGCAGTTTTCACATCTCTGACATCTGACGTTGCGAACGACTCTTTTTAAATCTCTGTGTCTGTGACTGTCACGCCTCTTTTATTCTTCTGCTTACCTACTTTCTGCCCTTTGGCTTTTTCCTCCCGCTCCTCCCCTGACAGATTCTCATGGGCTTTGTCCTTAGTGACCTGCTCCTCTGTCGACAGCCAGTCTTAGCTTTATCACTTTTAAGCACTTGACTCTCAGGGTTGTATCTTTTAGCCTTGACGCTTTACCTAACCATTTATTTCCTGCTTAAATGAAGGTATCTTCTTTAAAGTAGCTCCATGTTCTCATTCTTCCATTTCTACTGATGCGATCTTCATTTCTTATAACACCGTAAACTTTTCCTGCATCATCTGTCTCTTCCTTAAATCCATTTATCAGGTCAAGCCTGGCACCTTTTTGCCTCTCACTGGCATGGTCAATGATAGATCCTCCTGTACAGCTATAATGACTTATACATTTTCCTTATGTCTTTTTAAAATATTTTTGCTCTCATCAGTCTATTTTATACCTGGCTTCCATATTAAAATGTATATTTCTCTCTTTTAATTAACTGTAACATACGTATAGGAAAGTGCACATATCACAGATGCTCAGCTTTAGGAAAATTTTCAAACCGAACATACATGTATAACTAGCACCAGCAAGTTAATCATTTAATGCATCACATTCATGACTGTCATTTTGCCTTAACACCAATTGACTAAAGGAGTTTGAGCCTTATTAGCTTCCTTAACTTTAGAATGGCAAGAGATAAACTGGCATGCCACTGTTTGCAACATATAGCTTGGTTTTGGAGACATTTCTTTTTTGCTTTACCCCTGTTCCCTTATTTTCTCTATATTGCTTCCTGAAATACATTTCCTTTTTGATCTTTTATAGTCTAAATCATGATTATTCAAATCTTTCTCATATCTTGCCATTTCTAAGAAACTTTCCTGGGTTACTCCAGCTTTCATTAGTTTTTTTCTGTTTCTCATCAAGCCTTTTTTGGTTGTGGTTCAGTCCATCAGTCGTGTCCTGCTCTTTGCCACCCCATGGCCGTAGCATGCCAGGTTTCCCTGTCTTCCACTGTCTCCCGCATTAAGCTCAAAGTCATGTCCATCAAGTCGGTGACACCATCCAACCATCTCATTCTCTGTCATCCCCTTCTCCTCCTGCCCTCAATCTTTCCCAGCATCAGGAAAGACTCTTTTCAAATGAGTCAGCTCTTCGCATCAGGTGGCCAAAGTATTGGAGTTTCAGCTTCAGCATCAGTCCTTCCAATGAATATTCAGGGTTGATTTCCTTTAGGATGGACTAGTTTCATCTTGCAGTCCAAGGGACTCTCAAGAGTCTTTCCAGCACCACAGTTCAAAAGCATCAGTTCTTTGGCGCTCAGCCTTCTTTATGATCCAACTCTCACATCTGTACACGACAACTGGAAAAACTTTGTTGGCAAAGTGATGTCTCTGCTTTGTAACGTGCTGTCTAGGTTTGTCATAGTTTTTTATCCAAGGAGCAAGCATCTTTTAATTTCGTGGCTGGTCACCATCTTGAGTGATTTTGGAGCCCAAAATATAAAGTCTGTCACTGTTTTAATTTTTTCCCCATCTGTTTGCCATGAAGTGATGGGACCAGTTACCATGATCCTAGTTTTTTGAATGTTGAGTTTTAAGCCAACTTTTTCACTCTTCTCTTTCACCCTTGTCAAGAGACTCTAATTCCTCTTCGCTTTCTGCCATTAGGGTAGTGTTATCTGCATATTTGAGGTTATTGATATTTCTCACAGAAATCTTGATTCCAGCTTGTGCTTCATCTAGCCCAGCGTTTCTCATGATGTACTCTGCATATAAGTTAAATAAGCAGGGTGACAATATACAGCCTTGACGGACTCCTTTCCCAATTTGGAACCAATCCACTGTTGTATGTCCGGTTCTAACTGTTGCTTCTTGACCTGCATACAGGTTTCTCAGGAGGCATGTAAGGTGGTCTGGTATTCCCATCACTGTTAAGAATATTTCACAGTTTGTTGTGACCTACACTGACAAAGGCTTTAGTGTAGTCAATGAAGCAGAAGATTTTTTGGAA
Organism: Neotragus moschatus; assembly: GCA_006410615.1. Classification (NCBI taxonomy): domain Eukaryota; kingdom Metazoa; phylum Chordata; class Mammalia; order Artiodactyla; family Bovidae; genus Neotragus; species Neotragus moschatus. The sequence goes on along the minus strand of SJYA01001040.1, from coordinate 185,591 downwards.
TTCCTTGCCTTTTCTATGATCTACTGGATGTTGGCAGTTTGATCTCTGTTTCTCTTGCCTTTTCTAAACCTACCTTGTACATCTGGAAGTTCTTGGTTCTTGTACTGTTGACACCTAGCTTGAAGGATTCTTGCAAACATTGTTTAATTCATTAATTTTTGCATATAGTATGTTCACTTAAAACAAACTTTGAACATTCAGAAGGGCATTTGATGAAATGGCTCTCATTCTTGTGTCCCAGCCGCTGTATGTTCTTCTAGAAATATTTTGTGCACTTACAAGTACATTTAATTTCTATTTTTCTGCTTTCTTTTTATGCAGTGTAAAGAAACCTAGTTCTGTATCTTGCTTTTTTCTAATAATAGCTCTTGATGATGGCTCCAGATCCACACGCGGATTTTCTCATTTTTTTGTTAGGGCTGAATGGTACTCGACTGGATGCAAGTGCCACGATCACGTCCATCACATACAGTTGTGAAGACTGAATCCTGAGCAAACTCACATAGACCAGATCTGAATGGTACTCCCTAGGATTTCTCAGTTGCAATCAAATGTAGTGGCTTTGATTGTAATTTACGAAGTCAATTCCTTTTAATTAATATTTCCAGTTTTTAAAAAAATTCTAAACACTACTGAATTGAACAGTCTTACATACACTGTTTGACAGCTATGGAATGATTATCTGTCGGATTCCATTTCCTTTAATTCCTAAACTGCTTATCGTCTCTACTAATTCAATAATTAGACATAATCAGTTAATTATGGAGTTGTTTTAAAAATTTTTATTTGTAATTCTTCAAGGAACATGTTTATATATTTATATTTGCCCTGAATGTTGGAGTAGATAGGCAAGCCCTCAGAGTGGGCTGGAGTGTGTCTCAGCCGCCAGATTCTGTTTCCGTCTTTATTCATCTAAGCTCTTCATCTTTCTTTTGAAGTTCCTAATAATGGGAGAAAAAAATTATTGTCAAAGCTTAGACCACAGCTAGATGCATTTAGAAGCAGAAGTGATATTTATTCTAAGTTACAGAATAAAATGAACCACAGTCTCAGAAATAGTTTCTTAAAAAAGCAAAATGTTTCACCTTTCTTTGGAAAAAAAAAATGTTTCTTATTCTCCCTTTGAAAACGTGGTATGAGATAGAGTATATCTTCACTGAGACTTAGTTGAGCTATACGTAAAATAATGGAAAAGTTTTCTTTTTTATCAAAAATTTTTTTGGATACAGATTGTCAAAGTACATTTTTAAGCTACTGCCTACGAAGTGAAAAGACTGAAATTATCCTGTGCTGTGCGTAGTTGCTCAGTCATGTCCAACTCTTTGTGACCCCATGAACTGTAGCCCGCCAGGCTCCTCTGTCCATGAGATTCTCCAGGCAAGAATACTAGAGTGGATTGCCATGTCCTCCTCCAGGGGATCTTCCATACCCAGGGATCAAACCTATGTCTCCCACATTGCAAACGGATTCTTTGCTGTCTGAGCCACCAGGGAAGCCCATGAATACTGGAGTGGGTAGTCTGTCCCTTCTCTAGGAGATCTTCCCATCTTAGGAATTGAACTGGGGACTCCTGCACTGCAGGAAGATTCTTTACCAACTGAGCTGCCAGGGAAGCCCCTGGAATTCTCCTACTTGATAATAAAGTGGATAAGTCAGTTTCTTGTATTGACTTAATCATGTTAAGGTCCATTTAGTGTCCTGGTTGCTACTTTGGAAACCTTGATGAAGTATATTTTCCCACCATCTTTCCCTCCTACCCCCCACTTGTTTGAGTATAAAACTGAACAGTTTTCAGTTGGGAAAAGATTGAAATTTGCTTCCTATTTGGAAAACTCACAGTTTTATCATTTTATATGTGTATCACTGAGAGAGAGAAATCTCATTTTTCTGATTAGCTATAGGATTTCAGCTCAATTAAATTGACTTCTGATATGAGCCAGACCTAAAAAGTAAAGATGTGTTTTGTTTCTTTCTTATAACTGACCCTGAAATATTGACTGCCTGAAATTCTAGGAGGCTGAAGGGGAAAGTAAATTCTACTAAATTTGGGGGATGTATATAAAACAAGCAGGAGTAGATTTGGGGTAATTTTCTGATAATTGACCTTTGGGCTTAGTCAGTCAGTCGTGTCTGACTCCTTGTGACCCCATGGACTGTAACCTTCCAGGCCGCTTTGTCCATAGGGATTCTCCAGGCAAGAATACTGGAGTGGGTTGCCATGCCCTCCTCCAGGGGATCTTCCCAACCCAGGGATTGAACCCAGGCTGCAGGTGGATGCTTTACCATCTGGACACCAGGGAAGCCCAAGAATATTGGAGTGGGTAGCCTATCTCTTCTCCAAGGGATCTTCCTGACCCAGGAATGGAACCGGGGTCTCCTGCATTGCAGGCGGATTCTTTACCAGCTGAGCCACCAGGGAAGCCCATTAACTATTCTACATTTCCTAATTAATGGCGATGTTAACCAAGACACAGACTCCTCAGTGGTGATTGCTTCTGTGGAACAGCGTCCTTAAGGAGTGTCCTTAAGCCATCAGGAAAGCCCCACTGAGTACCTTTAGATGGTTGTAAGTTATGTGCTAGTGATTTTTTAAACAACTTTGAGATATAACTCACATGCTGAATAATTCACCCATTTAAATTGTACGGTTTAGTAGCTTTTATTGTTCACAGAATTGTGCAACCATTGCCACAATCAGTTTTGGAGCACTCTCCTCACCACAAAAGGAAATCCATTACCCATTAGCAGTCGCCACATTTCTTCCCACATTTGCCAGCTTTGCTGATGCTAAGTCGCTTCAGTCGTGTCCAACTCTGTGCGACCCCATAGACAGCAGCCTACTAGGCTCCGCCGTCCCTGGGATTCTCCAGGCAAGAACACTGGAGTGGGTTGCCATTTCCTTCTCCAGTGCATGAAAGTGAAAAGTGAAAGTGAAGTCGCTCAGTCGTGCCGACTCTTAGTGACCCCATGGACTGCAGCCCACCAGGCTCCTTCATCCATGGGATTTTCCAGGCAAGAGGACTGGAGTGGGGTGCCATCGCCTTCTCCATTGCCAGCTTTAGTCAAATGCTAATCTGATTTATGTCTCTGAAGGTAGATTTCAGACATTTCATGTAAGAAGACAGGACAACGTGTCAGTCTTTTGTGTTTGACTTCTTCACGTAGAGTGTTTGCAAGGTTTATCCATGCCGTGCCTCGTATCAGTTCCTTTTCATTGTCAAATGATGTTTCCTTGTATAGTTATACGTCATTTATCCATTCATCAGTTGATGACTCTTTGGCAGATATTCATGTACAAGTTATTGTGTGGCATATGTTTTTATTTCTCTTGAGTATATGCCTAAGAGTGGAATTTCTTGGTCATATATGATAACTCTGTGTTTAATTATTGAGGAACTGCCTATTTTAAGTTTATACCACCAATATATGATGGTTCTGATTTCTTCAGAGACTGATTTCACAGTCTCCAACATTTGATATTGTCTATCTTTTTGTTATAGACATCTTAGTGATATGAAATGATATCTCATTGTGGTTTTGATTGGCATTTTCCTAATGGCCAGTGAAACTGAACATCTCTTCACGTGCTTCAGTTCAGTTCAGTCGCTCAATCATGTCTGACTCTTTGTGACCCCATGAATCGCAGCATGCCAGGCCTCCCTGTCCATCACCAACTCCCGGAGTTCACTCAGACTCACTCGCATAGAGTCAGCGATGCCATCCAGCCATCTCATCCTCGGTCGTCCCCTTCTCCTCCTGCCCCCAATCCCTCCCAGCATCAGAGTCTTTTCCAATGAGTCAGCTCTTTGAATGAGGTGGCCAAAGTACTGGAGCTTCAGTTTAGCATCATTCCTTCCAAAGAAATCCCAGGGCTGATCTCCTTCAGAATGGACTGGTTGGATCTCCTTGCAGTTCCAAGGGACTCTCAAGAGTCTTCTCCAACACCACAGTGCAAAAGCAGCAATTCTTCGGTGCTCATGTGCTTAGTGGACATCTATAAATTTTATTTGGAGAAATGTCTAATCATATCTGTTTTTTGCCCATTTTAATTAGTTTGTCACGTTGTTATTGACTTTAAGAAATCTTTGTATAATCCAGATAGATACTCCTTATCAGATACGTAATTTGTAAATGTTTTCTCCCATTCTGTGGCATTATCACTTATTTGATGTTGGCCTTTGAAGTATAGAAGTTTTAAATTTTGATGAAACAAAATTTATATATTTTAATTTTATTCCTTGTACTTTTGGTGTCATATCTAGAAGCCATTGTCTGAGCCAAGGTCACGAATTTACTGCTTTATTTTCTTCTGAGAGTTTTACAGTTTTAGCTCTGTTTGAATCTGTGATTTCTTTCGAGTTAATTTTTTTGTGTATGGTGTAAGGAGGCGTCCTGCTGAAGTCTTTTGCATGTGGAATTCAGTCTTCCCAGCATCTGTAGTAGAGAAGACTTTTTTTTCCCCTCCGTTGAATAGACACGGCACTGAATTCTGAGTCCTCCAACTTTGTTCTTTTTCTTCATGGTGTTTTGGTTTTTTGTTTGGTTGACTGTTCTGGCTCCCTTGCATTTCTAAGTAAATTTTAGGATTAGTTTATCAATTTCTGAAAAAAAAAAAAGAAGGCTAGCTTAGCTTTTACTGTGGATTGAGTTAAATTGGTAGATCAAATTGAACAGGATTGCCTGTTTAACAATATTAAGTCTTTTGGATCCGTTAACATGAATCTTTCCATTTATTTAGGTTTTTTTGCATTTTTCAACAATGTTTTATAATTTTAAGAGTAAAGTTTTGTGTTTATTTTGCAAAATTTATTCCTAAATATTTTATTCTTTTTGATGCTGTTGTAAATGGAATTGTTTTTAAGTTTTATTTTCAGATTGGTCATTGCTAGAGTATAGAAATACATTCGCTATTTGTGTATTGATCTTGTACCCTGGAATACTACCGAGCTCCTTTATCAGTTGCAATACTCGTAAAATTGTACTTCTTAGGATTTTCTAGATACAGTGTCATATCTTCCGTAAATAAATATAGTTTCATTTCTTCCTTCCCAATTTCAATGGAAATTGTTTCATTTCCTTCATTGTACTGACTAGAACAAGGTTGAATCGAAGTGCTGAGACTGGACATTCTCATCTTGTTCCTCGTCTTTGGGGGAAAACATTCAGTTGTAGTGATTTTTTTTTTCATTCTAAAAAAAATGGGCCATAACTTGGCTTTGAAGATTACTTTGCTTTTGATTTAAGATTCTTTTCCTTTTGTTTACGTTCACAGATATGTGCTGATTAGAAGGCTCAGTTGTGCAGTGTGGAGGATAAGACAGTGCCTTACAAAGATGGGGTTTGGGAGTGACCTGAAGAATTCACATGAAGCTGTGTTAAAATTGCAAGACTGGGAATTACGGTTATTGGAAACAGTGAAGAAATTCATGGCCCTGAGAATAAAAAGTGATAAAGAATATGCATCTACTTTACAGAACCTTTGTAATCAAGTTGATAAGGAAAGTACTATCCAAATGAATTATGTCAGCAATGTATCCAAGGTAAGAAGAATACTTTCATAATTTATCGTCTGTAGCTTCGTAATTGTCCTTAAAGCAAATAGATCATACTGTTGAATAAGCACGCCTAAGTCAGCATTCTAAAGCAGTGGTTCCAAAATCCTGCTGACCATCAGAATCGCACGGGGAAAGTTTCACAGACTCTAAGATTTGGGTCCGTCTCCCAATATTCTGGCTCATTAGGTCTGAAATTTTTGAGCTTTGAAATCTTCTTTTCCCCAGTAGATGTCCAGATTATCCTAATGATTAGTCAGCTTTGAGAACCTTTCAAACAAATTTTGTTTTCTTAAGCACCCTACTTCCTTGGGTCCCTTGAGCCCTGCTGTTTCATCCTTTTGGCACAGACTTTCTTTATAACCCACCTTCCTTGAATTCTCCTGTGAGTTGTTAGCATAGTCACATGGAATGTTGTAATGTGTAGGTGCTCTTTGCTCTCATTTCATTACTAAGATGCTAACATACAGATGATTTAATGACACAAAATTCTTTGAATAAACATATGGTTTTTTAACTTAAAGATTATATTATTATTATTCATTTTATAAAATTTCTAAAATTAAAAATTAAGGGCTATAAAAATAAAGGTCAACATGCTACTGCTCATTATCCTTTGACGGCATTAAAGGTGAAATATTACACACCTTAACAGTTATTGGGTTTTTGCTCTGTTTCCATTGTCTTACTTCACACTTCACTGTATTTATTCAAAGTTAAGAAAATTTTATTTTACTTTGGAAAGTCAGAATTAGTGTGTTTCTTGCACTCATGGATCTTAAGATCTGAGTAAATTATAGAGGAAACTCTGTTTCTTATGGGGAATGTGTGTGTGTGTGGTGTATGTGATTTCGGAAGGATCTTTGATTTCGCTGAGAACTCCTAATGTGAATATCTTTAACTTCCTTTCCTGGGCCAGTGAGGTTCCCCAAAGAACATTTCTCTAGGTTCTAGTCTGAAGGTAGGGTTGCCGGATGTAGCAAATTAAAGATCACCAGTTAAATCTGTGCGCAGAAATGAGAAACGCATAGCCTGTGCGTGCTCAGTTGTCCCACTCTTTGCGCCCCCGTGGACTGTAGCCCGCCTCGTGTCCCACTCTCTGCGACCCGCCAGGCTCCTCTGTCCATGGGATTCTCCAGGCCAGAACACTGCAGTGGGCTGCCATTTCCTCCTCCAGGGACGCATACACTAAAGACTGTTTTTTGTCCGCTATTCAGATTTAACTGGTGTCCAGTATTTCGTTTGACTACTCTGTTACGGGAATATGTAGGGAAAGTAGATTGAGTGTTCAGAGAGCCGTGTTTTAGTTAATCCTCCTGGTGTGGTAAGCTGCCTGGTGTCTCTGCATCCAGAGGCTCTCTGGTTAAATTTTTTCTGCTTGTTTTTGACTGCTCTGGGGGAGGAATAGTTGCCTGTCTGTGGGAATTCTGGCTGTTCCTTATGTAGCCTGAGCCCATCCTCCTGTTTCAGTGCCCTTTCCATTTCCTTCATTCTCCATTTCCCTCATTTCCTCCCAGTTCCTGGGCTTTCCTGGAATTATCTGGCCCTGTAGATTGGTCTTTTCTTCTCCCTGCCCCCCAGAGTCTTACTGAGATATCACTGACATGCATCAGTATCTAGATTCAAGGTTTATAGCGTGATGGTTTGTGTATGTTGTGAAATGATTACTGCAGTAGATTGTAACTCTTTGCAACCCTGTGAACCAGTACAGCGCCATGGAGAATCCCCCAGGCCAGAATAAATACCAGACTGGGGAGCCTTTCCCTTCTCCAGGGGATCTTCCCAAGCCGGGGATGGAGCCCAGGTCTCCCACATTGCAGGCAGATTCTTTACCTGCTGAGCCTCGAGGAAAGCCCTGTTAAAAAGGACAGGAAGACTTTCTCCTTCGGATAGAGCTCTCAGAATGGACTCACTTGGCAGCTCTGCCGGCTCAGGCGTCAGTGTGAGCCAGGCCACGTGCTATGCCGTCCCCAGCGCTCACTTGTCTCCTTACTGGGAGTTGGCCTCTCTGCGCATTTTCCTCCTGTCCCCCACCCCCCCCCCCATCACAGGGCCTTTTCTTCTTGACCTCTACTGTGTAGGACACTTGTGTCTCCGCTTTTCCTGACGCTACTCAGTCACCCCTTACCTGCTTTTGTAATATTTTCTAACATTTTTATTGGCATATCTTATCTGTGTCTGTTGCCTTTTCTATCTTCTTTGTGACTGTGAATTTATACTTTAACTTGTATTTCAGTGGGATTTTGGAAAGGAATGGAAAAATAGCCATCTGTTTTACTGACTATGTTTAACTGGAATTATACTCTTTAGGAAAGTAAGGTACTGGAAGGAACAAGAGCTAGGATTGATGGGTAAGAAGATACAGGATTTGTGAGGTCAGAACAAAGGAGGAATCATCAACGCGTATATTGAAGCGTCAGATATTTAGGGGAGGGCTCAGCTCAGTTGTGGCTCAGTCGTGTCCGACTCTTTGTGACCCCATGAACTGCAGCAGGCCAGGGCTCCCTGTCCATCACCAACTCCCGGAGTCCACAGATGGAGACAAATGCTGAGATGATTAAAAAAGGCAGGAGAATGTGGGGCATGGAAAAGGGGCCAGGGAAGGGTGATAGACTGAGAGGAAGTGGTCTAAGCGGGTAGTATTGCCTTTCAAAGAGGAAACCTTGAGAGATAACGGTTGAACATGGTTGGAAACCCAAGGGAAAACAAGGAGTATGTCAGCTTTTCCTCTTAATGATAAAAACGCATCATTTATTCTATCTAAAAGTAAAGTTCAGTATATCAATTTTTTCTTTAGCGCATTAACTTTTTCATATTATATCAAAAAAAAAAATCTTTGCCTGATCCAAAAGTGTTTTCTCCTGTTTTTGCATCTGGAATTTTTATACTTTGATGCATTTATATTTACATCTATGACCCATTTTTAGTTAATTTTTGTATATGGGACAAGTTATAGATTTCAGTCAGTTTTGTTGTTGTTGTTGTTAATGGATATCCATTTATTCCATCAACATTTTTAGAAAGGATTAAGCTTTCTTTACTGAATTACTGTTTCATTTGTTGAAAATCAGTTGACCATAATGAGTAAGTCTGTTTCTACACACTTGATCTGTTCCATTCATTTCTTTGTTTACCGTGACACCAGTAACACTATTTTGATCACTGTGACTTTCTAGTAATCTCAAAGTTAGATAGTGTAATTTCTCTTTGTGCTTTTTTCCCCCCAAATTTTGGCTATTTTAATTCTTGTGCATTTCCATATGTATTTTAGAACAACTCATCAATTTTTTTAAAAGAGGCTACTGAGTTTTTATTGGAATGCATTAAACATATATATAGGTAAATTTTGGAAAAATGTATATTTTAACAGTATTGGACCTTTATAATACACCATATTGTATTGGAGCTTTATATATACACCATAAACATGGTATAGCTCCTTTTTCTGAATAACCTTACGGTTTTCAGCGTATAGACCTTTCAGATTTATGTGTATTTCATATTTTTGGGTGTTCTTGTAAGTAGCATTTTTCCTCGTTTTCTGTTTTCCACTGTTCATTGTTATCATATATGTCAATCTCATAACTTTGCAAACTTTGCAAAACATACTTATTTGCCCTTTCCTTGTAGATTCCATTGACTCTTCTACATAGATGATTATATTATTTGTAAACAAAGAGAATTTTAGTTCTTCTTTTCCAGTTTGGATGCCTTTTATTTATTTTTCTTGCCTTCTAACAATAGCTAAAACCCCCAGTGCAAAATTCACTAGAAGTATTGACAGCAGACATCTGTATCTTGTTCCTGATTTTAGTGGAAAAGCATTGTCTTTCAGTATTCGTTATGATGCTAACTTTGGTAGCTATCTTCTATACGCTGTGAAAATTCCCTTCTATCCCTGCCTAGCTAAGACTTTGTTCATTAACATTGGATTTTGTCAGCTGGTCTGTCTTCTTCTGCTTAGATAATTATGTTGTTTTTTCTTCTCAGTTTGATAACATGTTGAAATGTATTCATCGATTTTCAGGTGTTTGAAACATTTGATGATTGCTAAAAAAAAAACAACAAAATGCGACTTGTATTTCTACATTAAATCCCACTTCATCTTTTTTTTTTGTATTATCCCTTTTTTATATCACTGGATTCAATTTGCTAAAAATTAGTTTTTAGAGAATTTATTTATTAGTGTTGCTGAGGGATTTTGATCTAGAGTCCCTTTTGTTTTAATATTGTCTGGTTTTGGTATCAGAGTTATGCTGGGTTCATTATACAAGTTGGGAAGTATTTTCTCTTCAGTTTTCTGAAGAAGTTTACGTAGAATTGGTTTTATTTCTTGCTTAGAAGTTTGATGGAATTCACCAGTGAAATAATCTTGGTCTAGAGTTTTCTTCAGGAGAAGGTTTTTAGTTACAAAGTTAAATTTTCAAATAGAGAGCTATTCATGTTATCTTTTTCTTCTTGAGTGAACTTTGGTGCTGTTCGGGAATTTGTTCATTTTTTTCTAAGTTGTCCATTAATTTTTAGTGTTGTTTATTATTTTGCCTTATTGTCTTTTTCCTATTTGGAGAATCTGTAGTGGTCTTATCTAAGAGTTGACTCANAGAAAATCTTTTGTAATTTTGTAATAAAAAAGGGCATATATAGTACAAGGATATTCTGCAAGGATCAACAGCTCCAGACTCACACATTTTAGATAAACAGGGTCAAGTCACCAGTAAGCAATATCTGTAGGATTCCATTATGAACTTAATTATAGGCTAATGTCTTATACAGAAGATGGTATCAGGTAATGAGATGTCTGGATGGCATCACTGATGCAATGGACATGAACTTGGGCAAAATTCTGGAGATGGTGAGGGACAGGGAGGCCTGGTGTGCTGCAGTCCATGGCGTCACAAAGAGTGGGACACAACTGGGTAACTGAAAAACAGCAACAATGTCTTATACACTGTCTTAATTTTCCTACATAACAGCCAGACATCTTTTAAGATTTAGCTTTATCTAAATTAGGCAAATCTCTTTTGAGCAATTGTATTATTAGTGTTAGTTGTCTCTTAGTCATGGTCAACTCTTTGCAACCACATGGACTGTAGCCTGCCAGACTCCTAAGTCCATGGAATTCTCCAGGCAAGAATACTAGAGCGGGTTGCCATTCCCTTGTCCAGGGGATCTTTCTGACCTAGGGATCGAATTCAGGTCTCCTTCATTTCAGGCAGATTCTTCACCATTTGAGCCACAAGAAGAAGTTATAAAGTCATTGTCTATTTCTAATAGTTGTCATATCCTATTATTATTAGAATATACACTCCTAAGGAACCTTGGATTTCTTTGGAAGGAATGATGCTAAAGCTGAAACTCCAGTACTTTGGCCACCTCATGTGAAGAGTTGACTCATTGGAAAAGACTCTGATGCTGGGAGGGATTGGGGGCAGGAGAAGAAGGGGTCAACAGAGGATGAGATGGCTGGATGCCATCACTGACTTGATAGATGTGAGTCCGAGTGAACTCTGGGAGTTGGTGATGGACAGGGAGGCCTGGTGTGCTGTGATTCATGGGGTCGCAAATACTCCGACAAGACTGAGAGACTGAACTGAACTGAACTGAAGGAACCCTTAGTAGGTGCTGAGGTTCCTTGGTGGCTTAGTGGTAAAGAATTTGCCCGTCAGTGCAGGTGATGTGGGTTCAACCTCTTGGTGGGGAAGAACTCCTGGAGAAAGAAATGGCAACCCACTCCAGTATTCTTGCCCGAGAAATCCCACAGACTGAGGAGCCTGGTGGTTTGCATACAGTCCACGGGTCACATAAGAATTGGACACAACTTGGTGGCTAAACAACAAAAAACAACATCAAACATTTACAGAATGAATGGAAATTACAACAAACAGAAAAAAAAAAAAGAATATATTGTCTGGCTCAAATAAAAGACAATGTCAAGTGCTGGTAAGTATGCAGAACTACTGGAACTCTCATAGAGTGCTCTTGTGAATGTCAAGTGGTATAAAGACTTTAGAAAGAACCTTGACAGTTTCTTATAACATTAAACATCATCCTAAGACTCAGCAGTACCATTCTTAGGAATTTATCCAATAGAAATGAAAATATACATCTACACAAAACTTACGAACAGATGTTTATATTAACTTTGGGCTCCCAAGGTGGAGACAGCGATAAAGAATCCACCTGCCAATGCACAAAACAGAAGTGGGTAGGGAAGATTCCCTGGAGAAGGGCATGGCAAAACACTCTAGTATTCTTGCCTGAAGAATCCCATGGGCAGAGGGGCCTGGTGTCTACAGGGCTACAGTCCATAGGATCTGTTGGACATGACAAACGTGTCAACATGCATGCACACAAATTTATTCAAGATAATCCCAAATTGGAAACAACCCACATGTTTATCAACCGGTGAATGGAATTATTGCATTGGCTTTCCTGATAGCTCATTTGGTAAAGAATCCGCCTGCAATGCAGAAGACCTCGGTTTGATTCCTGGGTCTGGAAGATCCCCTGGAGAAGGGATAGGTTACCCANTTCAAGATAATCCCAAATTGGAAACAACCCACATGTTTATCAACCGGTGAATGGAATTATTGCATTGGCTTTCCTGATAGCTCATTTGGTAAAGAATCCGCCTGCAATGCAGAAGACCTCGGTTTGATTCCTGGGTCTGGAAGATCCCCTGGAGAAGGGATAGGTTACCCACTCCAGTATTCTTGGGCTTGCCTTGTGGCTCAGCTGTAAAGAATATGCCTGTAATGCAAGTGACCTGGATTGGGAAGATCCCCTAGTGACGGGGAAAGCTACCCACTTCCAGTGTTCTGGCCTGTATAGTCCATTGGATAGCAAAGAGTCGGACAAGACTGATTGACTGAACTGAACTGAACTGATTGCTTAGGACAGAATAAGTACTTAATAAATATATTTAATAAATAGATGAATAAGATTAGATTACTATAAGTAGGCACAGAGATTAAACTCATAATCTGGCTCAGAAGGCAAGACCAAAAAACAGGAGAACTTCTGGCTTTCAAAGCTGAAATTTGAGATCTGTATATATTAATGAAAATCAATAAATAGTAATAGTTTTGCTGGAAAGACAGAGGCTGGGATTAAATCAATTAAGAGGGTTATCTGTATGTAAATTAGAAACATCAACTAAATTAAACTGTTGAACATGGAAGATTAAAAGAATATTAATGAGCTGATGGAAATTTGATAAGATTTCCAAAATGTTTTTCTTTTTAATTTGACTTTGCTGAGAGCCAAATGTGGAGAAAAGGCATTTTGATAGTGCTTATGCCTTCTGAATGTCTCATAAACACGATTTGCTAAAGGGCACTGCCTGAGACCTTCATCCTTTGAGAAAACAGTTTGAGTCATTTTTATCTTCCATGCACATCAGAAATTGAGCAAGATTCTTTAAAGATTAGCACATGTTCCTTCAAAATGTTTCCTGCTGGTATTATTTTTGAGGCACGTATTTTCCTGTACACTATTTTACTGCCGTGACACCATCAATCACATGTTTGAAGGGGTACACAGAATGTTTCATCCCATTATGGGACTTTGTTTCCCACCTCTCACCTCCAGAAATGTAGTTTTGCAGGAGTTAAACTAGGAACCGTGGAAAACTAGTGGAAAACTAGGATTTTTCTGCACACAACAGCCTGCCCTCTATCCCAAATACATTGTCAAGAAATTGACCCCCTCATGTCCTTTTCTCCGAATATATTTGACAACACAATAAATCCATGTGTCTTCATCATCTGCAAAAGGATGTACACCCCTAGTTGCCTCCACTACACTCCCTATCCCAATTTCCTCAAATTCTATGCTTGTAGAATTCAGGTCAATGAGGTATTCTCATTTCTTCAAGCACTTCTTTAAGTAGTTCCTACACTTTCTTTCTGGGTCATAAAACTGATTCTGACAACATTGCTTCCACTTTAAAAGGAGAACTTTAAATTTTTCTCTGATCATAAAATAAATATTTTTAAAATAATAATAAAGTCGGACTTCTCTATTTTTTACTCTGATTCTTCTATGTTTGAAAACGAAAGCAAGTGTTATTATCATGAATAATGTATACACAGATGGAAGGGTGGAAGAATATTTTGATGAACAGAGAATAAATAAGTAAAATGAGACAGTTTATTATAGTGACAAATCTCCCACAAAACTGACTTTGAACTGAAGTCTCTAGTTGTCATTTAATTCTGTCTTAAAGCTTGAAACAAGGGAAAGATAGTTAAAGTGGCCACAGGATTTTTTAAGAGGGTTCAATGGCTACCTATAAATTCCTATCAGGTATTTGACAAGAATTGAGTACTGGCAGTTGTAAGGATCCACTGTCATGGGACTTGTTAATAAAATAATTTCTTTCAGTTGTTAGCAAGATAAAAAAGTGATTGTAATTTTCAAAAGCAGTTAATTGTATAACATAATCAGCACAGTGTACAAAATAGTAGAGATCTAAGGAAAAAATACAAAGGGAAAAAAAAAAGAATGTTCAGAAATAAGGGGTAATGGAGTCTGTCCCTATGTTAAGAAAGGCAGACAATTAGTATGAAATGTGCTTCTGAGAGAACAGTGTTTCTAGCAATCTTTAGTAAAGACTTTTGAGTAAAAAGTATATGTATAAAATATACATATATGTGTAAGAGCAAAAAAAAAAAGGAGCATAGAAATATTGTTATACATAGATAGATAGAAAGTTGCTCAGTCATGTCCAACTCTTTGCTACCCCATGGACTGTGTTCCATGAAATTCTGCAGGTCAGAATACTGAATTGGGTAGCCTTGCCCTTCTCCAGTGGATTTTCCTCACCCAGGAATCAAACTGGTGTCTCCTGCATTTCAGGCAGATTCTTTACCAACTGAGTTATCAGGGAAGCACAAATTAAATACTTATAGGTGATCACTTCTGTAGTTCAATGAAAAATGTTTAAATTCACACTTCCTTTTAATTCTTTAAATTCAGTGTTTCTGAAAAACGTGTGTGTGTGTGTGTGTGTGTGTGTGTTTCTGAAAAATATATATATATGTATGTATAAATATATAAAGGAAAAAATTCCATGCAATTTTTTAGTAAGAAATCTAAATTAATTATGGCAATGAGGACTAAAAATTGAGCCTCTTTCTTCCCATTCTCATGTGACATTTAGTGAAATGAGTTTTCTCAACTCTAAAACCATGCTGAAATATTCTTTTTAAAAATTAATTAACAAGCCAGTATTTGCAATATCAGTCTAATAATCAGACCCACAGAGTAACAAATGAATCTTCTCTGAAGAGGAACCAATATCCTGTTTGCCTTCAAAGGACTCATTTTGAATACATGCAAAAGAGACAGATGAACTAACAAGCCACTTTGCTCTCTCCAGAAAAAGAGCTGTATGTAGCTGGATGATGTTTGTTTATCACTGGGGTTTTAAACCACATTTTGATTTAAAGCACATGAAAGGGAGGGCTATTAAATTAATCATCAGGAAATATTTAAATCGCCTGTCCTTCAGGGTTCAGAGTCTCTTCCTGGTGCCTGTGGCCTGGGCCACAGGGGCAGAACTGGGCTCCCTATGAGGGAATGCTGTTCTCATCACCATGGCACTAGTTTACTTTTCACATATTATTCCTTTGTCCTCTTAGTCTCAGAGAGGGTTCTCTAAAGGCTAAGCTGCTGTTTGTGCTTCTTAAAATATCACAGGATCATCTGTTACCAAGTCTTCCAATCAGCAGATGGTAATTAAGTGACTCTTTTATAAAGAATGCTCCTCGATGATGCTAAAGAATACCATTGTGTAATAAAATGAGAAAATTAAAAATAAAACAGGATGCTTTTTTATATATTTTAGTGTTCAAGACATCTTCCTTTACATAATGAGTAAGAGAGATGGTGATCTTTATTGATTGATTTATTCCAGTTCCAAAAAGCCTTCTGACCTAAATCTATGTATTAAAATAATATATCAGCTGTGGATGGTTTAGAATTTCTGCTTCTGAGATGAAGTGTTCCTGTTTTAGTGTTGCCAGAAGGCTGCATTAAAGAGAGACTTCCTTTCATTTTCATTGCACTTACTATATAGTACTTTAATTTGTTTATGGACTCTTGAATGAAGTTGTTTAAATATCCCAATTAGAGGGTAGGAGAGAAAAAANACTCTTGAGAGTCCCTTGGACTGCAAGGAGATCCAACCAGTCTGTCCTTAAGGATATCAGTCCTGGGTGGTCATTGGATGCTAAAGCTGAAACTCCAATACTTTGGCCACCTGATGTGAAGAACTGACTCACTGGAAAAGACCCTGATGCTGGGAAAGATGGAGGGCAGAAGGAGAAGGGGACGACAGAGGATGAAATGGTTGGATGGCATCACTGACTCAGTTGACATGAGTCTGAGTAAACTCTGGGAGTTGGTGATGGACAGGGAGGCCGGGTATGTTGCAGTCCGTGGGATGGCAGAGTCGGACATGACTGAGCGACTGAACTGAACTGAAGTGAGCTAGAATGGGAGATGAGTCCAGTTGTCTGATGGCTAGCATATTCTTTGGTGCTGCCCACATTGCTGGAAATTGCTAGGTCATTTCTAGGTCACAGTGTAAATGTCTTCATAGTGTTGCTATATATTGTCACTATAAATATAGATTTCCTTTGCATCCATTGCACCATTTTGTGTATCTAGCAGGAATACATGAAACTACCAGTTTCTACTTGATCTAGGCAAGAGATTATGTTGTCAAACTGATGAATTTTTATTAATCTGGTAGGTAGAAATGATAGCTAGTATAACTTAAATTTTTATTTCTCTAATTATGCATGAAATTGAACATCTCTCCTTATTTTGACAGCTATTTTACTTTGAATACTTGTTTTATTCTATGCTAATATGAATTTTACTTTGTGTTTCTTTATTTATGTAAAAGTACACCTGCCAGAAATAAANATGTTGCAGTCCGTGGGATGGCAGAGTCGGACATGACTGAGCGACTGAACTGAACTGAAGTGAGCTAGAATGGGAGATGAGTCCAGTTGTCTGATGGCTAGCATATTCTTTGGTGCTGCCCACATTGCTGGAAATTGCTAGGTCATTTCTAGGTCACAGTGTAAATGTCTTCATAGTGTTGCTATATATTGTCACTATAAATACAGATTTCCTTTGCATCCATTGCACCATTTTGTGTATCTAGCAGGAATACATGAAACTACCAGTTTCTACTTGATCTAGGCAAGAGATTATGTTGTCAAACTGATGAATTTTTATTAATCTGGTAGGTAGAAATGATAGCTAGTATAACTTAAATTTTTATTTCTCTAATTATGCATGAAATTGAACATCTCTCCTTATTTTGACAGCTATTTTACTTTGAATACTTGTTTTATTCTATGCTAATATGAATTTTACTTTGTGTTTCTTTATTTATGTAAAAGTACACCTGCCAGAAATAAAAGGCATCCAAATGGGGAAGGAGAAAGTCAAGTTGCCTCCGTTGGTGGAGGACTGATATTATATAGGGAGAATAATAAAAAATAATACCAAGAAACTAGTAGAACTAATAGGCAAATTCAGTAAAATATATTTTGTTTTTGTACACTGATGATGAACTATTTGAAAAAGAAAGACAGTAATCCCATGTACAATATCATGTAAGTTAAAATCCTTAATAACAAATGTGACCAAAAACGGAAAGCCCTGTACACTGAAAATTATAAGACTGATGAGAGGAACTGAAGAAGACACAAAAATGGAAAGACATTCTGTGCTAATGAAGTGGGATAGTATTTTTAACATGTCCTTACTGCCAAAAGCATCTATTCATTTAATGCAGTTTCTATCAAAATTCCAATGGCATTTTTCACAGACACAGAAAAACAGTCCTAAAATTCATATGGACTCATAGAGAGACCCCCACATAGCCAAAATAATTCTGAGAAGTAGAATAAATCTAGATGCATTACACTTCTTCATTTTAAAATTTATTGCAAAGGTGTGATAATCAAAACAGTATGGTACTGGCTTAGAACCAGAGACCTAGATCAATGGAACAGAACTGATAGCCCAGAAATAGACCCATGAGTATATGGTCAACTAAAATTTGACAAAGAAGCCAAGAGTGGCCTTTTGCAAAAGGATGAAGTATGACTCACACCACTCATAAAAATTTAACTGGAATGGACAAAAAGCTTAAATGTAAGACGTGAAACTGTAAAGCTACTAGAAGAAAACATAGGAATAAAAAAACCTTGACATTGTTCTTGGCAGCGGTTTTTGAAAAAGACACAAAAACTCAAGCAACAAAAGCAAAAAATAAATCAGCAACACTAACATTTATGAAAAGCTTCTATGTAGCAACAAATTATTAGCAGAATGAATAGGCTGCCAACCGAATGGGAGAAAATATTTACAAAACGTCTATTTGGTAAGGAGTTAATATATAAGGAACTCATTTTACTCAAGAGCAAAAATCAAGTCATCCAATTAAAAAATCATCACATCCACATGAGCTTCTCCCTTTGTCTCTCCCTTTTAATCCACAACAAGTTGTAAAATCTGTCTCAGCAAACGTGCCTCTGTGCAAAGCACTTAGATGCTGGAGAATCGCTCGTGTCTGTCCACCTGAAGGTGGGCGTCTGGGAACACACAGAGGAGGAGGCCGCAGGAAAGCGCGGTAGGCAGTGCTGCGACCCCAGAGCCCTGGCCGCTGTCTGAGCTACAGCCCCAGAGAATCTGGTGGCATCAGGCTTGCCAGAGGCAGCAGCAGCTCCCTGGCCGCAGAACTGTCCCCCGCTCCCAGCGACAGCACAGGGACCGTGGAGCCCGCAGCTGCATCAGTGCAGCTTCAAAAGTGCCCAGCACTCCGCCTCTGCCCCCTGTGCCCACAGTGGCAGGACCTGGGCACCCTCCAGCCTGGTCACAGTAGAGACACCTGTGACCCTGGGCTTCCTCCACACACCCCACCCCCACCGGTGGCAGCAGACCCTGCCACCTGGGAGACTCTGAAGGTGCCAGGGGCACCTGACATCCTGGTTTCCCAGGGGATGATCCTGTTGACTCCAGCAGCAGTAACCCTGCAGGCACAAGCAGTGGCATATAGGGGACTGGCTGGCACCTGTCAGTGGGTGGTGGCAAGTGGAGAGTGCCAGCTCACATGCACCAGAGGCAGCCCAGGTGGGACAAGCCAGAAACTTGCGCTCTTGTGCCCCCTAGTGTAAAACAGCTGTCATGAAGAAAGTTGGGGAGCTGCAAGGAAACCCAGAGGCAGTTCTGTGAGCTCAGGAGTAAAATGAAAGAACAGAGGCAATACTTTACCAGAGAGATTGAAACTCTAAGAGAGAACCAAACAATTTCTGAAGCTACATCAATAAAAGAGATGAAGAATTCTCTCAAAAGAATTGGAAGTTGAGCAGACTGTATGGAAGAGAGAGCTAGCCAGTCCAAAGACAGAAATCTAGAAATGGTGCAGTTAGAAGACAGAGCATTAAGATCGAAAAAGAAATTCTGTGAGAAATACCCATTTCTATTAGAAAGGGCAGCATTAGAATACTGGGTATCCCAGATGGGGAGAGAGGGGAATGGGAATAGAGACTTTAATTAAAGAAGTAACAGCTGAGAACTCCCCAGACCTGAGGAAGGAACTGGATACATGACGCTAAGAGAACTCCTTATAACCTCAATACAAAGTGACCTTCTCCAAGACACGTTTTGATGCTTTTGAACTGTGGTGTTGGAGAAGACTCCTGAGAGTCCCTTGCACTGCAAGGAGATCCAACCAGTCCATCCTAAAGGAAATCAGTCCTGAATATTCATTGGAAGGACTGATGCTGAAACTGAAACTCCAATACTTTGGCCACTTGATGCAAAGAACTGACTCATTGGAAAAGACCCTGATGCTGGGAAGGATTGAAGGCAAGAGGGGATGGGAACCACAGAGGATGAGATGGTTGGATGACATCACCGATTCAATGGACATGAGTTTGAGTAGACTCCAGGAGTTTATGATGGAAAGGGAGGCCTGGTGTGCTCTAGTCCATGGGGTCACAAAGAGTCAGACACAACTGAACTGAACTGAAGAGCCATTATATTAAAATTCTCCAAAGTAAATGCAAAAAAATCCAAACAAACAAACAAAAAACACCCCATCACCACCAACAATGTTAAAGGCATCCAGGGAAAAAAAGAATGGTAACCTTCAAAAGCAGAGAAGGTGATGGCACCCCACTCCAGTACTCTTGCCTGGAAAATCCCATGGACGGAAGAGCCTGGAAGGCTGCAGTCCATAGGGTCGCTGAGGGTTGGACATGACTGAGCAACTTCCCTTTCACTTTTCACTTTCTTGCATTGGAGAAGGAAATGGCAGCCCACTCCAGTGTTCTTGCCTGGAGAATCTCAGGGATAGGGGAGCCTGGTGGGCTGCTGTCTGTGGGGTCACGCAGAGTCAGACACGACTGAAGTGACTTAGCAGCAGCAGCAGCAACCTTCAAAAGAGCCCACGTTCAACCATCAGGAGATTTCTCAGCAGAAACTCTACAAGCCTGAAGAAAATGAGATGACATACTCAAAATACTGAAATATGAAAAGTGTCAGCCAATAATACTAAATTCAGAAGAGTTATTCTTCAGATATGAAGGAGAAAAAAAGTCTTTGCTAGAGTTCATTACCACTAAACGGGCTTTATAAGAAATGTTGAAAGGAGCTCTTCTCCCAAAACAAAAAGGCAGAATGCACAAAAGGATGACTAAGGTGATAGAATAGAACCAGGAAATGCAACCCTATCAAATGAGTTGTTAAACATTTAATTATTGGATAAAAGTTGGGGGGAAATAGTAAGAAATAAAAGAAAACTATGGCTACTTCAACATGGTAATAAACACAACATGAAACGGATAGTTTGAGACAGCGAGATGCAGAAGTGGAGGAAGGAAAGGAGGCCCCCGTGTAAGCAGATGAGAACCGCCCAGCAGAAAGGAGGGCTCTCATCTGTGAGAGACTTCAGGCAAACCTCGTGGCAAACACAAATCTAGAGCAGAGACATGAAAAAAAAATTTTTTTTAATTTTAAATAAGAAACTGAGAAAAATCTCATGGAAAATCACCAAGGTAAAATGGCAGACAGAAAAACAAGGTAAAAGAAACAATGGAGATACAGAACAACCAGGAAACGAAAGGTGACGGCACTCAGTATTGACAAACCTTCAGCTAGACTCAGCAGGAAAAAGAGAAAACCCTGGTAATAAAAGTCGGAAATGAAAGAAGAGAAGTCGCAGTGGAAACCATGGAAATACAGTGGACTATAAGAGAGCTTTATGGACCGTTGTCCACTAACAAACTGGAACCTAGAAGCAGTGCACTGTTTGTTCAGTTGTAGCATACAGCCTTCCAAGGCTGAATCACAAAGAAAAAGCAAAGCTGCATAAACAGATCAACAGGAAGAAGACTGAGACAGTAATAAAAAAATTCCAAAAAGCAAAGTCCAGAAGCAGACAGCTTCACTGTTAATTCTGCCAAACATTCAAATTCTCCTCAAATTCTCCCAAAAAACTGAAGAGGAGAGAATGCCTCAACTCATTTTATGAGGCTGACTTTACTTGAATCTGCAAACCAAAACAGGAAACACAAAGAAAAGTACACGATATTATCTCTGATGAGCATAGATGCAAAAGTCCTCAACAAAATATTAGTAAACCAAATGAACAATACAGCTGACCCTTGAAAGCACAGGCTTTGATATGGGTCCACTTTTGCATGGCTTTTCCCCCATAGTAACAACAGTGCTGTATGGTGTACAGCTGGTGGAATCCACTGGTGTGGAACCATGGATATGGAGGGCCAGCTGTGGGACTTGAGTATCTAGCAGGTTTTGGTGTCCGTGGCAGATCTTAGAACTAACCCCCTTTGGATACTGCAGTTGTATGTTAAGAGGATCGTACACCATAATCAAGTGTGATTTATTCCAGGATGCAAAGATGGTTTGAAACCCACAAATCAATCAATGTGATTCATCCCATTAACAAAATAATGGATTAAAATCATGTGATCATCTCAATTGATGCAACAGAGCATTTGACAAGACTCAGAACCCATTTATGATAAAACTCTCGGTAAAATGTGTATGGAAGGCATGTGCCTCAGTATAGTAGAGGGCACGTACGACATCCACAGCTCCCCTGGCGGCTCAGCTAGGAAGGAGTCCGCCTGCAGTGTGGGAGCCCTGGGTTCCATCCCTGGGTTAGGAGGATCCCCTGGAGAAGGGAAAGGCTCCCCACTCCAGTATTCTGGCCTGGAGAATTCTATGGGGTCGCGAAGAGCTGGACACGACTGCGTGACTTTCACTTTCATGACAAACCCACAGCTTACATTCAAAGGTGAAGAAGAGCTCCAAGATCAGGAAGAAGGTGATGATGTCCACTCTCACACTTTGATTCAACAAAGTATCGGAAGTCCAGACCACAGCCGTCGGTCAAGAACAGGAAATAAAAAGCATCCGAATTAGGAAGAAGTAAACCCATCACTATTTGTGAATCCCGTGGTGGTATGACTAGAAAACCGTAAAGAATCCATAAAAAACCTTAGAAATAATTAACAAATACAATGAAGTTTCTGGGTACAAAGTCAGTGTAATGTTTCTATATGTTAACAACCAACTCGAGGATAAGACATTGAGAGTCCCATTTACAATGGAAACAAACAGAATACTGGGGAGTAAATTTATTCTAGGACGTGAAGGACACGTACCCTGAAGACTGGTGGATGTTATGGGAGAAGATTAAAGATGACACAGAGAAATGGAAAGATATCCTGAGCTCACGGACTGGAAAAACGAAGATCGTTAAAATGTTCTTATTACGTAAAATGATTTAGGGGTTCAGTGTAATGCCTATGAAAATCCCCGGGCTTTCCTGGTAGCTCAGTGGTAAAGAACCCACCTGCTGGTGCAGGAGATGTGGGTTCAATCCCTGACTAGGAAAATCCCTTGGAGAAGGAAATAGCAATCTGCTCAAGAATTCTGGCCTGGAAATCCCACGAACAGAGGCACCTGGTGGGCTACAGTCCATGGGCTCACAAAAGAACTGGACTTGGCTTAGCAACTAGACAACAACAACAAATCAAAATCCCAGGGATATCTTTCACAGAAATAGAACAAAAAATCTTATAATTTGTATGGAACCAAAAAGACCACCCTGAATAAGTAGAATAATCCTGAGAAGAGAGGGCAAAACTGGAGGTATGGATGGCACTCCCTGACTTCAAGCTATATCACAAATCTATTACAGTTAAAACAGCATTGTATTGGCATTAAATTGGACACATAGATCAGTGAAAAGCATTGTGAGCCCAGAAATCCACATAAATATCCAAATATATACATAATTAATTTATGACAGAGGAGCAAAGAACATACAATGGAGAAAGAATATTCTCAATAAATTGTGTTGGGAAAATGGATAGTCACATGCAGAAGAATGAAACTAGGTCTCTGTCCTATGTCATATAGAAGAATCAACTCAAACTCTATTAAAGACTTGAATATAAGACCCGACACCGTAAAATTCGTAGAAGACATAGTATACTTTTTATCAGTCGTAGCCATATCTTTCAAAAAACCAAACCAACAAGCAAAACCCAAATGAGACTATATCAAATTAAATGTTTTCTGTCCCCATGAGCAAAATGAAAAGACAGCCTACCAACTGGGAGAAGATGTTTGCAAATCATGTATCTGTTGAGAGACTAATATCCAAAATATATGAAGTACTCACACAACTCACAGCAAGTGAAATAAGTCAGTTGAAGAAAAATAAACGATTTTACTCTTAAATGGAATACTTTTAAAAATAGAAAAAGAAAAACCCCAACTGAATAAGGAAACTAACAAAAGCAAGCGCATAAATACAGAGTACAGAGTAGTGGTTATCAGAGGGGGAGGGGGCGTGGCTGTATGGTGACGTGCGGAAAGCAAACCTGTGTCGGCGAGCACCCTGCAGAGAATATAGAAGTAGAATATTGTATGAGGTGAAAGTTGCGCAGTTGTGTCCGACCCTTTGCAACCCCATGGACTGTAGAGCCCATGGATTTCTCCAGGCCAGAATACTGCAGTGGGTAGCCTATCCCTTCTCCAGGGGAGTCTTCCGATATAGATTAATTGTCAAATAACATTTGAAGAGAGAGACTAAGCTTACCTTTTAAACATGAAATGGCTTGAAATATTGACAGTGTTCCATGTACTATGTGGGCGTTAGAAGATGCTCCTCGAGGAGCCAGTAGGAAGCCAGCCTCATTGCTCAGCAGTTGCGCTCAGATGCAGATGCCTGCCACAGCATTGCCCTCTCCGAGGTCGGTTACATCTGAGGATTCGGAGCTCACACGGTGAGAGGGCCGACCGCAAAGTCACGTGGACATTTTCTGCCGGGTGGTGGCTTGGTGCCCTCAACCTCCAAGCTGTTCAGGAGTTCAAGTAGCTCACTTACATAGCTAGAGTTGCAACTGCCTTTGCATCTTAAGCAGTAAGTGTTGAGCCTAAGTGTAGAGCCAGGTCTGCTGTAACACTGGATCTGAGAACAGGAATTCGTTGCTGTGCAACGGACCTATCAGGGGGCAAGTTGAGTAATGGCTTTTACAGTTGCTTATGCACAAACCTGGAAGATGCTGCAAACTGCACCTCTGAACTGATCTGCTTAGGAACATGTAAAACACACACACACACACACACACACACACACACACACGCTTCCCTCGTTTACAGGCTGCTTTGTTTACCCCTTGTGTTATGAGGAATATCCACTTCCATGTGATACTGCAATTTTCTGTCAAACCAGATAGCTCTTTCCATCACTTCACAGGAAGTGACAAGCCGCACCCCTTGTGACAGCTGCTCTGACGAGCAAGCTCTTTTCAAGGTGACGTCATGTCGTGGGATGCCCCCACCCTCGGGGCTGGCGCTTCCCTGGTAGCTCAGCTGGTAAAGAATCCGTCTGCAATGCTGGAGACCCCCAGTTCGATTCCTGGGTTGTGAAGATCCCCTGGAGAAGGGTTAGGCTACCCACTGCACTGTTCTTGGGCTTCCCTGGTGGCTCAGATGGTAAATAATCTGCCTGTAACACGGGAGACCTGGGTTTGCTCCCTGGGTTGGGAAGATCCCCTGGAGAAGGCACAGGCTACCCACTGCAGCATTCTGGCTTGGAGAACTCCTGTGGACAGAGAAGCCTGGTGGGCCACAGTCCATGGGGTTGCAAAGAGGGGGACATGACTGAGCGCACAGCACAGCCGCTCTCGCGGAGACCAAAATCCAAGGGCACCCACGTCCTTTTATAAAATGATGTAGTGTTTGTGTATAACCTACTGTGTATCCTCCTGTTTACCCTAAATCATCTCCAGATTACTTATAATACCTAATATAATACAAATGCTGTTTAAACAATTGCTGGTATANAAGAGTAAAGGGGACACTTCAGGAGTTATGCTCGTTGATTTAGAAAGCTGGGATGATATCTAATGTATGCAACTGGTCTCCTTTGGGGAGGGGAGGGGACGTAGAGGAGGTTAAAATCTCTGTAAATTGAATCATTATTTGTCTTTTTTACTGTGAAATAGGAGATGCATTTATTTCTAGGAATTATTTTTTATCATGAAACAATGTGACCAAATATAAATCTAAAATAAAATATAAATTAATCACATTTAGAAATTCAGAAAATCTTTAGAAATAATGCATTTCCCAAGTGGTGCTAGTGGTAAAGAACCTGCCTGTCAATGCAGGAGACACAATAGACATAATCCCTGGGTTGGGAAGATCCCCTGGAGGAGGGCGTGGCAAGCCACCCCAGGATTCTTGCCTGGAGAATCCCATGGACAGAGGAGCCTGGTGAGCTGTGGTCGATAGGGTCACAAAGAGTTGGACACGACTGAAGTGACTTAGCATGCATGCATGTAAAAAACAGTATTTTATGAGATAATATTAGTGTTCTTTAATATATGAATCGATATTCTGAAAAATGTTCTAGAAATTGAAAGTCCCAAGCCACTCGTTTTGTTTTCCTGGAGCATAAAGAAATGTATACTGGGAGTGTGTCCATCTTAAATGTGCTGCTTCTAATTATTCAGCGTGGTATTGGGGTTGGTTAGGTAAAATAATCATTTCTTGATGATTTTGCTCAGGGAGACTTGAAGTGTGGTTCGTTATTAATAAGTTCGTGAGAAACTTGAATCCAGTGAGAGTCCTCTTCTGTTTCCATCTTCGTTCCTTCTAACAGAGTGTGTCACACACACCAAGAGTGACGCGCTAATCTTAGCCTGCAAGGACTTCTTCCCTCTAGCTGTTTGTGGCTCACGCTACAAAGCAGGCGGTCTGCAGGGAGTCATGGCTTTTCCCTCTGGCTCCTAAGCTTGTAATTTAATGGTGAAGTGCTGAATACAGGTTAGTGTGACATGTAACCAGTTAGTAAGGTCCTCCCACCAGTTTATCATGGGTAATTATTCTCAAGGTAATTTTGATTACTTTGATGCCGAAGTCCTTAG
The DNA here is from genome assembly GCA_006410615.1 of Neotragus moschatus. Taxonomy (NCBI): domain Eukaryota; kingdom Metazoa; phylum Chordata; class Mammalia; order Artiodactyla; family Bovidae; genus Neotragus; species Neotragus moschatus. The sequence continues at coordinate 159,538 of SJYA01001040.1, read as the reverse complement.
GCTCCCACCCTTCTGTATCCTCCAGACATCTGAGGTTGTATTAGGTCCAGCTCACAAAGAGGTGGGTTTGGATTGAAGTTGAACTCCTCCATTCGTTAGCTGTATGACCTTAAGTAATGAAGATTACTTAATCTCTCTGATACCACTTATAAGATGAAGATATGTGTTTCAGATTATCGATACAAGGGTTAAGTAAGAGACAATCTGTGGGTATATCTGAGGTAGATAATGTTAAAGAGGAGGAGGAAAAGGCTTCTAGACAAACAGGGTCAGCTTTAATAGGGCTGGAGTTGGGGAAAAGTGATGGGGAACGTAAAACTCACCGCTTGGGTCTTTCTTACAGAGAAAGCAAGAAAAGAAAACAGCATTTATTCGACAGCGCTTCAGAGAAAGGGAGTATCCCAAGTATGCAGCCTGATTCATGCCACCAGGGAACAAATGCAGAGTCTTACTTTTTTCTTTAACCCCCTCTGTTTCAGGGGTTTTAAAGAAGATTAGATTGAGCAGTAGCTGGAAGAACTGCTTGGACTGAGGAAGTAAAGAGTGGTTTTCGTAAAATATTTTGAACTGAAAGAGCCATTCAAGGAAATTTTGAGGATGCAGGAACTAGGGAACGACAGAGCTACTTCTCTGGGACATGGCCGGGGGACGGGGAATGGGAGTGGGCTGCAGCAGGGCGGACAGGAATATTAGCACAGAAGCTGGAGCGGAGTAGGCACGCCTCTCCGTACTGTAACTTCCGAACAGGCCATCCCTGTGCTAACAAGATCTGCTAGAGCTGGGTCAGCAAAGGAGTCCTGTGGCTGTGAGCCGCAGGGAGTGTGTAAGGTTGACGAGGGAAGTAGCTAAGCAGAGACGTTCCCCAGGTGTTGGAGCTGGAAGGGACTGCGGGGATCTGGAATCCAGCCCCTATCTTTTGGTAGGACAGACTGCTGAGCTGATGCGATTTGCTTCTGAAGGACAAAGGTGACTCTGGCCAGGTACCTCTGTTCCTCAGAACAACAGGGATGACCTTTAAGTCCAAGAAGAACAAAAGCGATTGAGGGGCGCCGAGTCTAGAAAGCTGGAAGAGGTCTTAGAAAGGAAAGGTAACGCGGTTTCCTCTGTAGCCTGCACTGTGCTTAGACATCTTTTTAAAAGCTGTACCAGCGGCAGGCGGTATCTCAGTTCCCGCAGTTCCTGACTTAGTGCTCTGAACCCCTGCCCTCTGCGTTGGGATCTCGGAGTCTTAATCACTGGACTCAGGGAAGTCCCTGCTTAAACGTTTAGACTTGTTCTTTTTCAGTAGTAGCAGCAGTATTCTAGTAGTGCCGTGGTTTCCTTACTGCTGAGGCTGGGTGACAGTGAGCTGACGTGGGTCAGCATATTTGGGAGCAGTCTTTAGAACCCAGATACTGACTTTGATTGTGTTGATTATTTTGATTCTATTTTATTTTAAAGTGTTTAATAATTGTCTTGCCTCCCTACTGTTTTTATTCAGGATTTGTTTCGATTATGTTAAGTGTTTGATAATCTGAGAATTTACACTACTTGAGTAACAGGGTCTTCAAAGTTTCAGCCCTTCCGTTATAAACGTGGGCTTCCCATTGTAGCTCAGTCAGTAAAGAATCTTCCTGCAGTGCAGGAGACCCTGGTTCGGTCCCTGGGTCGGGAAGATCCCCTGGAGAAGGAAATGGCAACCCACTCCAGTACTCTTGCCTGGAGAATCCCATAGAGAGAGAAACCTGGCAGGCTACAGTCCATGGGGTCTCAAGAGTTGGACATGACTTAGCAACTAAACCACCACCTATTAAACAGAGAAGCTAAAATTCCCCTGATGTTAACGCATGTTTTTAACTCAGATGACCCATTTCTTGCTGACTCACTAAGTAAACTCAGTCCTTTAGTTCTTTCAAAATATCCACCAGATGAGATCATATCTGTAGACATTTCTGGATACTGGGATATAAACCATGCAGAGAAGGAGACTAGTCAGTACCTGCTCTGTTTACAGGGAAAGAAACTAAATGCTGTACAAAAAAAAGATATCCAGAAACTCATCAAAATAAATTACACAGCTGATGGTTTCATATATGTAATCAGCTTATGAAAATTATTACAGTGATTATAAAACATTTGAGTGTCCCAGGGTACTGACTCAGATATGGTTCTGATTGTTGTTTAGTCACTAAGTCGTGTTTGATTCTTTGTGACCCCAAGGACTGCAGCACGCTGGGCTGGACAGGGGTCCTTCATTATCTCCTGGGGTTTGCTCAAACCCATGTCCATTGAGTCGGTGAAGCCATCCAACCATCTCATCCTCTGTCGTCTCCTTCTCCTCCTGCCCTCAATCTTTCCTAGCATCAGGGTCTTTTCCAGTGAGTCAGTTCTTCAAGTCAGGTGGCCAAAGTGTTGGAGTTCAGCTCCAGCATAAGTCCTTCCAGTGGATATTCAAGGTTGATCTCCTTTAGGATGGACTGATTGGATCTCCTTGCTGTCCAGGGGACTCACAAGGATCTTCTCCAACACCACAGTCCAAAAGCATCAGTTCTTCAGTGCTTAGCCTTCTTTACCATCTTGTTCTCACATCCATACATGACTACTGGAGACACCATCAGTTCAGTTCAGTTCAGTTCCGTTGCTCAGCCGTGTCTAACCCTTTGTGACCCCATGGACTGCAGCACGCCAGGCCTCCCTGTCCCTCACCAACTCCCGGAGTTCACCCAGACTCATGTCCACTGAGTGGGTGATGCCATCCAACCATCTCATCCTCTGTCGTCCCCTTCTCTTCGCCTTCTCTTTGACTATATGGACCTTTGTTGGAAAAGTGATGTTTCCGCTTTTCAATACACTGTGTAGGTTTGTCATAGCTTTCCTTCAAGGAGCAAGCATATTTTAATTTCAAGGCTGCAGTCACTGTCCAGAGTGATTTTTGAGCCCAAGAAAATAAAATCTGTCATGGTTTCCATTGTTTCCCCATCTGTTTGCCATGAAATAATGGGATGGGGTGCCTTGATCTTGGTTCTTTGAATGCTGAGTTTTATGCTAGCCTTTTCACGCTCCTCTTTTACCCTCATCAAGAAGTTTTAANCTGTCCAGAGTGATTTTTGAGCCCAAGAAAATAAAATCTGTCATGGTTTCCATTGTTTCCCCATCTGTTTGCCATGAAATAATGGGATGGGGTGCCTTGATCTTGGTTCTTTGAATGCTGAGTTTTATGCTAGCCTTTTCACGCTCCTCTTTTACCCTCATCAAGAAGTTTTAATTCCTCTTCACTTTCTGTCATTAGAGTGGTATCATCTGCATATCTGAGGTTGTTGATATTTCTCCCAGCAATCTTGATTCCAGCTTGTGCTTCATCCAACCTGGCATTTCACATGATGTACTCTGCATATAAATTAAATCAGCAGGGTGGTGACAATATACAGCCTTGACGTACTCCTTACCCTATTTTGAACCAGTCCATTGTTCCATGTTCAGTTCTAACTGGTGCTTCATGGCCCGCATACAGGTTTCTCAGGAGACAGGTAAGGTGGCCTGGTATTCCCATCTCTTTAAGAATTTTCCACAGTTTATTTTGATCCACAGAGTCAAAGACTTCAGTGTAGTTAATTAAGCAGAAGTAGATGTTTTTGGAATTCATTTGCTTTTTCTGTGATCCAGTGGATGTTAGCAATTTTATATCCAGTTCCTGCCTTTTCTACACCCAGCTTATACATCTGGAAGTTCTCAGTTCACATACTGTTAAAGCCTAGCTTGAAGGATTTTGAGCATAATCTTGCTAGCATGTGAAATGAATGCAATTGTACGGTAATTTGAACATTCTTTGGCATTGCCTTTCTTTGGGATGGAATCCAAACTGACCTTTCCAGTCCTGTGGCCACTGCTGAGTTTTCCAGATTTGCTGGCATATTGAGTGCAGCACTTTCACAGCATCATCTTTTAGGATTTGAAATAGCTCAACTGGAACTCCATCAGCTCCACTAGCTTTGTTTGTAGTGATGCTTCCTGAGGCCCACTTGACTTCACATTCCAGGATGTCTGGCTCCAGGTGAGTGAGTGCACCATCATGGTTATCTGAGGCATTAAGACCTCTTTTGTATAGTTCTTCTTTGTAGTCTTGCCACCTCTTCCTGATATCTTCACCTTCTCTTAGGTCTTTGCCATTTCTGTCCTTTATTGTGCCCATCTTTGCATGAGATATTCCCTGGTATCCCCAGTTTTCTTGAAGAGATCTCTAGTCTTTCCCATTCTGTTGTGTTCCTCTTTGTTTGCGTTGTTCGCTTCAGTAGACTTTCTTGTCTCTCCTTGCTGTACCCTGGAGCTCTCTGTACGGCTGGATGTGTGTTTCCCTTTCACGTCTCTTCTTTGCTCAGCTGTCGGTAAGGCCTCCTCAGACCTCCACTTTGTCTTCTTGCCTTTCCTTTTCTTCTGGAGCTTTGACCACTGCCCCCCGTATAATGTTGCGAACCTCTGACCATGGTTCTTCAGGCACTGTCTGCCTGATCTAATCCGTTGAATCCATTTGTCACATCCACTTTACCATCATGGAGGATTTGATTTAGGTCATACCTGAGTGGCCTAGTGGTTTTCCCTACTTTTTTCAATTTGAGCCTGAATTTTGCAATAAGTTGCTCATTATATGAGCCACAGTCAGCTTCTGGTTGGGTTATCCATTAAAAAAAATTTTTTTTTTTAAAATTTTCTGTAGGTGAAAGTTGTTAATATTTTAACATCTAACATTAGGTGAATACTTAGCGCTGTTCAGTGCTTCATTTAAGGCCTTGTAACAAAGTGAAGAGGAACTAAAAAGCCTCTTGATAAAAGTGAAAGAGAAGAGTGAAAAAGTTGGCTTAAAGCTCAACATTCAGAAAACGAAGATCATGGCATCTGGTCCCATCACTTCATGGGAAATAGATGGGGAAACAGTAGAAACAGTGTCAGGCTGTATTTTTTTGGGCTCCAAAATCATTGCAGATGGTGATTGCAGCCATGAAATTAAAAGATGCTTACTCTTCGGAAGGAAAGTTATGAGCAACCTAGATAGCATATTGAAAAGCAGAGACATTACTTTGCCAACAAAGGTCCATCTAGTCAAGGCTATGGTTTTTCCAGTGGTCATGTATGGATGTGAGAGTTGGGCTGTGAAGAAGGCTGAGCACTGAAGAATTGATGTTTTGAACTGTGGTGTTGGAGAAGACTCTTGAGAGTCCCTTGGACTGCAAGGAGATCCAACCAGTCCATTCTAAAGGAGATCAGTCCTAGGTGTTCTTTGGAAGGAATGATGCTAAAGCTGAAACTCCAATATTTTGGCCACCTCATGTGAGGAGTTGACTCACTGGAAAAGACTCTGATGCTGNTGTTGGAGAAGACTCTTGAGAGTCCCTTGGACTGCAAGGAGATCCAACCAGTCCATTCTAAAGGAGATCAGTCCTAGGTGTTCATTGGAAGGACTGATACTAAAGCTGAAACTCCAGTACTTTGGCCACCTCATGCGAAGAGTTGACTATTGGAAAAGATTTTGATGCTGGCAGGGATTGGGGGCAGGAGGAGAAGGGACGATCGAGGATGAGATGGCTGGATGGCATCACCGACTCGATGGACATGAGTTTGAGTAAACTCTGGGAGTTGGTGATGGACAGGGAGGCCTGGCATGGTGAGATTCATGGGGTCGCAGAGTCAGACACAACTGAGCGACTGAGCTGAACTGAACTGAGAAACAGTGTTAAATAGCATTGTTGATATTAAACAGCCTGGTTTGCGTTTGGCTTATGTGGGAATACTTCTATATTTCACTATTAAATACTCAGTTTTAAAATTTCCAAAACTGATTATAAGATCGGTCAGTTCAGTTGCTCAGTCGTGTCCGACTCTGTGACTGCATGAACTACAGCATGCCGGGCCTCCTTGTCCATCACCAACTCCTGGAGCTTGCTAAAACTCATGGCCATTGAGTCGGTGATGCCATCCAACCATCGCATCCTCGGTCGTCCCCTTCTCCTCCTGCCTTCAATCTTTCCCAGCATCAGGGTCTTCCAGGGAGTCAGCTCTTTGCATCAGATGGCCAAAGTATTGGAACTTCATCTTCAGCATCAGTCCTTCCAATGAATATTCAGGACTGATTTCCTTTAGGATTGACTGGTTTGATCTCCTTGCAGTCCAAGGGACTCTTGTGAGTCTTCTCTAACACCACAGTTCAAAAGCATCAATTCTTCAATGCTCAGCTTTCTTTGGGGCTTCCTTTGTAGCTCAGTCGGTAAAGCATATGCCTGCAATGCGAGAGACCTGGGTTCGATTCCTGGGTTGGGAAGATCCCCTGAGGAAGGAAATGGCAACCCATTCCAGGATTCTTGCCCAGAGAATCCCATGGACAGAGGAGCCGTGGGTCGCAGAGTTGGACACGGCTTAGCACTATCTTTCTTCTTTCTCACATCCATATATGACTACTGGTAAAACCATAGCTTTGACTAGATGGACCTTTGTCAGCAAAGTGATGTGTCTGCTTTTTATAACATGGTCTAGGTTTGTCGAAGATTTCCTTCCAGGAAGCAAGCATCTTTTAATCTCATGGCTGTGGCCATCATCTCCCGTGTTTTTAGAGCCGGAGAAAATACAATCTGTTACTGCTTCCTCTTTTTCCTCTTCTATTTGCCATGGAGAGATGGGACCAGATGCCGTGATCTTACTTTTTGAATGCTGAGTTTTAAACCGGCTCTTTCACTCTGCTCTTTCACCCTCATCAAGAGTCTCTTTGGTTCCTCTTTTCTTTCTGCCATTAGAGTGGTTATTGATGTTTCTCTCGGCCATCTTGCTTGCAACTAACGACTCATCCAGCCCAGCATTTCGCATGATGTACTCTGCATGGAAGTTAAATGAGCACGGCCAGAATGTTGGAGTGGATAGCCTTTCCTTTCTCCAGGGGATCTTTCCAGCTCAGGGATTGAACCCAGGTCTCCCACATTGCAGGCAGATTCTTTACCAGCTGAGCCACCAGGGAAGCCTGAGAATCCTGGAGTGGGTAGCCTATCCCTTCTCCAGTGGATCTTCCCGACCCAGGAATGGAACCTGGGTCTCCTGCACTGCAGCCGGATTTTTTTTACCAGCTGAGCTGTGAGGGAAGCCCCATACTTTGTTAGAGGTATTTTATTGATAATTGGCTAATAATAACCACGTATTACATGGTTATTGGCCTCTTTGAATTTTCTATCTGTAAAAGTTAGGATTCAGTCAGGAAAACAAAACTTATACCAGGTACTTCAATAAATAGGATTTAATTGAGGGAAATATGTTCAAAAGTTCTTGAAGGTCTAGGAGCAAACAGAGGCAGGTGAGGCAACTCAGAGATTAGTAACTCCTGGGAAATACAGTTTGCAGAGATCAGGTTCTAGCTGGTCAAGGACTGAGAATGTGCCTGTGAGCAGAAAGTGCGATGATCTGTGTGCTGTCTCTTGAAATGTCAGTTTTACTAATTTGAGTTTATCTTTAAAAGAAATAAAGGAGCCACTTCGTTTATTTTCAGATCAGCTTCATCCTAGCTTATGGTGGTTTCTCTTTCCTCATCATCGATCTTATGTACTTTACTTCTTTTGTTGTTATTCCTTTGTCATCGCTAAGCTCTCCTTTTTAATGCTAGCAGCATTTTTTTTCCTATTTTTAATTTATCTAATTCATAAATATTTAAAATTTTTTCTTTTCAGTTTTTCCTTTGTACTTTCGTTTGTTTTACATTGTTCTCCCCTTTTTAACTTCTAAACTTGAATTTTAATAAACTTTTTTAAAAACGTTTTTACCTTAGAAATAGATGTAAATCTTTGAGCTATATATCATGGATCTTGATAGTATTTTACTGACTTCTTCCAGGATTTCTTTTAGATTAAAAATTTGTTTTGGCCTGTGCATTTTGTAGAAATGATTTGAATTTTTCCTTTAAAAAATTCTGATTTTTTTTTCTTTAATTGAAAGAAGCTAGATAATGGAGTTAGTATGTATGCCCTATTTCTATTTTTGAGAAAATTTATACAAATTTTTATAGCCCAATATTATCTAATTTTTAAGAATATTCTTCTAAAAATAGATATTTTCTAGACCTATAGTGTGTAGTGTTTTATATATGATGATAGATCAAGTATATTAATTACTAAATTTCTTGTTCAGATACTCTGTATTATTAATTTTTTTGGTTTAGTCTAGTGTACTCTTGCCTGGAAAAATCCCATGGACGGAGGAGCCTGGTGGGCTGCAGTCCATGGGGTCACTGAGGGTCGGACACGACTGAGTGACTTCACTTTCACTTTTCCTTTCATGCATTGGAGAAGGCAATGGCAACCCACTCCAGTGTTCTTGCCTGGAGAATCTCAGGGACGGGGCAGCTTGGTGGGCTGCCGTCTATGGGGTCGCACAGAGTCGGACATGACTGAAGCAACTTAGCAGACATAGGTAGAGGTGAGTATATTTAATTCTCCCACCACTTTTGATTCATCATCACGTTCCCTCATTTGTGCTTTTTGTTTGGATGCACTGATTTCTAGAATGAGAAGAACCACAAGGGTTATATATTGTTGTGAGCGATATTCTTTGGCATTATACTTTGGCCTTCCTTGTTTTCTATTTTGTGTCCAAAATTCAGTTTTAGATCATCTGAATGTAATGGCTTGAATTTTATTGTTCATATTTTTCTGGAGTGATTTCCCCTACCATTTTTTGTTGTTGTTACATGTTTTTTTACTTTACTGATATTTCTTATTTATTGTGTACAATGAAGTCTTTCCCCCTCTGATTTGATAATTTCCTTCTTGTAGATGTTTAACAGGTAATATTTTTATGTACTGCTTAACAGATGTTGTTATTTTTATTTTGCAATTTATTTTTATTTTGAATCATTAAAAATTTTAAATTTTCTTTCCTTTTTTAGTGGACAATGTTATCTTTCTTTAAAAATTATTTTTGTGGTAGAGGAAGGCTGCAAAGTCTGCCTTTTTAAATATTCACTTGTTTAATTTTTGAAGCTTAAGAATTATAAGCTTAAATCTGTATCTCTTTATTTATAAACTTTCTAGTTAATGCTGTCTGTTGACTTATATATGGAAGGTTAAGAAATGAATATACTTCTTATCAGTCTCTCACTCTTGATTTTTGTTAGTATCCTTTGAGATTTTTGTTAGTTTATTATAGTTAAATTATTCCTACTTTCATATTTTGTAGTTCTTCTCTGAAAGTTAATATATTTATATTCTGTTTTGTAAACTTAACCACAGTGGTTTTATTTTCAAGTTCTATTATTCTTTGCCTGTGATTAAATTTTTGTAAAATTAAACCAGTTATGTTTGCTTTTTAAAAGTTTCTTACTCTATCTGTGGCTTTCAGCATCAGTGACTCTGACTGCTGGTAAAATTCCATTATGAGGAACATTATTAATCATTTAAACAGGATTCTGTATATATAATAAAGCAATTTGAATGTCTGCAGATAGCCTGCAGATGAGATGATTATTTTGTTTATTAGATTATAAGGAATTATCTTCCAGAAATCATCCTAGTCAACAAATATTTTATGCTTTGACCAGTGCTGTGCCAGCACTGAAGAGCCATGTCTGCAAAGTGCTGTATCATGATAAATGTTGAAATGCATCCTTTTCTGTTTGTTTCTTTGTCAAGCATCTGTTAGCGTTGCACCCATATCTCTATGTAAGAAACATTCCAGGCCTGTGTCTAATTCTCGTTACACACCAGTTTCTTGCCCGCTCACTCATTCCTTTTAGGCCAGTACTTCTTACTGCACCATGCGCTGCTCTGATCCCTCGCTTGTTTTATCAGTAGACGATAGACCTGTTAAGTTTTCCTTCCCCGTCGTAATTGGCGTTGCTTCATGCTGTCTAACCCAGGGATCAGACCCAGGTCTCCCACCCAGCTCCAGTATTCTGGCCTAGAGAGCTCCATGGACTGTGAAGTCCATGGAGTCGCAGAGTAGGACACAACTGAGCGATTTTCACTCCCTCCCTCAGGCTATCTAATTCCAGCTTAAAACAATTAAAAAAAATCTTTTAGTGGCATATTTTCACTTCATGGTTTTATATCATCATTAATACATGACATAGTGAACAAGGAGACACAGTGCTAACCCTCATGGAGCTTCCATTGTAGTTGAGGAGATCTTAAAAAAAAAAATCAAACCAAATATACACACAAATAAGTAATTATTTTAAGTGCTCAGATAGAGAATAGCAAGGATGAGACCTGCGTGCGATTTAGCTGGTTCCTAATGGAAGAGATAAAACTTGCCATGTGGAAGAGAGGATAGGCTCCCAGGAAGAGAGCATGTTCAGGAAACTCAAGACCAACACTCCTGGAATTTATCCAGCTGGATAGAGATGGCAAAACAGAAGCTGAATGGATAGACAGAGGATATGTAGTCTGAGACACTTTAGGTCTTAGAAGGAAGTTTGGATTTTCCTTTAAGTGGGAGGAGGCATCAGGAGGATGGCAGTTTCTTCTGCTGCTTTAAGGGGAGTGGTGTGGAAAGGAGCATCAGCAGAAGAGAGGACACCAGTTAGGTCTAAACCAGAGACAATCAAAACCTCCAGAAGGGGTGGCAGTGACTCTGAGGAGAAGTGGGTGGGTCTGTGGTAGACTTTGGAGGGAGAATCAGAAGGACTTGCTAATGGATTGTTCATGTTCGAGCGCTGCTTCAGCTTCAGAAGAGCAGAGATATTTTTTATGAAGAGAGAGGGAGTATTTATTAGCCTTATTAGGTTGTTAGTAGTGGGATCGAGCAGATTTTTGTTAGAGATACAAGATGAATGGAAGGTTCTGATAAAAAGCATAAGGGGTTTTCTAATCACAGAGCAGGAGCTCTTGGCAGTACAGGATTCTATAGATTGTGCCCTGGGTCAGAGTGGAAGATATTGAGGTCACTCTGGCTTTGACAGTCGGGGTGATAATATATTCCTTGGGAGGTTTTGACTTTCTACAGTAACTCCAGTGAACAGGGCTATTAGACAATGAGATGGGCTGTCTTGCAAGCTGGAGGGTAATCTGACCTACTTGTGTGACCTTTAACCTTAGCTTCTAAGAAGACTTCTTCCTAGGCTGCAAGGACTCCTACATAGAAACACAAAAATTTATTGCTACAAAGCACTTAGAGAATATTTGTTTTCTGAAGATAGAGGATATTTGTTTTTTGAGAAAGAAACTGATTCTTCTCACTTTATTTTTGGTAGCCTCAACATTCTGCACATGCTATCTAGAGTGTTTTCCTATCTGTATTTCTTAGAGTGAAAATATCAAATGAAAAGGGCAGAGCTGCGGAAGTTACTAGGGCAGTTTAGGTTATATTTTAAATCCACATTTGTATAGTTTTTTGTTTTTATCTTTCTTAAACTTTATATTTTAATGGGAGAGCTACGTCAGTTTTAAATGGCTTTATGGTATCAAGAACATCTTAGTACTCAGGGTTTTGAATTTGAAAGTAANCAAATATTTTATGCTTTGACCAGTGCTGTGCCAGCACTGAAGAGCCATGTCTGCAAAGTGCTGTATCATGATAAATGTTGAAATGCATCCTTTTCTGTTTGTTTCTTTGTCAAGCATCTGTTAGCATTGCACCCATATCTCTATGTAAGAAACATTCCAGGCCTGTGTCTAATTCTCGTTACACACCAGTTTCTTGCCCGCTCACTCATTCCTTTTAGGCCAGTACTTCTTACTGCACCATGCGCTGCTCTGATCCCTCGCTTGTTTTATCAGTAGACGATAGACCTGTTAAGTTTTCCTTCCCCGTCGTAATTGGCGTTGCTTCATGCTGTCTAACCCAGGGATCAGACCCAGGTCTCCCACCCAGCTCCAGTATTCTGGCCTAGAGAGCTCCATGGACTGTGAAGTCCATGGAGTCGCAGAGTAGGACACAACTGAGCGATTTTCACTCCCTCCCTCAGGCTATCTAATTCCAGCTTAAAACAATTAAAAAAAATCTTTTAGTGGCATATTTTCACTTCATGGTTTTATATCATCATTAATACATGACATAGTGAACAAGGAGACACAGTGCTAACCCTCATGGAGCTTCCATTGTAGTTGAGGAGATCTTAAAAAAAAAAATCAAACCAAATATACACACAAATAAGTAATTATTTTAAGTGCTCAGATAGAGAATAGCAAGGATGAGACCTGCGTGCAATTTAGCTGGTTCCTAATGGAAGAGATAAAACTTGCCATGTGGAAGAGAGGATAGGCTCCCAGGAAGAGAGCATGTTCAGGAAACTCAAGACCAACACTCCTGGAATTTATCCAGCTGGATAGAGATGGCAAAACAGAAGCTGAATGGATAGACAGAGGATATGTAGTCTGAGACACTTTAGGTCTTAGAAGGAAGTTTGGATTTTCCTTTAAGTGGGAGGAGGCATCAGGAGGATGGCAGTTTCTTCTGCTGCTTTAAGGGGAGTGGTGTGGAAAGGAGCATCAGCAGAAGAGAGGACACCAGTTAGGTCTAAACCAGAGACAATCAAAACCTCCAGAAGGGGTGGCAGTGACTCTGAGGAGAAGTGGGTGGGTCTGTGGTAGACTTTGGAGGGAGAATCAGAAGGACTTGCTAATGGATTGTTCATGTTCGAGCGCTGCTTCAGCTTCAGAAGAGCAGAGATATTTTTTATGAAGAGAGAGGGAGTATTTATTAGCCTTATTAGGTTGTTAGTAGTGGGATCGAGCAGATTTTTGTTAGAGATACAAGATGAATGGAAGGTTCTGATAAAAAGCATAAGGGATTTTCTAATCACAGAGCAGGAGCTCTTGGCAGTACAGGATTCTATAGATTGTGCCCTGGGTCAGAGTGGAAGATATTGAGGTCACTCTGGCTTTGACAGTCGGGGTGATAATATATTCCTTGGGAGGTTTTGACTTTCTACAGTAACTCCAGTGAACAGGGCTATTAGACAATGAGATGGGCTGTCTTGCAAGCTGGAGGGTAATCTGACCTACTTGTGTGACCTTTAACCTTAGCTTCTAAGAAGACTTCTTCCTAGGCTGCAAGGACTCCTACATAGAAACACAAAAATTTATTGCTACAAAGCACTTAGAGAATATTTGTTTTCTGAAGATAGAGGATATTTGTTTTTTGAGAAAGAAACTGATTCTTCTCACTTTATTTTTGGTAGCCTCAACATTCTGCACATGCTATCTAGAGTGTTTTCCTATCTGTATTTCTTAGAGTGAAAATATCAAATGAAAAGGGCAGAGCTGCGGAAGTTACTAGGGCAGTTTAGGTTATATTTTAAATCCACATTTGTATAGTTTTTTGTTTTTATCTTTCTTAAACTTTATATTTTAATGGGAGAGCTACGTCAGTTTTAAATGGCTTTATGGTATCAAGAACATCTTAGTACTCAGGGTTTTGAATTTGAAAGTAAATATGATGAGTTCATAGGCCACCTGTCTTATTTTGTGTTTGTAAAAGCAACTGAAATTTTACAACTAAAAATGACCTTTTTCCCTAAAGAAATGTCCTCAAAGATTACTTTTTTTAAAAAAGAACATATACTGCAGTGTATCAAACACAAGAATACCCAGTTAGACCCTGGAGAGTTCTGACTGTGACCATGAATTTGCTTCCTTTAGGCTAGCCTATGATTGAGATACTTATTACATTTTGTTTTAGGATTACCTTGGAATACTCACAGTAACAAAATTAATTCCGTTCATTCACAGATCCAAAGTAATAGTGTAGAAAAATTACTTTTAGGAAATATCCAAACATACTTTTTCATTTTTTTTTGGATCTTCAATATGGATCCTCTCTGACCAAACTAAACTTGTTTCTGAATAGGATTTTGAAGACCTGTAGTGAAGAGCATTCTTCTGTTCTTTTTTTCCCCCAGTACTTACATGGTGCTACTGCTGCTGCTGCTAAGTCGCTTCAGTCATGTCTGACTCTGTGCGACCCCATAGACGGCACCCTGCCAGGCTCCCCCGTCCCTGGGATTCTCCCGGCAAGAACACTGGAGTGGGTTGCCATTGCCTTCTTCAGTGCATGAAAGTGAAAAGTCAAAGTGAAGTCGCTCAGTTGTGCCCAACTCTGAGCGACCCCATGGACTGCAGCCCACCAGGCTCCTCTGTCCATGGGATTTTCCAGGCAAGAGTACTGGAGTATGGTGCCATTGCCTTCTTCACTTATTTGCTAGAAAGTCTAATAACAAGTGACTTATTCTTCCAGCTGTACCTATATGCCCACTGGTCCCACACCCAGCGTTAAGTGTGTCTGCTGTTGAAGCAATGTGTTAAGCTAGAAAAACAAATGGTTTATAACTAATTTATTAAGAGAAGAGAAAAGATAGAAATCTAGAGAATTCAAGTATTTAAGACGTAGGCAGCAAAAGCAGAGCAGGCATAAAGGTTGAGAAGGAATTTGTAGAAAGGGAGGGAGGCAGGTCAGCATGTTGGAAGCAAAGAGGCCATAGAAACCAACAGCAAGAGTTTCACGTATACTATCATGTGAGAAGCGAGTCGCCAGTCCAGGCTCGGTGCAGGATGCAGGGTCCTCGGGGCTGGTGCACTGGGACAACCCAGAGGGATGGTACGGGGAGGGAGGCTGGAGGAGGGGTCAGGATGGGGAACACGTGGACACCTGTGGCGGATTCATGTTGATGTATGGCAAAAGCAATACAGTATTGTAAAGTAAAGTAAAAAAAAGAGTTTGAGGAAGTGTGAGTCAGTAGGATCAGATGCCGCAGAGAAACAGGTTAAAATGAAGATGGGTAAGTTTCTGTTGCATTTGACTGTTAGGAAGTGCTTACCGTACTGAGACAGTAGAACAGTGTGGGCAGAAGCAGTGTATCAGTGCTGGAAAACAGACAAGAAGCGGTAAAAGGAAGCCTGCAAGAGTGGCTTCTCCGTGAGGCCCTCAGTCCTGTCCTGCTGTTCTGCAGTCTCTGTTTACTGAATTCTGAAGCATTGTACTTGAATTTAAAGATGTTGTATACAAAACATTCGTATAGCTTATTGCATAATTGCCAGAAACCTGTTATTTTTATATTAATGTAATAATTTGTGCAAAACTAAATGTTTAAAGTTCCTGAATACAGCTAAATGGAAGCCTCCAATACAAATGTAATTTTGTTTCTTGTTTTTTAAAAAGTCTTGGCTACTTATGATTCAGCAGACGGAACGGCTCGGCAGGATCATGAAGACGCACGCCGAGGACCTGAACTCCGGGCCCTTACACAGGCTCACCATGATGATCAAAGACAAGCAGCAGGCGAAGAAGAGCTACGCGGGCGCCCACCAGCAGATGGAGGCAGAGCTGGCCAAGGTCTGTCTTTCCGCTCTGGGGTTCTGTCTTCAGTGGCAGTTTCAGACTCACCGAGGTGCTGTGTCCTGTTTGACTTTAAAAAGTGTTTAGTCACTATTTCCTGCTAGGAAATAGATTTCAATGTCTCTGATAAGTAGTATCTTATTTCTATTGAATATAAAACATTATTGATTATAAGATATGAGTATATATTTGCACGAAAGAAATGCGGCCAAAATAAATTCGTTGGGATACTTCTAAATTGTCTTCACAACCAGTGTCTGTCCCTTCTGCCTAACTTTTTACAGTGGTTTTATTTGTGAAAATTCGTAAGTGTACAGAAGAAGAGAGAATAATTAAATGAACTCCCATTGACCTATCCGTCCACCTAGTCAATATTTTGGTTTGTTTTTTTCATCTGTACTCTCACCTACCTTTCTTCTACATTGGATAATTTTATAGAAAATTCCAGTTTTTAAATTTTACCTGTAAATATTATTTATTGCTAAATAATTACTCTTTAAGAAGACTATGTTATGAACTCACCTAAAAATAAAGATAATTCCTTAATACTATAAATTATCCTGATTGTGCTCGAGTAATTGTTAAATGTTATTTTTGCAATTGGTTCATTTGAATCATGATCCAAATCTGGCTTATACATTGCCTTTTAACAATCTCTTTTAATCTGTAGGTTCCCCTTGCCACCCCACTTTTAAAATGCTATGAGTAAAATTAATTAATTTACTCAATAGAATTGAATGCTTTCATTTTGGATTTTGCTGTTAGTATTTTGTAATGTGGTTTTATGTATTCCTTTATCCTTCAGTTTTCCAGCCAACCGGAAGTTAGATCTAGACGCTTGATAATACTCTTGCTGTTTATTTCGGGCTGGTATAGATTTCCTGTTGTTTCATAACAAGAGGTATATGTTATCTGCTCATAGGTTCTAGCGTTGCCAACCTTGTCAGTCTATTAGAATTTTCTCTTCAGCCTTTCACCTGATGAAGCACTTGGTGTCCACTGCTTAGGTCCATTAGTCCAGTGGAGGTTGTACAATGACAATAGTTTACTTCTGTCTTTCCTAGTGCAACTGTTAGCTGGAATTTTCAGGAAAAAATTTTCCTGTATCAGCTGTTTGGTTGCCATGAGGTATAGATCGTGTAAGAAAGGTAGGATAAATACTTGCTTTTAGACATTAATTCGCCAGTTTGCAAACAGTGAATTGGTTCTTTAGCAACTTCGGAAGTGAGGACTTCCGTTTTCCAATCCAGTGTGTAAGAAGCTTGGGAGTTGTACTGCATCCCAACAGCAAATAAAAATGTGAACAACCTGAAAAATCGCCAGCTCTTCTTAGATCCATTTGAGAACATAGGTCACAGAGAAAATGACTGTCCCCCAAACTGGACAAGTGAATATACAGAACAACAGCCAATCAGGGCATCGTAAGACTTGAGAACAGTGTTCAGTTCAGTTCAGTTCAGTCGCTCAGTCCTGTGCGACTCTTTGCGACCCCATGAGGTGCAGCACGCCGGGCCTCCCCGTCCATCACCACCTCCCGGAGTTGACCCAGACTCATGTCCATCGAGTCGGTGATGCCATCCAGCCATCTGCGAAAAGAAGCGAAAAGCAAAGGAGAAGAGGAAAGATACAGGCATCTGAATGCAGAGTTCCGAAGAATGGCCAGGAGGGATGAGAAAGAGCAAGTGTCAGGTGTAGAAAAGCCCGAACTGTAACTGACAGATTCTGACGCTGCGATGGCTGAAAACTGCAGGAGGAGCCACTGGCCGAGGAGGCTGCACACTCGCGACTTTCACGCCCTGAACCTCTGTGAGGGTCTCTTGGTGAACATGGGGGCAGGAAACGACTCGCGATCTTGGCAGCGGGAGAGGAAGGGAGCGTTCTGACAGGGGCTAGAGCACTCTGTCCCTGACAAGGCCTGTCCTCGGGAGAAGCTGTTGAGCCGGAGCCTGACGGACCTGAGGAGCGGGCAGCAACTGTGTGCTGTCTATAAGAAGCCCGCTTTATATATAAAGACACACGCAGATGAATAGTAAACGGATGGAGAAAGATGTACCGTGCTGACCCTGATCCAAAGAAAGTGGAGTAGCTGTAGTGATTTCAGATAAGACAGACTTCAAAGCAAGGATATTGATCAGGATAAAGAAGAGAGTTACACAGTGTCGAAGGGGTCAGTTCTCCAGGAACACAGTGCAGTCCTTAATGTGCGTGTGCTTAACAGCATAGCATCAAAATACTGGAAGGACTGCAAAAACTGTTAAAACTGTAGGGAGAAATGAGTGGACCTCCATTACAGTTGGAGATTTCGGTGCCTTGCCCCCACCCCCATCAGAAATGGACAGATGCAGCCGACAGAAAGTAAGGACAGAGTGAACTCAATAATGCCATTAATCAGCCAGATATGATGAACATCTGTTGACGACTTCAGGCAAAAACAGGGGAATATACATCCTTCTCAAGCTTCTTTGCACCATTCCGCAAGATATTCCACATTCAAGGTCATAAGCTACATCAGACTATATTTAAAAGAGTGGAATTGATACAGTATGATAGCTAGAAAGTCCCCAAATACTTGGAGATTAAACAACATACTTGTAAATAACCCATGGACCAAGGAAGAAATCTCAAGAAAAATATAAAGATATTTTTAACTAAATGAAACTTTTGAAAAGAAAACGTATCAAAATGTGTGGGATATAGCAAAAGCAGTGCTTAGAGGGAAACTTATAGCATGGGCTGCATTTGTTAGAAAGAAAGAAAGATCTAAAATCAGTCAGCTGTGCTTCTGCCTTAGTGCAGCAGAAAAGGAAGAACAAAGGGAACCCAAAGTGCACAGAAGAACAGAACTAATGGAGGTTAGACTGGAACTCAGAACGGAGACGTGAGACTGACTGAGAAAAGTCAGCAAACCGAACTCCGATTCTTCTAGAAGGCGAATAGAATCAACAAGTCTCTAGCCAAGCTAACAGAAACACCAGTGTGGGCACAAATTACTAATATCAGAAGTGAAAGAGGAGACATCACATATATCCCATGGATATTAAAAGGATAATGAAGGAATACTCTTTAATCAACCCAGTGTCCATAAATTTGATAAGCTGGGAGAAATGGGAGCATGCCTTGAAGGACAATCTGCTGAAACCCATATAAGACGAGATGGACAGTCTGAACAGGCATGTATCTATTAAAGTAATTGAATCGATCATTAATAGCCTTCCAAAACAGAAGGCACCAGGCTCAGACGGCTTCCAGCTCAGATGCCTTCACTAGTGAATTCTACCAAACATTTAAGGAAGGAATTGCACCACTCTTGCACAAACTTACCTCAGTAGAAGAAACAGAAAATTACCAATTCCATTCTAGGGTGCTAGTGTTATCAAACACCAAAAGCAGACAAAGATGTTAGGAAGCTATAGACCAATGTCTCTCATGAACATAGATGCAAAAATCCTTGAACTGTTGAGAAATAAATTCCAACAGTGTAGAAAAAGAATTTACACACCTTGACTAAGTGGAATTTATTTCAGGTATGGAAGTTTGGTTCAATATTTGAAAATTAATTAATGGACTCCATTATATCAACAAACTAAAAATAAAAATTGCATGAGCATATAAATAGGTGCAGAGAAAGCATTTGACAAAATCTACCACCAATTCATTGTCGGGAGCGGCTCTGAGAGAAAATCCACCCGTGACAAAGTTCCGGGCTGAGGTGACCCGGCCCAAAGAGGCCAGGCCATCCGGATGCACTCGAGGACCTCGACCAGTGGCATGACCCCTCACTTTGCATCGCTCTGCTTCTTGGTAGTACAGCCTCAATGAAATCTTAAACTGCTGCTAAACAGCGGCCATCGAGACTAACACTGCCCCCAGGGATCTGGGTTAGCATGGGGCCTGGGATGAAGTCTTTTTGTAAATATGTAACCTTTGGCACATCTTGATTTGACCCTCTTAGACCCGCTTGGGTTAGAAGAGGCCCTAATGATTATAGAATAGTTATAAATGCACATGAATGCAATAATAAAATGCACCCTGATGCTCTACGAGTTCCCAGCCGGCATATATATGGCTGGCTTAGAAGAACTGGCAGAATTTAAGAGAAATAAGGTAGTAAAAAAAAGCTTTTGATCATAAACGGGTCTATAATATTTTCTGGCCAGTAATAACTGCTGAGCTGCTTCTGAATTCCTCATACCTTACTCATGGGGCACCCGGGAGTGCTCTAGTTGTAGAAAACAGATTTGGATATTAGTTAAGAATAATGTGAGCTACTATTAATAATTAACTGTCTGTGCAAAACATGATTGTTCTGCTTTCATGAGAATTAATGTAAAAAAAACACTGAAACTGCTATTGTATGTAAAAGTAGAATGTAGGAAGGAAACTATGGTTACCGCTTGGACACCTGCTGAAACCTGTAAATAAATCACCTGATATTTGATCTGAGAGAAAAAACAAGAGGGGCAGCAGCAAGACCAGAAGAATGGAAAGGCCGCCTAAGGAGTGTAGAAGAAAACAGAACACTTAAACTGATTATTGTTCCAGCCCAAAAGGGCAAGAAGATTTTGTATCCAAACTGACTTTGTTGAAATTTTCCCCAAAGAGTCAGGGAAATAGAAAGAAAACAGATTGTTACCTAGTCACAAGAAAGGAGGAAAAATGATGGTCTATTGTTAATAATTGATATTAAAAAAGGTATATAGAGTCTAGAAAAGAGTTTTAAGATTAGGATTCATTAAATCGGCTGTGTCCCTGAGGCCAGTCTCCGGTCAGTGGATTCGGCTATGTCCCTGAGGCCAGTCTCCGTTCTTGGTCAATAAAATCAGCTGTGCCCTTGAGGCCAGTCTCCGTTCTTCTCCGCCAACGCCGTTCATCCCGCCAGACCCCTGGACTCCCGCGGAGGCTGGACCCCCGCAATTCATGGTTAAAAGCTCTCAGTAAACTAGAAATAAAGGTGAACTTCCTCAACTTGATAAAGGATATCTACAAAAAACTTCCAGCTAACATCATACACAAATGTGAGAAACNAGTCTCCGTTCTTCTCCGCCAACGCCGTTCATCCCGCCAGACCCCTGGACTCCCGCGGAGGCTGGACCCCCGCAATTCATGGTTAAAAGCTCTCAGTAAACTAGAAATAAAGGTGAACTTCCTCAACTTGATAAAGGATATCTACAAAAAACTTCCAGCTAACATCATACACAAATGTGAGAAACGTGTAACATTCCTGTTAAGATCAGAGCAAGACATGGATGTCCCCCCCTTGCCACTGCTTGTTAAAAAAAATCCTGTCAATCTTAACTAAGGAAACAAGACCAGGACAAGAAATAAAATGTATACAGATTGGGAATGAATGTCATTATATACAAATGACATCACTGTTTATGTAGATAATCCAAGAGTATCAACCAAAAACTCTTGAAACAAACAAACAGTTATAGCAAGTTTGCAGGAAATGGCAACCCACTCCAATATTCATGCCTGGAAAATCCCATGGACAGAGCCTGGCGGGCCACAGTCCACGAGTTTGCAAAGAGTCAGACACAACTGAGCGACTTCACTTTGCAGGATACAGTGTTAGCATACAGAAATCAGTCACTTCCCTATATATTAACAATGAACAGGTGGAATATGAAATTAAAAGCACAATACCAACATTCAGAAAATGAAGGTCATGGCATCCAGTCCCATCACTTCGTGGCAAATAGATGGGGAAACAGTGGAAACAGCGGCTGACTTTATTTTTGTGGGCTCCAAAATCACTGCAGATGGTGATTGCAGCCATGAAATTAAAAGACGCTTACTCCTTGGAAGGAAAGTTGTGACCAACCTAGACAGCATATTAAAAAGCAGAGACATTACTTTGCCAACAAAGGTCTGTCTATTCAAGGCTATGGTTTTTCCAGTGGTCATGTATGGATGTGAGAGCTGGACTGTGAAGAAGGCTGAGCGCTGAAGAATTGATCCTTTTGAATTGTGGTCTTGGAGAAGACTCTTGAGAGTCCCTTGGACTGCAAGGAGATCCAACCAGTCCATCCTAAAGGAGATCAGTCCTGGGTGTTCATTGGAGTCACTGATGCGGAGGCTGAGGCTCCAGTACTTTGGCCACCTTATGCAAAGAGCTGACTCATTTGGAAAGATCCTGATGCTGGGAAAGATTGAGGGCAGGAGGAGAAGGGGAGGGCAGGAGGAGAGGACAGAGGATAAGATGGCTGGATGGCATCACCTACTCAATGGACATGGGTTTGAGTGAACTCTGGGAGTTGGTGACAGACAGGGAGGCTGGTGTGCTATGGTTCATGGGGTCGCAAAGAGTCGGACACAACTGAGCGACTGAACTGTACTGAACTGATGAGAGAAATCAAAGGAGAAATAATTGTTATCCTGTGTCCTCAATATTGTCAATATATCAGTGTTTCCCATTTTGAACTATAGATTTAATACAGATCCCAATCAAAATCCCAGCAAATGCTGAACTGATTCTACAATTCATATGGAGTAGCAAAAGACCCAGAATACGTGACAGAATATTGGAGAACATAATTGGAAGACCAGCATTATGTGACTTCCAGATTTATTATAAAGATACAGTAATCAAGAGAGTTTGGCGTTTGTGAAAGAAAATAAACAGATAAACAGGTCAGTGAAACGGAATATAGAGTCCAGAAGTAGATTCACATAATATATTTGACTGATCTTTAAAAAAAAGGGGCAAAGTCAGCACAGGGGAGAACAGTTAATATTTTCAACAAATGGCACTGGAGCAGGGACAAAAAAAAATGTGCAAATAATGAATCTTTACACAGATTTTACACCAGTCACAAAAATTAACTCAAAATGGATCACGGACCTAAATGTAACATTTGAAACTGTAAAACACCTAGAAGATAAATAGAAACCTAGATACCCTTAGATATGGAGATGATTTCTTAGGTAGAACACCAAAGGCATGGTCCGTGGAGAAATGATTGGTAAGCTGGAATTCATAAAGTGTAAGACTTCTGGTCTGTTTTCCACCCTTCCTTTTTAAAAGTCTCTCTTTCTTTAAAAAAATGTTTATTTTTGGCTGTACCATATGGCTTGTGGGGTGCTAGTTCCCCGACCAGGGATTGAACCCAGACCCTCAGCAGTGAAAGCACAGAGTCCTAACCACAGGATTGCCAGGGGATTCCCTCCTTTCTTTTTTTAAAAATTATAACTCTGCAGAAATGTGTGTGATGTGTGTGCCATACAGCAAAGGAGCAACATGAGTTTTCATTCCGAGAAATTTTACTTACATTCATTGGATGCGAGTCACAGTACAAAGCTGTGACTCTAGTCTCCAAAGGTATGGCAGCTTTATTACAGAATTTAGGGGAAAGTAATGGAATTGACTGTGTGGATCACAACAAACTGTGGAAAGTCCTGAAAGAGATGGGCATACCAGACCACCTGACCTGCCTCTTGAGAAACCTGTATGCAGGTCAGGAAGCAACAGTTAGAACTGGACATGGAACAACAGAATGGTTCCAAATAGGAAAAGGAGTACATCAAGGCTGTATATTGTCATCTTGCTTATTTAACTTCTATGCAGAGTACATCATGAGAAACACTGGGCTGGAAGAAGCACAAGCTGGAATCAAGATTGCCAGGAGAAATATCAATAACCTCAGATATGCAGATGACACCACCCTTATGGCAGAAAGTGAAGAGGAACTAAAAAGGCTCTTGATGAAAGTGAAAGAAGAGAGTGAGAAAGCTGGCTTAAAGCTCAACATTCAGAAAACTAAGATCATGGTATCCGGTCCCATCACTTCATGGAAAATAGATGGGGAAACGGTGTCAGACTTTATATCTTCGGTCTTGAAAATCACTGCAGATGGTGATTGCAGCCATGAAATAAAAAGACACTTTTTCCTTGGAAGGAAAGTTATGAACAACCTAGATAGCATATTAAAAAGCAGACACATTACTTTGCCAACAAAGGTCCATCTAGTCAAGGCTATGCTTTTTCCAGTGGTCATGTATGGATGTGAGAGCTGGACTGTGAAGAAAGCTGAGTGCCGAAGAATTGATGGTTTTGAACTGTGGTGTTGGAGAAGACTCTTGAGAGTCCCTTGGACTGCAAGGAAATCCAACCAGTCCATCCTAAAGGAGATCAGTCCTGGGTGTTCATTGGAAAGACTGATGTTGAAGCTGAAACTCCAGTACTNTCTCCTTGGAAGGAAAGTTATGACCAACCTAGATAGCATATTAAAAAGCAGACACATTACTTTGCCAACAAAGGTCCATCTAGTCAAGGCTATGCTTTTTCCAGTGGTCATGTATGGATGTGAGAGCTGGACTGTGAAGAAAGCTGAGTGCCGAAGAATTGATGGTTTTGAACTGTGGTGTTGGAGAAGACTCTTGAGAGTCCCTTGGACTGCAAGGAAATCCAACCAGTCCATCCTAAAGGAGATCAGTCCTGGGTGTTCATTGGAAAGACTGATGTTGAAGCTGAAACTCCAGTACTTTGGCCACCTGATGCCAAAGTATTGAAGAACTGACTTACTGGGAAAGATCCTGATGCTGGGAAAGATTGAAGGTGGGAGGAGAAGGGGATGACAGAGGATGAGATGGTTGGGTGGCATCACCAACTCAATGGACATGAGTTTGAGTGAACTCTGGGAGTTGGTGATGGACAGGGAGGCGGCATGCTGCAGTCCACAAAGAGTCAAACATGACTGAGCAACTGAACTGGAGTGAAGAGCGTTGAAAGTGAAGCTCAGTAGGGTCTCAGGCACACTCTGGCTAGTCTATAAGCAAGTATAAACTATATAATGACTTCACAAATTTAAAAGAACAATGAACTGAAAGCAGCCTGATATGCAAGATAAAATGAGCCAGTTGGGAGGATTTTCAGACAGGTTTCAACAACAGACATGAATGGGATACATCAGTTTAAAGGTGTGCCAAATGGAAAAACGTTCAATTCCCTGAGACCAGAGCAGTAAACTGCAGTGGGCAGTCATGCAGATGGCAGTGTCCACGTTTCTTGCCTGCTGCAAATGTGTATTTACACACACACACACATACACACACACACACACACACACATTCTCCTCAATAAAACAAAAAACCAAAAACTACACCTCTACAAAATACAATATCAAAGGAATGAGAAGACGAACTGTAAACTAGGAGAAAAAGTTTGCAAGTACATTTGATAAAGACTGTTATCTAAAACAGAAAGAACTCTAATAAGTCTACTAAGAAAAGAAGCAACCTTATGGAAAAATAAACACGCCACCGAAGAATATACACAGATGGCAAATAAGCAGATAAAAATATGCTCAAATTTTATGCCAACAGGGAAATGCAAACTAATGGAACAATGAGATACCACTGCCCCAAATTAGAATGCCCCAAATCCAGAACACTGATGACATCAAATACTGGTGAGGTTATGGAGCAACAGGAACTCTCATTCATTGCTGGTGGGATTATAAAATAATTCAGCCACTTTGGAAGACAGTTTGGTTGTGTTTTACAAGAATAAAAATAGTCTTACCATAGGTTCCAAAAATTGAGCTCCTTGGTATTTATCCAAAGGAGTTGAGAACATATGTCTACACGAAAGCCCACACATAGCAGTTTATAACAGCTTTATTTATAATTGTCAAAACTTAGACGCCACCAAGATGTCTTTTAGTAATGAATGGATAAACTCTGGTGCATCCAGACAATGGAATATTATTCAGTGCTCAAAGGAAGTGAGCTACGAAGAAAGACATGAAGGAACCTTCAGTTTAAATTACCAAGTGAAAGAAAGTGAACGTGTTCATTGCTCAGTTGTGTCTGACTGTCTGCAACGCCGTGGACTGTAGCCCGCCAGGCTCCTCCGTTCATGGGATTCTCCAGGCAGGAGTGCTGGAGTGCATTGCCATTCCCTCCTCCAGGGGATCTCCCCAACCCGGGGACTGAAGGCAGGCCTCCTACAGTGTAGGCAAATTCTTTACCATCTGAGCACCAGGGAAGCCCACTAAGTGAGAGAAGGCAGTCTGAAAAATATATGATTCCACCTCTATGGCATTCTCGAAAAGGCAGAACTGTCGGTTGCTAGGGGTTCGTGCACACGTGGAGCGCTGAGGGCCTTACGATGGGGAAACAACTGTGGTCCTATAGTGGTGGATACATGTCATTGTATGTTTGTTCAAAGCCTCATTGTGGTAAAATACACACCACAAGTGGAATTTAATGTAGCCTGTGCACTTGTGCAATTATATGTTCTTATAGGTTCATCAGTTGTAACAAACGTACAAACAAACTCGAGTGGAGTATGTTGATGATCAGTGAGGCCGTGCACGCGTAGGGATAAGGGATAGATGGGAAATCTCTGTACTCTGTTCTCAGTTTTGCTGTGACACTAAAACGGCTCTAAAAGATAAAGTCCATTAAAACATGTTAACCAGTGAGGTTTTCTTTTAAAAAGAATGATTTGAAGTCATTTCTGTCTGTATCTGTATCATGGGCTTCCCTGGGGGCTCAGGCTGTAAAGAATCTGCCTGCAATGCAAGATGCAGGTTCGATCCCTGTGTTGGGAAGATCCCCTGGAGAAGGAAATGGTGCCCCACTACAATTTTCTTGGCTGGAGAATCCCATGGCCAGAGAAACTCGGAGTGCTACAGTCCATGGGGTTGCAAGAGTCGGATGTGACTTACCGACTAAGTGCCGAACGGTATCTACATATTATGGGGGTTCTCAGGTGGCACTAATGGTAAAGAACCCTCCTGCCAATGCAGGAGATATAAGAGATGTGGGTTCGATCCCTGGGTTGTGAAGATCCCCTGGAAGAGGGCATGGCAGCCCACTCTAATGTTGTTGCCTGGAGAATCCCATGGACAGAGGCACCTGGTGGGCTGCAATTCACAGAGTCGCGAAGAGGGGGACACGACTGAAGCGCCTTAGCCCACATCTGTTGGCATGCTTGTTCCCTTACACAGTGCCATCTTCCATGCTGTTGAGAGCCTTGGTGATGCAGAATTTGTTTAAAGTAGGCCCTGGGACTTTCTTCCAAACTGCTTATGTCCCTTCAGCAAGTTTTTAATGCTGCTGATTTCTGAACTCTTCTCAAAAGTCTTATTAGATGTTTTTCAGATACCACCTAAGATTCCCAGTTTTTTCTTGAATGCTTTTTATGGCTGACTACAGAATCAAGGACTTGGATTTGTCAAGCCTTTCTGCAGAAATAATAACCAAGTTAATGCGTGCATGCCATGACCACTGTCATGAATGCTGCCTGGTGCATCTTTGCAGAGATGTTACAGTGTAAAAAAATTCATATTAGAACTGATGAATTATGACAACTCGGAGTTGTTCTGTATGATTAAAATAAGAATTTTAAGTTAGTTTTTTTATTAGAGAAAATATTTCTGTACATATTTCTGTACGTAGCAATATGTTATTGCCCTTTAAATTTTAGGTAATGACAGCACTAGTTTATGATTTGCTCTTCTTTTTAAGAAATGTTTTTCTTTTTTTCATAGCTTTTGAATTTATCGCTAATTTTAGTTTATTGTTTAATTATATATTAAAGAGCACTTCTGATTCATAAGCAGTAAAAGATGCATCAGTTAATGCTTTGAAATTTAAGCTCTTGACAGATGTAAATTTAAGCTTTTAAAAACCTTTTTGCATTTCTTTTTTTTGACAGGTTACAAAGACAGAATTAGAGAAATTAAAAACCACCTATAGACAATTAATAAAAGAAATGAATTCCGCCAAAGAGAAATATAAAGAAGCTGTAGCTAAAGGTATGGCACAATTAGGAATAATGTTTATTGTAGTGACTTTTATCATTTGAAAGTTATCTTTATAAGTGGTGGAATGAATCCACTTAGACCAATTAACATATAGGTATATTAAAATAAGCCTAATTAGACAAATTATCAAACTGAATAATTTTTTCTTTTTGAGATGGAAACTATTTTTGCGTAGTCCATACTAAATAGAATTATGTAGTACTTGTGATAGAGTGCAAAGAATGTTTAAAATTTCCCCTCAGCCTTCAGATTTACTTATTGAATTAATATTAAATAAGACAGATAAAGTCGTATTTGTTTAGAAGCCTTTATTGATTCTCTTTTTACCTGTATGTAAGTACTATTAAAATCGCAAGTCATTTTATAGTTTAGTTTTGCTTTTATAGCTCGATTTTATTGTCGTAAAATTTTCATAATATGCTTTGGAAATAAATGGAAAGAGAAACATGTTTTTAACAGATTTCTGGTTATAGTTGTAAATGTGACTAAATAGTCCTCATATTTAGATTTTTTTAATTGTAAAAGGTTTTTTTCCTGGTTATATATAAACATTATTAGCAGCTCTTTCGGGGATGGAAATGGGAGCCGACTCCAGCATTCTTGCCTGGATGATTCTATGGACAGAGGAGCCCGGGGCCACCATCCTTGAGTGCTCCAGTCACGCGCAATGAGCTGCTACACGGGAAGCAGCTCTGGAAAAGCTTTACCACCTAACTTACCTTCCTCTGCTATTACTGCGTTCTCTCTTCGTCCTCTGCTTGTACATTCTTCTGTTGTGCTATTGAGGTAATCAGATAAACTGCTCCCGTGTTTGGACATGTTTTGCGCAGTGAGAATGCAGTGTTCCTGTTATTCCCGTAGGCTAGAAGAGAGAGGGATTTCCAAGCTGTGTCCGCTCTCCCCTCCCGGCCTTTCTGCCTCCCTCCCCCGCCTCCTGCTGCTGCTGTTTCCTGCCTTCCTGCCCGCCCCCCAACCCNCGTGGGGTATCTCTTCACGGCTGCTCCAGCAAAGCGCAGCCTCTGCTCCTTACCTTGAACTAAGAGTGTCTCCTCACCGCCACCCTTCCTGACCTTCAACGTGGGATAGCTCCTCTAGGCCCTCCTGCGCCAGTGCAGCCACCGCTCCTTGGATGTGGGCTGATCTTCCCGGCCCCCAACCCTGGCCTCAGATGCCACGTGGCTCCTCTTGGCTGTTCCTGTGCCGTCGCAGCCTGGCACTCTTGACTGCTGCCCCTGACCTCGGACATAGGGTAACTCCTCTCGGCCATGCTGAGTGCGCCGGTCGTTGCAGCCGCTTGCNCTTGGATGTGGGCTGATCTTCCCGGCCCCCAACCCTGGCCTCAGATGCCACGTGGCTCCTCTTGGCTGTTCCTGTGCCGTCGCAGCCTGGCACTCTTGACTGCTGCCCCTGACCTCGGACATAGGGTAACTCCTCTCGGCCATGCTGAGTGCGCCGGTCGTTGCAGCCGCTTGCGCTGAGTGCGCCAGCCGTCGCAGCCACTTGTGCTGAGTGTTAATTAATCAATGGCTCCTCCCGGCCCCCTACCCTGGCCTCGGACGTGTGGTGGCTCCTTCCGGCCCCTGCCCCTGGCCTTGGGCATGGGGTGGCTCTTCCCGGCCCCCGACCCTGACCTCGGACGTAGGGTGGCTCCTCTCGGCTGTTCCTGTGCCATCACAGCCTTGCACTCTCGGCCTCTGTCTCTGTCCTCTGAAATGGGGTAGCTCCCCTCGGCCGTGCTGAGTGCACTGGCCTGGCCGTCGCAGCCGCTTGCACTGAGTGCCCATCTGGTATCATTTTACTTGTTCATTTAAGAAGGCCTTCCTTTCTCTCCTTGCTTTTCTCTGGAACTCTACATTTAGTTGAGTATATCTTTCCCTTACTCCCTTGCCTTTTACTTCTCTTCTTTTCTCAGCTATTTGTAAAGCCTTCTTGCATTTTGCTTTCTTCGGGATAGTTTTCGTTATTGCCTCCTCTACAGTGTTACGCATCTCTGTCCATAGTTTGCCAGACAGTCTGTCTACTGGATCTATTCATCACCTCCACTCAATAATCATAAGAGATTTGATCCAGGTCATGCCTGAATGGGCTAGTGGTTTTCTCTACTTCAAATGATCTGGGCCACAGTTAGCTCCCAGTCTTGTTTTTGCTAACTGTATAGAGCTTCTCCACCTTAGGCTTCAAAGAATATATAATCAATCGATTATACCCAGCTGAATGCAGAGTTCCAGAGAACAGCAAGGAGAGAGAAGAAGGCCTTCTTAAATGAGCATTGCAAAGAAGTAGAGGAAAACAGTAGAATGGGAAAGACTAGAGATCTCTTCAAGAAAATTGGAGATACCAAGGGAACAGTTCATGCAAAAATGGACACAAGAAAGGACAGAAACAGCAAGGACCTAACAGAAGCTGGAGAGATTAAGAGGAGGTAGCAAGACTATGCAGAACTATACAAAAAAGGTCTTACTGACTGAGGCAACCACGATGGTGTGGTCACTCACCTAGAGCCAGACATCCTAGAACGTGAAGTCAAGTGGGCCTTAAGAAGTATTACTACCAGCAAAGCTAGTGGAGGTGATAAAATTCCAGCTGAGCTATTTCAAATCCTAAATGATGATGCTGTTAAAGTGCTGCACTCAACATGTCATCAAATTTGGAAAACTCAGCAGTGGCCACAGGATTGGAAAAGGTCAGTTTTCATTACAGTTTCAAAGAAAGACAATGCCAAAGAATGTTCAAACTACCACAAACTGCGTTCTTTTCACATGCTAGCAAGGTAAAGCTCAAAATCCTTTAAGCTAGGCTTCAGCAGTATGTGAACTGAGAACTTCCAGATGTGCAAGATGAGATCAAATTGCAAACATTCATTGGATCTTAGAGAAAGCAAGGGAATTCCAGAAAAACATCTGCTTGACTGACTACACTAAAGCATTTGACAGTAAATTGTGGAAGATGCTTAAAAAGATGGGAGTACCAGACCATCTTCCCTGTCTCTTGAGAAACCTGTATGTGGGTCAAGAAGCACCAGTTAGAACTTGTTGACTGGTTCTAGAACAGTTGACTGGTTCCAAATTGGGAAAAGTGTATGTCGAGGCTGTATATTGTCACCTTGCCCATTTAACTTCTATACAGAGTACAACATGCGAAACACCGGGCTGGATGAAGCACAGTTTGAATCAGGATTGCTAGGAGAATTGTCAACCTCAGATATGCAGATGATGCCACTGTATTGGCAGAAAGCAAAGAGTAACTCAAGAGCCTCTTGATGAAAGTGAAAGAGAAAAGTGACAAAGCTGGTTTAAAACTCAACATTCAAAAACTGAAGACCGTGGCAACCAGTCCCATCACTTTGTGGCAAATAGATGGGGAAAAAATAGAAACGGTGGCAGATTTTATTTTCTCAGGCTCCAAAATCACTGTGGATGGTGACTAAAGCCTTGAAATTATGGTTTGATCTTCTTGCTGTCCAAGGGACTCTCGAGTCTTCTCCAACACCACAGTTCAGAAGCATCACTTAAGCTGAGCACCAAATAAGTGATGCTTCTGAACTGTGGTGTTGGAGAAGACTCGAGAGTCCCTTGGACAGCAAGAAGATCAAACCAGTCCATTCTAAAGGAAATCAACAGTGAATATTCATTGGAAGGACTGATAGTGAAGCTGAAACTTTGATACTTTGGCCACCTGATGCAAAGTGCCAACTCACTGGAAAAGACTTTGTTGTTGGGAAAGATTGAGGACAGAAGGAGAAGGGGGCGAGAGAGGATGAGGTGGTTAGATGGCATCAGTGACTCAGTGAATGTGAGCTGAGCCAGGCTCTGGGAGAAAGTGAAGGACAGAAAAGCCTGGCATGCTGCAGTTCATAGGGTTGCAGAGAGTCAGATACTACTTAGCAACTGAACAACAACAAAGTCTACAAGTGGTAAATTCAGCTTTTGTACATCTAGAAAAGATTTTACTTCACCTTTTTTTTTTTTTGGAAATATATTTTGTTGCATATAGAATTTTTCTTGGCAGGTTTTTTTTTTTTTTCTTTTCTTGTTAGGTCTTTAAAGATGTTGCCCTTTGGTGCTCTGAAGGAGAAATCTGTTCTAATCATTTTCTTTGTGGCAGTACATGGTTTGTATTTCTTTGGCAGCTTTTAGGATTTCCTTTTGTTTATTAGTGATTTTGAGGAATTTTATTCTGATATTCCTTTGTGTAATTTTTTTGTGTTTATGGCTTTTGAGCTTCTTATATCTGAAAGTTTATAATTTTTATCAAGTTTGGCACGCTTTCAGCCATTATTTCTTCGTGTATCTCTTCTGTCTGCGTCTCTCGCCCTTGTTTCCTTTGTGACCCCAGTACGCGTGCCGTGTGCTGTTTGCAGCTGCTGTCAGCCTTCTGATGGTCTGCTTCCCTGCCCCCCTTGTCCTGTTTTGTGTCTGTTTCTCGTTGGTTAGTTTGTAAGGTTGTGTCTGCAGTTCTACTGATCTTGTCTTCTGCAGTGTCTAACCTGCTTTTAACTTCATGCACTGTATTTTTCATCTCAGGTATTATAGATTTGCCTGAATAACTATGATTTGGGTCTTTTCTCCAACCTTCTGTATATCTACTTGACACATTCGCCTAAATTTTTGAGTCTCAGTGGACTTCATCGTTCCTTCTCATTTGTTGGTGAAGTTGCCTGAATTTATTCATTCCCAGATTTTGTTTGTTTCGCCGTTGTCTTGTCTATATTGTAGAAAGTACGCGTCATCTTTATCCGCATGCTTCCATGCGCAGCCTCGTTTGTACGCCATGTTAGTACCTTTTTCAAAGTTAAAAATACTTCTAAAGAGTAAATGCATGCTAATTTTATAAAATATAAGGACTGCTATATAGTTTTGAATTAAGTGAAATTAAATATGATTTTCCTTTGAAGTTCTATAGTTTGCTCGAAGATATACTGAAATATCGGAAGAGATATTCAAAACAACTGCTTCACAGCTGTGTATTCTGATACCTAGAATTACACTAATGATTTTATATTTACTAAACCTCAGAATACCCACGAAGACATTTGTGGGGCTTCTCTTACATGGGGGGTCTCAGTGTGAAGACATTTGGGGGGCTTCTCTTACATGGAGGGGTCTCAGTGTGAAGACATTTGGGGGGCTTCTCTTACATGGGGGGTCGCAGTGCGTCTGCTTTGTGCGTATCATGCTCAGGAAAGACAGGGTGAGCTCTTCCACCCCATACGTGCCCATACCAGTCAATCCAGAGAAGCTTGTGAGGAACCTTCTTCATCAGCTTTTATAACAAGAGAGAGGAAACAAACTCTTTTTCAAATTCTTTTCTTCTGCATGAGAAACAGAGAGGAAAATGAAAGGACTGGTAAAAGGCCCTCACTTCCCCAAAGCAGACAGAGCACCAGCCTGTCTGCTGCTCGAGCTGTGGGGGATTAGTTGTAAGTCTCATTCAAAAGTAAAATTTTCAGTAATGGGAAAGTAGATTTTCTTAAATTGCCTCTTCATGCATTATGAATGGTTCTGTGATATATTATAGCCAATTAAAAGTGATTAGATCCATTGAGTTGTCTCTTTGGAGTACTTTAATTATGAAAACCAGTTTTAAATGAGCCCAGACTTGAGACAGACGGTTGAATTTGTGTTTAAATAAATCTAAATCTTAAAAATGAATGAGACTGAGGACAGGCTCTTTTAGCTGTTTCCTTGAGTCCACTAAGAATGGCAACTGGTTTTCTTATTTGATAACCCCTAAATACTGGGGATTTAAAAAATCCAGAGTCATGTATGAATGATGTATGGAGGTCCTCTAGGAAAATACTCTGAAATTAAAATTACCTCTCAGCTCAACATATGGAAGACATGTGTTTTGAATACAGCATTTACTAAAGACCAAAATAGAGTTCAGGCTATGTTTGTTGGTTACTGGTCTATTGAAATGAGCTGAAAGTGGGAGGTTTTTCTTTTTTTGGATCTACTTATTTATATATATC
Organism: Neotragus moschatus; assembly: GCA_006410615.1. Taxonomy (NCBI): domain Eukaryota; kingdom Metazoa; phylum Chordata; class Mammalia; order Artiodactyla; family Bovidae; genus Neotragus; species Neotragus moschatus. The sequence continues at coordinate 126,517 of SJYA01001040.1, read as the reverse complement.
AGCAGCTAACTTATGGCATGAATGCTTTTCAGTGTATGGAACTTAATATGATAGGACTTTTACAAAGTCATAAGGAATAATGGCAGTTAATTACTACTCTAATTTACATTGGGTTAAAGCTGAATAAACGGGAATGACAGCTATAATACTTGCATCAGATGCTGAGATATATTGTGGGGTAGGATATGCTGCATGACTCATTTATATTCTGCAGGTAACTTCCTAAAAGTAATGTGAAGGAACAATGATTTGATTTGTCCCGACTTTGCTTATTTTTATTAAGTAAATAAAGCTCAGTTTCCTGTACAACAAGATTAACAGAAGTTACATTCTTTTGCTGATTTTCCTCTATATTTTGTAGGTGAGCTCCTTAACAAGGTTAGTTTTGGGCTTGATTGCTAGAAAGATGATATAAACAGATGCAGAAGGTGAAATTGTAATCTTCCTCTAACTTTTAATTTAAAAAAAATTATTTAAGTTTTCTTAAAAAAAGAACTATATCAGTTTGTGCATTTTCTTGTTATATACCAGGCACTGTTATTTGTATAAATGATATTGTAGAGAACAGAGCACAGGAAATCCCTGCCTCTTGGAGCTTACGTTTCAGAGCAGAAGCTAGCTAATTAGTGAAAAAGAAGTGAGACATATAGTGTGTTCGGTGATAAAAGGTGTGATGGAGAAAACCTGGCAGGTAGGCAGGATGTAGAGGATGATCAAGTTAGGTGTCACAAAGAAAAACATTTAACTGAAGGGTGAAAAGTGAGGGAGTGAACATGTAGTTATCTGTACTCCAGAGGGAGGGAGAAGTGGGAGCAAAGTCCCTGAGGTGGGATCCTGTCCGGAGCCTTTGAGGAGTCGCACAGATGCCTGTGTGGCTGGAACTGAGGGGTTGGTAAAGGAAAGGTGTGGAGGTATACGATGAAGAATGATGGTGGGTGGAAGGGACGCACAGGTTGTGTGGGGTCTTGCTAGGGTTTCCCTGTAGCTCAGTTGGTAAAGAATCTGCCTGCAATGCAGGAGACCCTGGTTCGATCCCTGGGTTGGGAAGATCCCCTGGAGAAGGGAAAGGCTACCCATTCCAGCATTCTGGCCTGGAGAATTCCATGGACTGTGTAGTCCATGGGGTCACAAAGAGTCGGACACAACTGAGCTTAAACTTTAGCTTTGCTAGTGGAAAGCCATTGGAGGGTTTGAGCGAAGGAACGACATGAGCTTAAGTTTTAAGAGTAGAATTCTGGTAGCTTTGTTGAGAATAATAGGAGTGGTTGGGGAGGGATGGAAGTACTATTACTTCTCGGCTACTGGAGTAGTCCAGGCAAGGGCTCAGTGCTTTCTTGGACCTGGCTGGCAGCAGCAGAGGTGATGAGAAGTGGTCAAATTCTGGGTATATATACACCATTGATTCTTGTTATTTGTGGTAGTTACAGTCTATGAAATCAATGTCAATACTGAATTAGTATTAGCTGATTACTGAATCGTTGCCCTGGGTGAGGATAACATAAGAAATTGGATCCCTTTAAGCAGGGTCACTGGAGAAGGCCATGGCAACCCCAGTCCAGCACTCTTGCCTGGAAAATCCCGTGGATGGAGGAGCCTGGTAGGCTCCAGTCCATGGGGTCGTGAAGAGTCAGATACCACTGAGCGACCTCACTTTCACTTTTCACCTTCATGCATTGGAGAAGGAAATGGCAACCCACTTCAGTGTTCTTGCCTGGAGAATCCCAGGGATGGCGGAGCCTGGTGGGCTGCCGTCTATAGGGTCGCACAGAGTTGGACACGACTGAAGCGACTTAGCAGCAGCAGCAGCAGCAAGCAGGGTCACGGCATTTTTGACAGTTGGTCAACACACTACTTTATTTTTTGTGTGCTTCTGTTTAAAGACACCTTCTTTAATGTATATTGTTGACTTATTGATATTAAACTCACAGCTAGCAATGTTGTAATTCTTGACACAACAGAGCTATGGGACACCTATTTGCTCCATAAGGCACATTGCAGGCTTCTTGAGCATAAAAGCACCAGGCAACACTTTGGCACAGTGCTGGGGGATTATTTTAAACAGCAGAATTACCAACAAAAGGATCATTAAAAAAAAAAAATTCTGCCGTCTTTATTAATTTTTCTTATTGTGTAAGTATACTTGCTTTGAAACATACATATTAAAACCAAGTTTTTTTCTGTCATTGAGACTTTTTATCTATAGGCTAAATAACTGAATTTTTAGATATAATGAACATTTAGATATTTTTGAGCTTTAATGAGTTTTTACAACTTTCTATTTTTAATTTTGACATTATTTTGGAACAACAGAAATTTTGGAAGATTAATACAAAGAATTCTCAAATATACTTCAGCCATGTTTTACGAATATTAATGTTTTAGCAACTTTATCGTCTTCTCTGCACATGAGAAGGAAGCTGAAAACCGGTTCCTCTGTCTTTTTGGCATGTTCCTGTTATTTATTGAACACTTATTTTCTGGCTCATCTTATACTTGTCCTGTTCTGGGTTTCGCTTCATTTCTTTAAGGATCCGTAGCTTTCACTTAGTGGAAAGTGATAGTTAAAAACCAATATTTGGCCCTGGGTGTGCTCATTGCTACTGGGATGTCTTTGTTCTCAGTCGACACAGATAGGAAGTAAGTGAATGCACACACACACACACACACACACACATACATCTGTGCCTACTTCTGTATCTGTTGCTCTATCTATACTGAAACTGAAGTATTCACATTGATGCTTCTAATTCTGCTCAAACACCAAACAGTTCACTCTGTCTTTTCCTATTTACATATTTATAATCTCCTTCTTTGACAGTGAGAAACCTGGCTGCTCTTATTTACAGTCTGCTTGTCTGTTCAGTCCTAAAAGGTGATTTCAGAATTCCTAACTTACGCCTCTGAAAACAAGAAACCTACTTACCGAAGTTCAGCATTTGTTTAGAGCTCTTTTTGCCTTTTGTCTTCCACTCTGCTCAGATCTTATTTGCCAGATTATTTGGGTTAATTTTTTATTCCCCACTGTTTACATTACAAACTGGGAAAAACAGTTTGGTTCTTGTTTCTTGTTGTCCAGTTGCTGTCATTCTGACTCTTCGTGACTCTGTGGACTGTAGCACACCAGGCTTCTCTGTCCTGCACTAACTCCTGGAGCTTGCTCAAACTCATGTCCATTGAGTCTGTGATGCCATCCAACCACCTCATCCTCTGTCGTCCCCTTCTCCTGCTCTCAATCTTTCTCAGCATCAGGGTCTTTTTCCAGTGAGTTGGCCCTTCACCTCAGGTGGCTGAAGTATGAGAGCTTCAGCTTGAGGATCTGTCCCTCCAAAGAATATTCAGGGTTGATTTCCTTTAGGATTGATTGGTTTGATCTTCTTGCAGNTTGCTCAAACTCATGTCCATTGAGTCGGTGATGCCATCCAACCACCTCATCCTCTGTCGTCCCCTTCTCCTGCTCTCAGTCTTTCTCAGCATCAGGGTCTTTTTCCAGTGAGTTGGCCCTTCACATCAGGTGGCTGAAGTATGAGAGCTTCACTTGAGGATCTGTCCCTCCAAAGAATATTCAGGGTTGATTTCCTTTAGGACTGATTGGTTTGATCTTCTTGCCAAAGGACTCTCAAAAATCTTCTCTAGCACCACTTTTGTTTCTATTGGATCCCATTTTAAATTGCATTTCCTCTCTTGCCCTAGTTGACTTTATTTATTTTGTTAATGGTTAGACATTCAGTTCATTTCAGTTCAGTTGCTCAGTCATGTCTGACTCTTTGCAACCCTGTGGACTGCAGCATTCCAGGCTTCCCTGTCCATCACCAACTCCCAGAGTTTACTCAAACTCATGTCCACTGAGTCGGTGATGCCATCCAACCATCTCATTCTTTGTTGTCTGCTTCTCTTCCTGCCCTTAATCTTTCCCAACATCAGGGTCTTTTCAAATGAGTCAGTTCTTTGCATCAGGTGGCCAAAGGATTGGAGTTTCAGCTTCAGCATCAGTCCTTCCAATGAATATTCAGAACTGATTTCCTTTAGGATGAACTGTTTGGATCTCCTTGCAGTCCAAGGGACTCTCAAGAGTCTTCTCCAACACCAAGTTCAAAAGCATCAATTCTTCGGCACTCAGCTTTCTTTATAGTCCAACTCTCACATCCATACATGACCACTGGAAAAACCATAGCCTTGACTAGGTGGACCTTTGTTAACAAAGTAATGCCTCTGCTTTTTAGTGTGCTGTCTAGGTTGGTCATAACTTTCCTTCCAAGGAGTAAGTGTCTTTTAAATTTCATGGCTGCAGACACCATCTGCAGTGATTTTGGAGCCGAAAAAAAACAAGTCTGAGACTGTTTCCCCATCTATTTGCCATGAAGTGATGGGACCAGATGCCATGATCTTAGTTTTCTGAATGTTGAGCTTTAAGCCAACTTTTTCACTCTTCTCTTTTCACTTTCGTCAAGAGGCTGTTTAGTTCTTCACTTTCTGCCATAAGGGTGGTGTCATCTGCATATCTGAGGTTACTAATGTTTCTCCCGGCAATCTTGATTCTACCTTATGCTTCTTCCAGCCCAGCGTTTCTCATGATGTACTCTGCATAGAAGTTAAATAAGCAGAGTGACAATATACAGCCTTGATGTACTCCTTTTCCTATTTGGGACCAGTCCATTGTTCCATGGTTAGATGTTAATGGTTCCAAAAGTCAGAACTGTATAGAACTATATTCTTAGAGAATATCTCCCTCATTTCTCTTCATTTCTTATATAAAAAATCATAATATTATGATATGCTTTTTCATTTTGTTTTTCCACCTGACACTGTGTCCTGAAAGATCACAATATTTCAGTTTGTAGATTTCTTTGTTATTCTTTTTAACTGCTGCGTAGCATTTCATTATAAGTTATTCAAGCACTTTTTTATGTATGGGCATGTTTCAGTTTTTTTCAATTATTTACACTACTACCAGGAATAAGCTTGTACGTAAAGTTTTTTTTTTAATTGTTGAAGCAATATCTTTATTTTTGAAGCAATATCTTAAGTGTAAACTTCTAGAAGTGTGAATGTAGGGTAACAGTATAAATGTGTGTGTAATTTTGTTAGATATTGCCAGATTTCCTTCTATAAAAATTATACCAATTTGCATTCCCACCAGCTATGTAGAAGAGTATTGGTTTCTCCACATCACTGTCAGAACAGTGTTTGTTAATTTGGTAGGTATTTTTAACTTATATTTCTTCTACTCTGAGTGAGGTTGAACATCTTTTCATATCTTTAAAGGCCATTTAAAAGTAATTTTTAGTAAATTCTTTTGCCCATTTTTTAAAATTGAAGTTTGATTTTTTTTCCCTATAATTTATAAAGTATTTAAAGATATATTACAGTGAACAGTCCCTTTTCTGTTATATGTGGGACACAAATTTTCTGTGAGTTTGTTGATTGTTGTTTGACTTCTTTTTTAGACTTTTTTTCCCCACAAATGATGATATTCTAGCTACTCATAAAGAAACTGAGAAGTAAACTATCCTTTATTTCTGTCCCAAGAGTCTTGTGTCTTTTGCCCGCATCCAAGAAATTGAAGCAACCCAACTTTTTAGCTTGCTGAGTAGGGTACAATCTCATGCCTTTCATTTTTGTGACAGAAATATGCGTCTTTGAGTTTTTATTTGCTTTTCTGTAGGATTTTTCTTTTTTCCCTTTGCAGAGTTCTTTCATCTTCCCATCTCTCCCTCTGAAGTATCACCTTTCTGAGACTGCCTCCCTTGCCTTTCATGGGCATGTTAAAGCCCCTTTCTCGAGGTCAGTTCTGTGATCAACCATTACAGCTTTTCAGTACTTTCACATGTAGGGTAGACCTCCATATTCTGATGGTGGTTTTAGATGAGTCTTAGGCATTCTGCTGGTTCTTGTATGTCTCTCTTTTCTCTTCCGTGCATTTTTCTTTTTCTTCCCCCCTTTTCTTCCCCCAGAACAGTCTTTGGTGCCCATGAAGGCTTGCAGTTGGAGGATGCAAGATCATTTTCAGAGATCTGATGTTTATTTTTCTAGCTCACTGCAAATTTAAACTTTGAACATTCTCTGTTATACTGAGGGCGCAGGTTTCGTTTGTTTTTCTTTTTGTTGTTATATTCTTAGATAATATGTGGGAGATTCAGAATTATGCTGCTGTCCCTATTGTAGCATCCCCCCATTCATAGCGTTGTTATTAGGAATATAGATTTGACCATGAAATATCATTCAGTTTTTAGGTTATTAAAAGACTGTGGGTCAATTGAATCTAACAGTCACTGTGTACAAGGAAATGATATTGCACAGAGCTAGGGAGCTTGCTTTTTAAAGATATTTTATATTGAATTTTAAAATATCACTATTTTAGTTCTTTGAACAGTCTAAAACCTATAATGCATTTCAATAAATATTTCTTGATTGATACATAAAATTTTGTTATACTACTATGGATTCATCTCTTATATTTTTTAATATTTTATAGGAACATATAATCAAAAAGGTTGTTTTCCGCTCTCTGAATTCTGTCTTCTTTGTTATTAACTGTGCGTTTGACAGTTTTCTGCCATTTAATTTCCATCACAACCCAGTGGATTGCGTAGGGCAGACAATTTAACTCCCAGGATTAAAAATTAGAAGCTGAAATTTATATTAAATGACATGCTTGGATTGTACAGCTAATCAAAGGAGAAACCGAGATGAAAAGTGACTTCTTTGTTATTGTCAGAACATCACTGAGTAAAATAGATAGCTTATTCGTTGTTCCCACATAGCATACTCGTTCCCACTTTAGCTTCCATGAGAAAAGACACATGCAGACATCTGGGCCAAGTAGCTTGTAAGTTAAGAGGAATTCTTGTTCACGTTCTTCTTACTCAGAGTAATAAGTATTGTACAGTTGAGAAGGGATGTTTTGAAAGAAAGGAAAAATGTAAGGTGATAAAATGTTTATTTACCCACATCAAAGCAGAGACTACTTGCAGGCGCTTTACTTTTGGAAAATAATCACTTCTCATTTGTTACCCGGAGCCTTTTCACCATAATATTTAACAAATGGTAAATGCTTCAGAGGTTTTTAATAAAAAATACTTGACTTTCTAGACTAACTTAATGACTAGTCTAGCCTGTCTCCTGTAAATGTCAAACATCCGTAATTGAGTTTTGCTAGCTTCATAATATTGTTTGTGGCATGACATGTTGTATACACACTCTGTTATTACAAACATTAAATGGATTTGTCAACAAGTGGAGGAAAAAGAATTGTAATTTAGTCTCTTTGTGAATTTTGTTATGTGGAGGAGGAAAAATTGGATGTTTTTCTCCCTGTTACTTGACACATAGAATGACTCCATGCTCCGCTTCACTGCTGGTTGTCATTAAAAAAAAGCATGCATCACCAGAGGTGTGATTCTGTGTCTGTCATTAGAATTTATTTACTGTGTGTAGTTCACATTAATTTTGTGCTAAGGTATGGTTATTTAAAAGTTAGGAAAGTATGATGTTGATCTGAGATATTCTGAATTACAATGCTATGCAGCAGGAATCATGGTGCATAGTTTTTTGTAATATATTTTGTTAAGTGAATAGAATTTTTAAAAATTTAGTTATAACTGGTTTTCATGCAATATTACTATTTCTTGAATTTACTTACATAGTCTCTTTGGAACCGTAAATATTTTTTAAAACAAATCAAGTAAAAGTACATTAGACTTGCTTTTCAAATCATGGCATGTTTTTGGTGTTTTTGAAACTTTTTATTAATGCATGTTTTTGAAACTTTTTTATTAATATCTCCAAGGGAGGAAGTATAGGGTGCGTGCGTAAGTATAACCAAGTGCATGAGTGTCTGTGAGCCTGGAGGACAGCGGACTACACTAAGACATTCCCCTGATTTATTTCAGTTTTAGACCCAAAGCCACTTTGAAAGACATTTTCATGTTATGTATTATTATTACTATTATTAATATAATGATTCTGCCTTGGATGTTTTCAAAGGCTTTTAATTGTTTTCTAAATTTGCAGACAACTACTGGTTAAGCTGTTTATAGACTCTGGCTATCTAGCCTTCTTCAGATTGTTGGTCATACACTGTATCTGATAAACCGTGTCATCACTCAGTTGTTTCCAACTCTGTGACCCCACGGACTGTAGCCCACCAGGCTCCTCCGTCCATGGGGTTTTCCAGGCAAGAGTACTGGAGTGGGTTGCCATTTCCTTCTCCAGGGATATCTGATAAAGAGAAAAAAAAAATCAGCTGGGAAGTTCTTAAGTTTTCTAATATTATTTTGGATTATAAAATCTTAGCCAAGTGTGGCATATTTCATGAGTCGTTTCTATACCAGCTAGAAAGACAGATGGGTCATGTACAGCTTAAAAATCTGTGCAAATAGGAAGACAGATGGGTGGTTTAAATAGTTTAAATGTCTCCATGAAAATGTTTGTGTGGAAAGCTTCACTCCTGAAGTTACACTAAAACTATCTAAGTAATTAATTGGGAATAATAGAGTTTATACAAAGAAAGCAATATTTTTTAAGGAGGGGGAAAAATGTGGAATTCATTGAATTTGCTAGTTACAATTTTAAGCTTACAATAAAAATCAGCAAATTAGAATACAGTTAGAATGCAGTTAGGATATAGTCCCCAAACAGTGCTGCCTTGTTTTCTGATTAGGGACATGTGGACTCTAAAAGACTTCATTGCTTGGAGTTGATTTAACTGCCTAATTGTACGTGAAATTTTGACATGTCGTCAGAATTTGTTGAATATCAAGCAAGAGCACCATAAACCTGCTTAAAAATGATGAAACCGAACCAAAGCCAAACAGAGCCAACTCTAAGAAAAGGGCCTTAGAAAGGGCTGCTCCCCAGTTTCTGCAGCAAATTTTCATGGACTTTCCCTGCAGCAGGTGTTCAGGCGTTAATGTGACAGCTCTCAGCTGAAGACTTGTTCCTGTCTGATTGGGTGTACAGTTTGGATCTCAGGTGACAGCTTCGTGTGGGAGTCTCTGCCTGAGTTGTGTGGGTTGGTAGAAAAGGGGATTGTTATTTTAGAGGAAGGCTGCAGGACTGGTCATAGATAGATCAATTGTGCTGGCTTTTGGAGACTTTTTGGGAAATGTATTTCTGCAAGAAGGATGTTGAGTAGCATTGTTTATGGGAAAATTATACAGAGTATTCGATGAAGAAATGATTAAAGTAACTGAACGTGTAAGCAGATGTGTTCCTAAGAGTGTTTAAAATCATTTGTGGTTGTTATTATTGAAGTGTCCTATTAATTGCTAAGTTAAAAAGTTAGCCTTCATGTCATACAGAGTAAGTTACAACCACTTTAGGAATTTATATTAACAGAGGACAAAAATATATTGGTTTCTGAGTGAATATTTTTTTTAAATTAAAAATTCAGATGATAGAATTTAAAAAAAAATCACAGCGTCCTTCTTAATAAGGGTAAGAATTTTTTAAATGAATTTCTTATTTCAGTTATACATTTTAAAATTTGTATGATTATTTACTAGTTCGTGGCATGTAATATATTATCCTGTGTATTGCAATCAAAAAGTGAGAAAACTTACTTCTTTGATAGCTAGTGTTATCTCTTTCTGATCCCTTCAGATCAGAACTGAATTAATATATTTGCTCCTATTCTCCTACTGTAGTATTAGGACCTCTTTCCATTCAGCTATGAAAGCGCTTAAGAAAGACACTCTAGTGATTAAATTATTTTCTCATCAATGAGTTCTTTATGTTATAAAGTGAAATAGGTTATCCAGGGCAATATTTTGTGAATAATTTGGATAATTATTAAAACATCCTCACGTGCACGAACCAGCTAATGTCTGTAATGGGGGAAGTCAAGCGGCACTGTACGCAGCTTCCCTGGAGGAGTCAGTGGTGGCTCTGGTATTTGGAAACACTAGAATTCGTTGGTAATAGAGTCATGCCAGTTTCCTGGAAGGATTTGTTCGCTTTTTCACCCACTGAGTATGATTCCTTTCCTTCAGAATTAGCAGAGTGAGGAGAAAGACAAAACTGTTCCAATTCTGTTGGTCTGCCTGAGGAAGTCTGATGTCTCCTCTGTAAAAACTCTGGGTTGCTCTCTGCTTTTGGCTCTGGGCTGGGGACTTTCTCCAACAGGAGATACTTTTCAGACTCCTGTCTATAGGGAATATCCAAGTGGGTGTTGAGCCTAAACAGAATGGAAGCAGAGAAAAGCCTCTGGCGTCAAAAATTCTCAGCATAAGATTTAGTTTGGGGGAAAGATTCATTTGGTGAGCTCTCCTTGGATAGAGGGCAAAAACTATTATGAAGTCTAGATAATTGACAAGAAATATTTGTTCCGTTTGCTTCAAAAGTTGAAGATTTGCTTTAAAATTTTATTTGTTTATGTCATCATTCATTTATATTGTCAACCTATAAATATTTTCTGAATGATTTTAGTAAGGGACTCACAGACAATTTTAATTTATTACTTTGTCATCTTCTAGGCTTCTTCTGTATCAAGTCTAACTTTCTCTGCTTGATTTTCAAGTCGTTCACAGCCTAAAACTGTCCTGGCTGTATGGCTTATTTCCTTCATTTCCTCCAAACTTGCTGTCTTTGGTCTGTTTGTTTGCTTGCCTGTGTACCACTGCCGGTTCTCTCCATGTTTTCACTCATATTCCGAATCACCAGACCACGGGCTGTTGTCAAAGAGTCTGTTTTGCCAGTTGCTGAATTCCCAATGTCTAGCACAGTTCCTGGAGATGAGCAGTTAATAATACTTATTGAATGAAACGAAGGAAGAAATTGGAGAAAGGGAGTGGGGTGAAGGAACTGTTGTCTCACCTGTTTTTTTATACCTTTCCAGACTTGCCTTATCTTTTAAGGTCTGTTTTCTCCACAGAGTCTCCTCTGACTTTCCTGGTCTTTATTGACATCTCAAAAGCAGACCTTCAGATTTAACGTTATTTACAAACTTTCTTGTTTTCTTGGCTATGCAGTTCCACGTGCACTGCCATTCCAATTTGGTGTAAGCTCCTTGAAGGTGAGAAGGAGCAAATATCTGTACAGTTTTTCAAAAAAATTGTATATTGACCTTTATTCATCAAACAGCTCCTGCAGGGTACACTTGCTTCAGAGTTTGTACACTTTGTACAAAGTACTGACAAATTAATATGTGTTCAGTAGCCTTTTGATTATTTATAAAATATATGAGAAACTCAGTTTGCATACAGTGAAGACAGAACTTTTAAAATGATCTCTTAACTTTATTCAACTTTTTTTTCCCCAGGGAAAGAAACTGAAAAGGCTAAGGAACGTTATGACAAAGCCACGATGAGGCTCCACATGTTGCATAATCAGTATGTTTTGGCGTTGAAAGCAGCGCAGCTTCATCAGAGTCAGTATTATGACACCACCCTTCCCCTGCTTCTCGACTCCTTACAAAAGATGCAAGAAGAGATGATAAAAGCGCTGTAAGCCTCACTTCCCATTCGATGTGAAAGTCCTGCCTGAAGTGCTTGTGGCCTTGCTTTTTCCTCCTAGTTAAACGTTTTGTATAAAATGTGCCTTTGCTTTGTAAGCTGTGCCACTGGACTAGCTCAGAGGGTCTCAGACCGCTTCTCCCTGGGCCCTTCTTGGTTCTCCTGTCTGATATCCCTTCATCTCACCCTCACTCACCTTGGTTCTCCTGTCTGGTCCCTTCATCTTAGTGCTCACTCACTTTGGTTCTTCTGTCTGGTCCCTTCATCTCATGCTCACTCACTCTTCTTTTTGGATGCTTTCGTTTTGCTCCAGTTAGCTGGAAATTTAAGTGAAAAAAAACCCAAACCATTATTTTGATAAGCATTAAGAATTGGATATCTATCTGTAGACCATTGAATGTTTAAATCTTGAGCATCTGATAAGCCCCAAGGAAATAATTTATTTATTTGCCTGCTTCTAGTTGTATGAGATTACAGTGAACAAATGTTTATTGAAATTGTCTATATGCAGAGCACACTGGTGCTCTGAGATGAGTGGGGCACAATTTTTGCCTTCAGGGAACTAACCGTGTTGGTTAGTAATTCACATGGGTACATGTTTACCATGCATGTCAATTCAGTCCGCTACCCTCTGGTAGACTTCATCTCATTATCAATGCTGCCGAGTCCCCATTTTTCCAGTGAAGGATAAAGTGATTTTAGTCAACTTGAATATGTCAACATTTAAGGGTATTGATAAAATAGTGAGATGCCTACTTGAAATATTTAATTAGTTATGTCTTTTTTAAATTACATATTGCTGCTAAGTCGCTTCATTCGTGTCCGACTCTGTGCGACCTCATAGACGGCAGCCCACCAGGCTCCCCCGTCCCTGGGATTCTCCAGGCAAGAACACTGGAGTGGGTTGCCATTTCCTTCTCCAATATTACATATTATTGACTTATAAATTTATATTTTCTTTCCTACTTTCATTTTATGAATCAATGTTTTCTTAAACTCCCCATATGAATGTTCAATAACAGTATCTTTATCGTCATGAGAACATCCTTTAGAGACATTTAATAATTTCAAAAGTGTATTATCTTTCAGTTCAGTTCAGTTCAGTCGCTCAGTCATGTCCAGCTCTTTGCGACCCCATGAATCGCAGCACGCCAGGCCTCCCTGTCCATCACCAACTCTCTAGTAAATTTTTTAGATCTAGCATATACAAATATAATATCACTAAAATTGAATCCTTTGTCATACTCATTCATATAACATTAGGAGACTTCCTTTTTTCCCCCAATTTGTCTTAAAGATGAGTGTTAACATCATAACCACTTACTGTACTGCTTTATAAGAATTATCTAGGGAGGCTCATTTACATTATATCATCCAGTACTCTCAACTGTGAGGCCGCGAGGATATTTACTAAATCTGAATTTAATTTTTCTACCTCGCTCTTTTCTTTCAGTTGTATCTATCAGATGATTTCTGTAATCATTCAAAATTAGCATTGCCTGAAGCAGTTTGAATTTAATTTTTTTGTTTTTTTACTCAAATAGTATTTCACTATTCAAAATAAAGTAAAAGAATTCTTCAAAATAAGAGAGATTTTGTAAGGATTCCTTTTTGTGAGTGATGATTTTGGAAAAGAAAATCAGGGTCTTATATTTATTTGGGTACATGTAGGATAAACGTGTCTGTCCACAATTTTTAAGGCTACTAAATGAGCAGTTGTGTGTTTTTACAGCATAGCATTATCAAGTTGAGGATTAGGGTCTTTGCAACAGAATAGCTTTCTTTTTGCACTTATTACATTAGGGTAATAACTGTTACGATCATTTTTGCTACTGACTGGCGGTCAGAAGAGATTGAAAGGTCATTGGAGATATAAGCCAGGTACACTCTGAGTATAATATGGAAAAGAACAGAGGCCGAGGAGCAAGAGAAGACCCAGGAGGTAGGGCTTGTGAGGAAGCCACACGCAGTGAAAGTAACATTCCTGATGCAGGAGCTGACCCACAGCTCAGGAGCTGGCCTGACCCCCATGTGGCGGGACCAGCCTGTCTGCGGTACTGTTAGAAGTAGAAAGTAGTCAGTTCCGGCTTCCGTTTTTGTATGTTAGATAGTTGTTGAAAAATGTAATGCTGTAGATCATTTGCAGTTATTCCGTTACATCGAATGTAAGTTGTTGATGCGTACATTTCTGTACTCTGTTTACTTCACTAGCCAGGTGACGAAATAAGCTGGTGCGTGGAGCCAGCGTCTGTAAAAATTGGCGTTGCATTTCTCACATTTGTTATTCTAAGTCCTTTCTGGGCCTGTGTTTCCCTGATAAAACTTTAAAATGTTGTAAAACTTTCTTCTTCTTTTCAGAAAAGGTATATTTGATGAATACAGCCAGATAACTAGTCTTGTTACAGAGGAAATAGTGAACGTTCATAAAGAGATTCAAATGTCGGTGGAACAGATAGACCCCAGCACAGAATACAACAATTTCATAGATGTTCATAGGTATGTGCAGATACTTTCATTCTTCTTTCAGGATTTTTGACAGTATTATTTTTTGCCATGTATTATTTAATGAATTAAAATAAGAAATATTCACGAACTTTGTTAGGACATAGGCTGTTTCATATTAATTTATCTGTTTTTAATTATTTTCAAAGTCCTTTCTCAGTGATTATAACCACTGATATTTAATTTATATAATGATCTTTAAAAGTTTTTCAGTTGTTACTACGTCATTGCTTAAACCCATATTTAATTCATGAAGTAATATTTTCTTTGTAACAATTATGTAATAATGATAGACCTATTGCTTTCTGTTTGTGTTAAATTTTATAGTGATGCGACATTTATTATGGTTTCATGTGATACTGTAGTGATACTATAGTAGTCATGGAGGCATCATCTTATCTTGCATTGATTATCATCGAAGAAGGAATAAAGCAGATTAATATCTGTGTTCTGCAAATGAGGAAACTAAGCTGAAAGTACTTGACCAGATCTTTGAGGCCTAAGGTTTAGTTTGATTTATACCATTTATTTTTGCTCTACTTTGTTAACATGATTTTAAATAAGAAAAATATTCTGCCTTTAGTGTATACTAAGACATATTATGATAGGGCATTCATATTGATCAAAATTATTTGGTATGCTTTACTAGAACAACGGCTGCTAAGGAGCAAGAAATTGAGTTTGATACTTCCTTACTAGAAGAAAATGAAAATCTACAGGCAAATGAGATTATGTGGAATAATTTAACAGCAGAAAGTTTGCAAGTAATGTAAGTATTTAGAAAATCTGAGGATTAAATATTAGTGTTACTATTTATAGTTTATCAGATTAAAATTCCAATTTTTATTTTATTGAAAGTAGTGAAAAGTTACTAAAAATGAACAGATTTTTGTTTGGTCAAACTAAAATGTTTTGAGAAATATGTTAACTTTATCATCTCTAATTTTGGTAATTCTGAGAATAAAAGTTCTGTGTGATGTTACATTCATTTGCCCAATTATTAATGACATAAGAATATTAGAATAAAGTTTTATTTTTTTTTAAATTTATATAATTTTTTAACCCCATTTCATCCTATAAATGGCAGAGATATTTGTCCTCAATGAGGACAATGAGTATTAGAGATAAAAAGAGACTTACAGATGTCAAAAGCATTTAGTATAAAATGTGACTTTTGAGTTTTCTCTTTAAGCAGAAATATCTTCTATTATAGACTGTTATAACACTTATAGACGATTATAGACTGTTATAGACTAATATTTGGCCTTGGAGTACAAAATGAAGCAGGGCAAAGACTAATAAGACTTTTGCCAAGAGAATGCACTGGTCATAGCAAACACCCTCTTCCAACAACACAGGAGAAGACTACACATGGACATCACCAGATGGTCAACACTGAAATCAGATTGATTATATTCTTTGTAGCTAAAGATGGAGAAACTATACAGTCAGCAAAAACAAGATCGGGAGCTGAGTGTGGCTCAGATCATGAGCTCCATGTTGCCAAATTGAGACTAAATTGAAGAAAGTAGGGGAAACCATGAGACCATTCAGATATGACCTAAATCAAATCTCTTACTATTAAACAGTGGAAGTGACAAATAGATTCAACAGATTAGATCGGATAGAGTGCATGATAAACTATGGACGGGAGTTCGTGACCTTGTACAGGAGCCAGGGATCAAGACCATCTCCAAGAAAAAGTAATGCAAAAAGGCAAAATGATTGTCTGAGGAGGCCTTACAAATAGCTGTGAAAAGAAGAGAAGCTAAAGGCAAAGGAGAAAGGAAAGATATATCCATTTGAATGCAGAGTTCCAAAGAATAGCAAGGAGAGATAGGAAAGCCTTCCTCAGTGATCAGTGCAAAGAAATAGAGGAAAACAATGGAATGGGAAAGTCAAGAGATCTCTTCAAGAAAATTAGAGATACCAAGGGAATATTTCATGCAAAGATGGGCACAATAAAGGACAGAAATGGTCTGGACCTAACAGAAGCAGAAATATTAAGAAGAGGTGGCAAGAATACACAGAAGAACTGTACAAAAAAGATCTTCACAACGCAGACAAATCATGATGGTGTGATCATTCACCTACAGCCAGACATCCTGGAATGCAAAGTCAAGTAGGCCTGAGGAAGCATCACTCCAAACAAACCTAGTGGAGGTGATGGAATTCCAGTTGAGCTATTTCAAATCCTGGAAGATGATGCTGTGAAAGTGCTGCACTCAATATGCCAGCAAGCTTGGAAAACTCAGCAGTGGCCACAGGACTGGAAAAGGTCAGTTTTCATTCCAATCCCAAAGAAGAGCTATGCCAAAGAATGCCCAAACAACCGCACAATTGTACTCATCTCAGATGGTCGCAAACTAATGCTCAGAATTCTCCAAGCCAGGCTTCAACAGTATGTGAACTTCCAGATATTCAAGCTGGGTTTAGAAAAGGTAGAGGAACCAGAGATAAAATTGCCAAAATCCACTGGATCATGGAAAAAGCGAGAGTTCCAGAAAAACATCAACTTCTGCTTTATTGACTATGCCAAAGCCTTTGACTGTGTGGATCAGAACAAACTGTGGAGAATTCTTGAAGAGATGGGAATACCAGACCGCCTGACCTGCCTCTTGAGAAACCTGTATGCAGGTCAGGAAGCAACAGTTAGAGCTGGACATGGAACAACAGACTGTTGTTCCACATTGGGAAAGGAGTACGTCAAGGCTGTAAATCGTAACCCTTAACTACTATGCAGAGTACATCATGAGAAACACTGTGCTGGATGAAGCACAAGCTGGAATCAAGATTGCCAGGAGAAATACGAGTAACCTCAGATATGCAGATGACACCACCCTTATGGCAGAAAGTGAAGAAGAACTCAAAAGCCTCTGATGAAAGTGAAAGAGTGTGAAAAAGTTGGCTTAAAACTCAACATTTAGAAGGCTAAGATCATGGCATCCGGTCCCATCACTTCATGGCAAATAGATGGCGAAACAGTGGAAACAGTGAGAGACTTCATTTTTTTTGGCTCCAAAATCACTGCAGATGGTGATTGCAGCCATGAAATTAATAGATGCTTCCTCCTTGGAAGAAACGTTATGAGCAACCTAAAAGCAGAGACATTAGTGTGTGTGTCTAGTCAAGGCTATGTTTTTCCAGTAGTTATGAGAGTTGGACTCTAAAGAAAGCTAAACCCTGAAGAATGATGCTTTTGAACTGTGGTGCTGGAGAAGATTCTTGAGAGTCCCTTGGACTGCAAGGAGATCCAAGCAGTCCATTCTGAAGGAGATCAGTCCTGGGTGTTCATTGGAAGGACTGATGCTGAAGCTGAAACTCCAGTACTTTGGGCACCTGATGTGAAGAGCTGACTCACTGGAAAAGACCCTGATGCTGGGAAAGATTGAAGGCATGAGGAAAAGGGGACGACAGAGGATGAGACGGTTGAATGGCATCACTGACTCAATGGACTTGAGTTTGAGTAGGCTCTGGGAGTTAGTGATGAACNCTTTGGGCACCTGATGTGAAGAGCTGACTCACTGGAAAAGACCCTGATGCTGGGAAAGATTGAAGGCATGAGGAAAAGGGGACGACAGAGGATGAGACGGTTGAATGGCATCACTGACTCAATGGACTTGAGTTTGAGTAGGCTCTGGGAGTTAGTGATGAACAGGAAGGCCCGGCGTGCCGCAGTCCATCACTTTAAAGTAGCAAAGAGTCAGACATGACTGAGTGACTGAACCGAACTTACAGACTATTATATCAGATTCTTTTCCACTTTATGTTACTACTGTGTAAAATTTTAAAAAGGTTTTGAGAAATCTTAATTTTTTTTCTTTTCAAACGTTCAGTTCAGTTCAGTTGCTCAGTCGTGTCTGACTCTTTGCGACCCCATGCATTGCAGCACGCCAGGCCTCCCTGTCCATCACCAACTCCTGGAGTCCACTCAGACTCACATCAGTCGAGTCAGTGACGCCATCCAGCCATCTCATCCTTGGTCGTCCCCTTCTCCTCCTGCCCCCAATCCCTCCCAGCATCAGAGTCTTTTCTGGTGAGTCAACTCTTTGCATGAGGTGGCCAAAGTACTGGAGTTTCAGCTTCAGCATCATTTCCTCCAAAGAAATCCCAATGCTGATCTCCTTTAGGATGGACTGATTGGATCTCCTTGCAGTCCAAGGGACTCTCAAGAGTCTTCTCCAACACCACAGTTCAAAAGCATCGATTCTTCGGTGCTCAGCCTTCTTCACAATCCAACTCTCACATCCATACATGACCACTGGAAAA
>SJYA01001040.1:70785-107308 GCA_006410615.1 Neotragus moschatus | reverse complement strand
GGCATGAGTCTTAGTGAACTCCGGGAGTTGGTGATGGACAGGGAGGCCTGTCGTGCTGCAATTCATGGAGCTGCAAAGAGTCGGACACGACTGAGTGACTGAACTGAACTGAACTGATGCTACTAAGAAGAACTAAAGAGCCTCTTGATGAAACTGAAGGAAGAAAGTGAAAAAGTTGGCTTAAAACTCAACATTCAGAAAACTAAGACCATGGCATCTGGTCCCATCACTTCACGGCAAATAGATGGGCAAACAATGGAAACAGGACAGATTTTTTTTTTTTTTTGACTCCAAAATCACTGCAGATGGTGACTGAAGCCATTAAATTGAAAGCGCTTACTCCTTGGAAGAAAAGTTATGACCAACCTACACAGCATATTAAAAAGCAAAGACATAACTTTGCCAACAAAACTCCATCTAGTCAAAGCTATGGTTTCTAGTAGTCATGTATGGATGTGAGAGTTGAACTATAAAGAAAGCTGAGTGCGGAAAAATTGATGCTTTTGAACTTTGGTGTTGGAGAAGACTCTTAAGAGTTCCTTGGACTGCAAGGAGATCCANCAACAAAACTCCATCTAGTCAAAGCTATGGTTTCTAGTAGTCATGTATGGATGTGAGAGTTGAACTATAAAGAAAGCTGAGTGCGGAAAAATTGATGCTTTTGAACTTTGGTGTTGGAGAAGACTCTTAAGAGTTCCTTGGACTGCAAGGAGATCCAGCTAGTCCATCCTAAAGGAAATCAGTCCTGAATATTCATTGGAAGGACTGATGCTGAAGCTGAAACTCCAATACTTTGGCCACCTGATGTGAAGAGCCGACTCATTTGAAAAGACCCTGATGCAGGGAAAGATTGAAGGTGGGGAGAAGAAGGGGATGAGAGAGGATGAGATGGTTGGTTGGCATTGCTGATTCAATGGACATGAGTTTGATTAGACTCCGGGAGTTGGTGATGGACAGGGAGGCCTGGCGTGCTGTGATTCATGGGGTTGCAAAGAGTTGGACACGACTGAGTGACTGAACTGAACTGATGCTACTATCCTTTTCTAAAATGTATATTTTGCTACATCAGATCTTCGTTGCTGTGCTTGGGCTTTAGTTATGGTAAGCGGGGGCAACTCTCAATGAGGGCTTCTCATTGTGGTAGCTTTTCTTGTTGCAGAGCACAGGCTCTAGGGTGCTTGGGTTTCAGTAGTTGTGGCACATGGGCTCAGTAGTTGCAGCTCACAGGCTCCAGAGCACAGGCTCATTAGTTGTGGCCTTCTAGCATGTGGGGTCTTCCCTGACCAGGGATTGAACTTGTGTCCCTTGCACTGCAAGGTGGATTCCTAACCACTGGACAACCAGGAAAGCCCTACTATTCTGTTTTTAAAAGATTTCCTTGGCTTCCTATTACAGGAACATCCTTGGTAAAGCAACCTCAACTGATCTGTCAAGCTTCACTTTTAATTACTCCCATGGGGCCTTTGTCTGACTCTGTTCCCCATGGACTGTATCCCACCAGGCTCCTCTGTCCATGAGATTCTCCAGGCAAGAGCACTGGACTAGGTTGCCATTTCCTTATCCAGGGAATCTTCCCCGACTAGGGATCAAACCCGCATCTCTTGCATCTCCTGCACTGGCAGGTGGATGCTTTTCCCCTAGTGCCACCTATGAACACTGCCTTTGGAGTGAATGTTGATTCAACCTGGTCTAACTAACTCTCTTAATGCAGAATAAAACTGAAAGCTGCTTTCACTGTCTGTCTTAGGCCTTACACATTTTAAGAGCATCAATAATCAGAGACCAGTCAACAGGATTTTCTCTATTCCTTTCTTCCCCACCAAACACAATGCTAGTGGTTTTCAGTTATTTAATTGTAGTGCTTCTAACTCATTTCATGAAATTGGGATTCCCTATTAAGTCCTATGTCCATTTGGGGGGGGTGGTGGCGGGGAGGATTCTACAAATCTGGGCTCCAGGCTGGTGCAGCTCTCTTGTGACCGGGGCATCTAACAGAAGGATAATAGTATCTTGTATAAGAGCGCCTGTGTGCATGGCCAGATCCAGTCTGAGGGCAGAGGTACTGTTCCTTCTATTGTCATCATTCAGACAAAGAATCTTGGATCTCGTGATATTATAAGGACTAGTAGTTCTTATAGAATACTTGTTCTTTCAGGATACTAATGGGCTTCTCTTTTTAAAAAATTAAAAAAAAATTTATGTAATTTTGAAGGTTACTTTCCATTTATTGCTATTAAAAAGTATTGGCTATATTCCCCAGGGTTGTACCACGCATCCTTGAGCCTATCTTACACCCACCTAATAGTTTGTGCTGCTTATGTCCCCACACCTCTCTGCCTCTCCCCCTTCTCTCTCCCCACTGGTAGCCACTAGTTTGTTCTCTATGTCTGCTTCTTTTTTGTTATAGTCATTACTTTGTTGTATTTTTTAGAGTCCACATATATGTGTGACATTATATAGTATTTGTCTTTCTCTCTCTGATTGCCATTATGTTATTTTGAATATTCTGAAGTTCTGCTGGAATGAAGCAGTTTTGAATTACTCCAAGTTTTATATTACATGTTATCACATTACCGAGACTGTCATTATTTGTTCATTAGAAATATAGGGTACAGTGCAAGGCGGTAAGTCAGCCTGGAGTAAATTTGNTGAACTGAACTGATGCTACTATCCTTTTCTAAAATGTATATTTTGCTACATCAGATCTTCGTTGCTGTGCTTGGGCTTTAGTTATGGTAAGCGGGGGCAACTCTCAATGAGGGCTTCTCATTGTGGTAGCTTTTCTTGTTGCAGAGCACAGGCTCTAGGGCGCTTGGGTTTCAGTAGTTGTGGCACATGGGCTCAGTAGTTGCAGCTCACAGGCTCCAGAGCACAGGCTCATTAGTTGTGGCCTTCTAGCATGTGGGGTCTTCCCTGACCAGGGATTGAACTTGTGTCCCCTGCACTGCAAGGTGGATTCCTAACCACTGGACAACCAGGAAAGCCCTACTATTCTGTTTTTAAAAGATTTCCTTGGCTTCCTATTACAGGAACATCCTTGGTAAAGCAACCTCAACTGATCTGTCAAGCTTCACTTTTAATTACTCCCATGGGGCCTTTGTCTGACTCTGTTCCCCATGGACTGTATCCCACCAGGCTCCTCTGTCCATGAGATTCTCCAGGCGAGAGCACTGGACTAGGTTGCCATTTCCTTATCCAGGGAATCTTCCCCGACTAGGGATCAAACCCACATCTCTTGCATCTCCTGCACTGGCAGGTGGATGCTTTTCCACTAGTGCCACCTATGAACACTGCCTTTGGAGTGAATGTTGATTCAACCTGGTCTAACTAACTCTCTTAATGCAGAATAAAACTGAAAGCTGCTTTCACTGTCTGTCCTAGGCCTTACACATTTTAAGAGCATCAATAATCAGAGACCAGTCAACAGGATTTTCTCTATTCCTTTCTTCCCCACCAAACGCAATGCTAGTGGTTTTCAGTTATTTAATTGTAGTGCTTCTAACTCATTTCATGAAATTGGGATTCCCTATTAAGTCCTATGTCCATTTGGGGGGGGTGGTGGCGGGGAGGATTCTACAAATCTGGGCTCCAGGCTGGTGCAGCTCTCTTGTGACCGGGGCATCTAACAGAAGGATAATAGTATCTTGTATAAGAGCGCCTGTGTGCATGGCCAGATCCAGTCTGAGGGCAGAGGTACTGTTCCTTCTATTGTCATCATTCAGACAAAGAATCTTGGATCTCGTGATATTATAAGGACTAGTAGTTCTTATAGAATACTTGTTCTTTCAGGATACTAATGGGCTTCTCTTTTTAAAAAATTAAAAAAAAATTTATGTAATTTTGAAGGTTACTTTCCATTTATTGCTATTAAAAAGTATTGGCTATATTCCCCAGGGTTGTACCACGCATCCTTGAGCCTATCTTACACCCACCTAATAGTTTGTGCTGCTTATGTCCCCACACCTCTCTGCCTCTCCCCCTTCTCTCTCCCCACTGGTAGCCACTAGTTTGTTCTCTATGTCTGCTTCTTTTTTGTTATAGTCATTACTTTGTTGTATTTTTTAGAGTCCACATATATGTGTGACATTATATAGTATTTGTCTTTCTCTCTCTGATTGCCATTATGTTATTTTGAATATTCTGAAGTTCTGCTGGAATGAAGCAGTTTTGAATTACTCCAAGTTTTATATTACATGTTATCACATTACCGAGACTGTCATTATTTGTTCATTAGAAATATAGGGTACAGTGCAAGGCGGTAAGTCAGCCTGGAGTAAATTTGCATGAAAAGAAGAAGGAATCAATGATAGATACTCTCTAGAAATATATATTTATTGAGAGTTTAGCACACTTGTTTAACATCTGTATAGCAGACAGCAAACAATCCTTTTAAAGAGTCCTGGTTCTGATGATTCCAGCAAAGCCTTGTCTATAGATAATGGGCCTCAACTATTTCCTAGTTCTGTGTCTATAAAGAGAAGAAAGTGAACAGGCTGATTTAGGGCTTGACAGGTTTGGATGCACTTATAATTGGATATGAATGATGGGTTTTGATAAAGGAAGCCAAACTTGCTGTGGCTGAGATTGGGATTCATCAAATATCCACCGTATAACAAATACAGACTCTTCTGGTAAAGAAATTAGAAAGAAATCTTTCAGAGAGTTAGCACTCTTCTCCCCCAGTGTATACTTCTCTGTTATTATGTGGCATGGGGAATCTTAGATCAAGTGAAAAAAGATATAGATGATTCTGTATTTAGGAGGACTGGCTTTCAGAACAAAATAAAGATGACACTTGGAACACAGACTGCTTACCCGTGTTGCAGGGAGTTCTGTACTCAGCAAAAGCTGCTTGATCTGAAAGACACGATGGGGGAAAAGCTTGATAAACGGGAGCTTCAATGGGACAGGTTTTCATGGAAAGCTTTTCATAGATCAGAACTGCACACTTGACTGAATCAGGAATTGTATCATTGCAGAAATAGACAAAAATGTCGAGGGATTTCCTCTCTTGATATCACTGAAGGAATCCTCTTCTCTGGGGGAGAAGTGAAGGCCTGCCCACACTGCAGTTGTTCAAGCAAAGTACAGGACCTGGCTAACTGTGGTGTGCATCCTTTCAGTTCTGTTTTAATATTTGGTTCTTTCTCCTTTCATGATATTTTCTCGTTCTTCTCTCCAAGTTTGCAACATCCAGCAAGTTCCTCTCCACTAAGAATAGTACTCACCCTCTATCTCCCAACTAAATTTTTATTTTCTTTATTCTTTTTGTGCTGGAGAAATATCTGAAAGTATATTTATTTCAGATCATCAGCATTATATCACTAGTTTTTTTTTAATTTTCTTATTTTTTTTACTTTACAATATTGTATTGGTTCTGCCACACATCAACATGAANTCAATACTCTTGCCTAGAAAATCCCATGGACGGAGGAGCCTGGTGGGCTGCAGTCCATGGGGTCGCTAAGAGTTGGGCACGACTGAGCGATTTCACTTTCACTTTTCACTTTCATGCATTGGAGAAGGAAATGGCAACCCACTCCAGTGTTCTTGCCTGGAGAACCTCAGGGACAGAGGAGCCTGGGGGGTGCTGTCTGTGGGGTCTCACGGAGTTGGACGCGACTGAAGTGACTTAGGAGCAGCAAGAACCCGAGGTATGCGAGATAATAAAATCCTCACATCACAACAGGAAGCACCGATGGCAGTGAAACCTCTTTTTCTCTTTCTGCTCCCGTCGTGTGGCTTGTGGCATGTCGGTTCTCCAGCCAGGGATTGAACCTGGGCTGTAACAGTGAAAGCGCTGGATCCTAACCACTAGACCAGCAGGGAACTCCCAGTGATACACATTTTTAAATTAATTTTTAATGGAGATAATTACCATTGGAGAAGGAAATGGCAACCTACTCCAGTATTCTTGCCTAGAGAATCCCACGGTCAGAGAAGCCTGGTGGGCTACAGTCTGTAGATTTGCAGAAAGTCGGAAATGACTGAGCGACTGTCACTCACTCATGTAGTTGGAAGAATTAATGCAGAAAGATCCCGTTAAACTCGAGGCCAATGCAGGAGACATGAGACACAGCTTTGATTCATGGGTCGGGAAGATCGCCTGAAGGAGCTACCCACTCCAGTATTCTTGCCTGGAGAACCCCATGGCCAGAGGAGTCTGGCAGGCTACAGTCCCTAGGGTCACAAAGAGTCAGACACGACTGAAGCGACTTGGCATGCGTGCACATACCATTTTACATTCCCGCTAGCAATGTGTTAGGGATAATCTCTCCTCATCTTCACCAGCGTTTGATATTGTCATTACTTTTTATCTATTTAATTAAAGTCTATTAAATCTGTACTGATACATCATTTTTTAAATTTAGCACATTTTTAGAGGAGTTTAAATTTCACAGCAAAACTGAGGGGGAGGTACAGAGATTGCCGATACACTTTTCCCACAGTTCCTAGTCTCCCACATTATCAGCACCGCCCACCAGAGCATCCGATTTGTTGAAATTGACGAATCTAGAATGCCCCATCACGATCATTCCAAGTCCGTGGTCTGCATTCGGTCTCACTCCTGGTGGTGTACATTCTGTGGGTTTGACTTAGAGTGTGATGACCTGTGCCCATCATTGTGGCATCATATAGGGCATCTTTTACTAAGATGTTCTGTGCTCCATACATTCATCCATCCCCCAGCCCCAGCTTTTGGTGGCCATGGTCCTTTTATGGTCTCTTTATATAGTTTTGCCTGTACAGAATGTCACATAGCTGGAGTCATGCGTTATGTAGTCTTTCAGATCGGCTTCTTTCACTTAATAATGTGCTTTTAAGAGTCCTCCATGTCTTCAATGGTCCAGTAGCTGGTTTCTTTTGAGTCGTGAAAAGTATTCCCTTGTACAGTTACCCTTTTTTCTGATGCCTGACATATTGGTAGCTTCCCAGTTTTGACAAGTATAAATAAAGCTGCTGTAAATATCCATGTGTGGGCTTTTATGTGAGTGTAAGTTTTCAGCTCCTTTGGGTAAATACCAAGGAATAGGATCGCTGGATCACGTGGTAAAAGCATGCCTAGTTTTCAGGAAACTGCCGGCCTATCTTCCAGAGTGGCTGTGCCGTTGTGATTCCAGTCGGTGACTCCAGTCCACATCTTCGCCAGCGTTTGGTGGTGTCAGTGTTCTGGGGTCTGGCCTTCCTCATAAATGCCCAGTACTGCCTCACTGTTGTTTCACTTCCCGTTTTCTGGATGGCATACAGTGTGGAGCGCTTTCTCATCTGCTTGTTTCTCATCTGTATATCTGCTTTGGTAAGGTCTTTGGCTCATTTTTTAAGAAGTTTGCTTGTTTTCTTAGTATTGATGTTTACGAGATCTTTGTATATGCTGGATAACTGTCCTTTATCAGATATGTCGTTTATATATCTTTTCTCTTCTCATGTATTTGATCAGTTTTTTAAATTGATGTATAATTGATTTACAGTGTTGTATTAATTTCTCCTGTCCAGCAAAGTGCTTTAGTTATACACCAATACATTTTTAAAAAATGTTCTTTTCCATGATGGTTTGTCAGAGTACTGAGTATAGTTCTCTATGTTATGCAGTAGAACCATGTTGCCTATGATCGCTTCTATGATTTTTAGGCATCTTGTTTTACATTTAAGTCTTTGGGCCATTTTATTTTGTGTGTGGTGAGCGTGTTGTAACTTCATCAGTTTACATGCACTGTCCAACCTTCCCAGCAGCATTTGCTGAAGAGAGTGTCTCTTTCCAAACTGTAATCTATTCTTAACTTGCTTTCAGCAGTGCATGGCACAGTTCTTTCAGATACTAATATACTGAATATGACAGCGTTTTCAAGATGTTTCTCACCACTGCTACCTGTTTTCTTGTGCCTTTAAGATGGGCAAATCAATTTGAAATTCCTATTAGGGACAGCCTTGAAGGGTAGAAAAGATCACAGTAAGCTAACGCGTGGCCTCTGCAGTGCTCTCAAGGAGGAATGAAGAGGTCTGCTGTCTTTATAATGGTGTATACTGGAAAGGTTTGAGGGCTTACATGTATCCGCTAGTCCTTCTCAGAAAACTTGCCCTAGCTCTAAGCACACAATGCTCACAGTAGGCACACAGCTTGCTTCCAGCTGTCAACTTGATTTGATTTATTCTCTAGGTACAGATTTGAGTTTAGCTATATTCCGTTTGAAATTTAAAATAAATTAAGATTCTGCTTCAGTCATATTAATTCATTTTAGGCTCTACATTTCTGGACCAAAATGGCTGTAGTTTGTGAGGCAGACGGTTTAGCTGTAAAATAAAATGAGTGCCATAGATTGTAATAATTTGAAAGCATTTTGAATTTGGTTTTTGCTTCCAAACACTTCCTTCAGTTTTGTTAATGCTAACGTTTAACGACTACTGTGACGACTCAAAATCTGTTTAGTCTCATAATTCTTATAGTTCTGAAAGACTCTTATAAAGAGGAAGATGAAGAAAGGAACGTACTCTGCGTATATGCAGTATATGATTTCCTTCAAAGTCTTTCTTTCTTCAAGTAGTTGAAATAATTTTTATTAAATGTGTCCTCTTTTAGTATTGTACTTCTGCTAAGCCAAAAGCAGACACTTGAAGAGCTGAAGCAGTCGGTCCAGCAGCTGAGATGCACCGAGGCAAAGTTTACGGCCCAGAAAGAGCTGCTGGAGCAAAAAGTGCAAGAAAACGATGGGAAAGAGCCGCCTCCAGTAGTCAATTACGAAGAAGACGCGCGATCAGTCACGTCTATGGTAAGCCAAAGAGTAAACAAATGAGAAAGCCGAAAGAGTTGTACACAGGTGATAAGTGAATACAAAAATTAATTTTGGTTGCTATAACAAGTCATTACTCTTGTTAATATGCAGGTCCTATTAAACTGGTGTGTAAATACAAAATAAACTTGTCGGTCACCTCAGGTCACCTGGAGAGCACTTTCAGAAACCACCTGTAGAGTCAGAGGAAAAAGCTCTTCTCTTGCCTTTAAATCTGAAAAAAAAGACTGCAATTGTTTTTATTCCTGGGATACAGCAGGAAGGTAGGGTGTTATTCTTAAGGTAGAAATAAGAAACAGATATTTATTGATTTTTTCTTATTAAGAACAGTAGAAGTTTATCTGAGATTGATGATGCTTCTGTTGTTTTCACTATACAAAACATTGATTTTGATTATAAAGATTTTTTCTTATAAATATCTTTTAACTACAATAAACACATTTAAATCTAGCAACTAGTAATTCAACTTATTTTATATAGACTTATTACCTGCTTAAGAATGCTTAGTGTAAAGACTTTTCTCTCTTCCCCTTCCTTTCCTGCTTCTTCCATCTTATGTTGGTGGCTTCTATCAAGGGACAGTTTTCACACCCACGAGTCATTAGGAAATACTTCCAGACATGTTTGATTTTCCCAGCTGGTGGATGCTCTTGGTATCTACTTGATAGAGGCTACTGATGCTGCTAAATATCACACAATGCCTACCACAGCCCCTCTCTTCTTATTCCCAACAAAAAAAATACTGAACCTCAAATGTTAACAGTGGCAGGGTTGAAAAAGCCTGAGCTGTGTCCTTGTTTTTTTCTGTGAGTAGCTGGACGCAGTCCATAAGTAGAACTATTATAGTTAATGATACTATAGATGATCTTTGAATAATTTTTATTTATGTTATTCTAAATAGTACAATTTAATTGTTAAATGAATTCATAGGAAATATCTCCATAGGAAAAAAGATAGCACTTGAAATTTCCAATTTCAGATAAATCTGGATATGAATATGAAGTGTTTAAGTTATTGTGATTATTGCAATATTTTAATTAATTGAGCCATAGTGATCTATGCAACACATTGTGAATTATAATTCTTTGCTCTCCTTTATTGCCCTGCCAGATAGTAAGGATCTTATTCTATAGACCGAGGACCCTACTAGGTTAATTTTCTTATTTCATGATTTTTGGTAACTATCTGGTATATGTCTTTTTTTTTTTTTTTTTTCCAGAGGAACTTCTGAAGGTCATTCTTTTGCTTGGCTTTCAAACCTTAGTAAAGCTTTTATTCTCTGAGTATGGTTTATAATATTTCCTTGTCCCCATGTGGCTGTGGAAGTGGTTACTTCATGGCCTGATTTAATGGTAGATTGTCACTAAATGGTAACACATCCCCATTTTATAACTACAACTAAAATCTAGAGTTTGCAATTTAAAATATAAGGGTTCATTAAGTATTTCATTAAGAACTCATAATCCTTTAGTTTTATCTTTGATAATCATTGAAGAAGAGATTTTTCAATAAATGAATAAGTAGTGTTTTAAAGAGTATATATAATACAGCTTGTGATCCCAAGTGACATTAGTGGTAAAAACCCTCCTGCCAGTGCAGGAGGAGCAAGAGATGTGTTCGATCCCTGGGTTGGGAAGGTCCCCAGAGGAGGGCATTGAAACCCACCCCAGTATTCTTGCCTGGAGAATCCCAAGGACAGAGGAGCCTGACTGGCAACGGTCCACAGAGTCCCAATGAATTGGACCCTACAAAGAGTCGGACACGACTGAGCGACTGAACTGAACTGAACTGTAACACAACGTAATACAGTTTAAGAGACTAAACTGCTTTCTCGTACTTTCAGACCTTCTCTTGTACCCATTTTTTAAATGATGATAATGTCTTATGAACTTTTAGAAAGTGATATCAGGTGTTTCATTTTATTCGATTTATTTTAAATAGCTGAGATGCTGTTTGTTTCTATACATCTATCTATTCACTGAAGTAATGCCTGTAGTAAGTCTTTAAGGAATTTACAAAGAAATGCTGTGTGTAGTTTAAAGTAATAAAGTAACATTTTANGATGATAATGTCTTATGAACTTTTAGAAAGTGATATCAGGTGTTTCATTTTATTCGATTTATTTTAAATAGCTGAGATGCTGTTTGTTTCTATACATCTATCTATTCACTGAAGTAATGCCTGTAGTAAGTCTTTAAGGAATTTACAAAGAAATGCTGTGTGTAGTTTAAAGTAATAAAATAACATTTTATAAATCAAACAGGACATTCTACCAATTGATGCCAATTAACAAGGTTCTACAATATGTTTTATAAAACAACTAAAAACTATTTTCAGTTCATAGTTCTTACAACTAAATAATACTTCTATGTATACCAATGAAATTTTTGCATAATTCAGCCTTTCAGTAATAATTGGAATATAACTTTTCATTTTATTCAAAAAGTCAAAATATTAAAACTATAAATGGTTTTTCCCCAAATGTCTGTTTAAGCATTATGAGTAATTTTACCAAAATGCTTGAAATTCAGGTAAGCAGACCCATTGATTTTTCCTCTTTATAAATTATATCTTTGTATTTCAATAAGGGAAATTTAGTTGAGTACTGGAAGAATTGGAAGAACTAAAAATTAAAGCATAATACAGTGAAAAATAGTAAAGCTTGGCCTAATTATTATTTAAGAGTTTTTTATTAGCTATTCTGTGCGGTACTTAGTCTCTCGGTCGTGTCCGACTGTGTGTGGCCCCATGGATTGTAACCTGCCAGGCTCCTCTCTCCATGGGATTCTCCAGGCAAGAAAACCGGAGTGGGCTGCCACACCCTCCTCCAGGGAATCTTCCCAACCCAGGGATCAAACCCAGGTCTCCTGCATTGCAGGTGGATTCTTTACCATTTGAGTCACCAGGGAAGCCCAAGAATATTGGAGTGGGTGGCCTGTCCCTTCTCCAGAGGATCTTCCCAACCCAGGAATTGAAGTGGGGTCTCCTGCACTGCAGGTCGATTCTTTACTAGCTGAGCTACCAGGGAAGCCCATTAACTATTCTACGTTTCCTAATTAATGGCAGTGTTAACCAAAATACAGACTCCTTAGGGGTGATTGCTTCTGTGGAAGAGCGTCCTTAAGGAACTGTACTGCTGAGGTGGGCCATGTATTGTATATTCTTAAAAAATTCCAAGGTGATTCACGGTTAGAAGTCTCGTTAGGTTGTTAGATGTATTGACATTCATTTCAACTTTGTAATTTTATGAGCATAAAGGCCCATCTGTTAATTTATAGAAATCTAAAAAATGTAATAGGAACATCTTTGCCAGGAAAGCAAGAATGAAAGTCGCTCAGTTGTGTCCAACTCTTTGTGACCCTATGAACTGTAGCCTGCCAGGCTCCCACGTCCATGTAATTTTCCAGGCAAGAATACTGGAGTGGGTAGCCATTCCCTTCTCTAGGGGATCTTCCCGACCCAGGGGTTGAACCTGATTCTCCTTCATTGCTGGCAGATTCTTTACCGTCTGAGTCACCAGGGAAGCTAATCCTCTAATGTTGTCTTTTTCACCTGAAGTCTAATTTTGGCCAAAATACCAAGGAGAAAATGATAAATATCAAGTATTGAAAAGTAAGGGCTTCCTTAGTAGCTCAGACAGTAGAAACTCTGCCCGCAAAGCAGGAGACGTGAGTTCAATTCCTGGAAAAAGAAATAGCTACCCACTACAGCATTCTTGCCTAGAGAATTTCGTGGACAGAGGAGACTGGCAGGCTACCGTCCATGGAATCGCAAGGAGTCTGACACGACTGAGCAGCTGACACACAGCAGAAATGACATTGCACAGGAATCACCTATTATTTGTGGACAAGATGTTTCATTTATACAGTTAAAGCAGTATTTATTGATCACCTACTATGTGTCAAAGATATTTTTAGATACTTGTAATATATCAGTGAATAAAACCAGTGGAGACTCTTAGGAGTGGCATTCTGTGGTGAGTGGCACTTAATAACTTAATAAGTAAACTATATATTGTAGTTGTAATTGAATGAGCGCTTAGTCTTGTCTGACTCTCTGCGACCCCATGGAGTCCCAGGCGCCTCCGTACATGGGATTTTCCAGGCAATAGTACTGGAGTTGGTTGCCATTTCCTTCTCCAGGGAATCTTCCCTATCCAGGGATTGAACCCGAGTATCCCGAATTGTAGACAGACACTTACTGTCTGAGCCACCAGAGAAGTCTATATATTATATTGTGTTAGTAGCTCAGTTGTGCCTGACTCTTTGCAACCCCATGGACTGCAATCCACCAGGTTCCTCTGTCCATGAGATTTTCCAGGCAAGGATACTGGAGTGGGTTGCTATTTCCTTTTCCAGGGGATCTTCCCAACCCAGGGATCAAACCCAGGTCTCCTGCACTGCAGGCAAATTCTTTACCTATTGGAAGATGCTAAACGCCAGGACATAAAAACAAAGCAGGAAAGGGGGTCAAGGGCATAGTGGGTCAGAGGTCANCTGACTCTTTGCAACCCCATGGACTGCAATCCACCAGGTTCCTCTGTCCATGAGATTTTCCAGGCAAGGATGCTGGAGTGGGTTGCTATTTCCTTTTCCAGGGGATCTTCCCAACCCAGGGATCGAACCCAGGTCTCCTGCACTGCAGGCAAATTCTTTACCTATTGGAAGATGCTAAACACCAGGACATAAAAACAAAGCAGGATAGGGGGTCAAGGGCATAGTGGGTCAGAGGTCAGGATACAGTTTTGTTTTTTGGGATACAATTTTAAATGGAAATAAAGATAAGCATCTTTGAGAAAGTGACATTTTAAACAATGTTCTTTTTAATGAAAAAAATGAAATAATAGGTAAATAGCCATCACAGAATCTCAGCTTGGTGGAAATTTTTTTCTGTATTATTTTTCTTAATTTTCAAGATTTCTGAAAACACATGCTGCTTTAATAACTACAAATGAGTGTTATTAAATAAATACAATATATTCCTACTGCATAAAATAAAAATAGTAGATAAAATACGTCATAGTCCTGCTTAGCATTCAGAGGCATCCAGTGATCGTTTTTTACACAAGAAAGTGACATTTGAACAAAACCTTGAACTGGGAAGCTAGTAAACTGCTTAATTTCCAGGAGAAGAACATTCTAGTCAGAGGATGTGTTTATGTCAAAGACAAAGGCAGGGGCCTGTCTGGACCGTCCAGGGTACAGTGAGGAGCTCTGGGCAGGGGAACAGTGAGAGGACAGGGAATGAGTGAGAAGCGATGAGAGCAGGTCTCAGGTCCCAGGAGCATAATGAGATGCTGCCGCTGCCGAGTCGCTTCAGTCGTGTCCGACTCTGTGTGACCCCATGGACAGCAGCCCACCAGGCTCCCCCGTCCCTGGGATTCTGCAGGCAAGAGCACTGGAGCGAGGTGCTATTGCCTTCTCCAACGCGAAAGTGAAAAGTGGAAGGGAAGTCGCTCAGTCGTGTGCGACCCTCAGCGACCCCGTGGACGACAGCCCACCAGGCTCCCCCGTCCCTGGGATTCTCCAGGCAGGAGTACTGCAGCGGGGTGCCATTGCCTTCTCAGGCATAATGAAGGGTCCTGTGTTTTCTCTGAATGAAAGGGGGAGCCGCTGGGTGAGGAGGTTATAACAGAAGATGGGCATGCTCTGACTTGTGATTTCAGTGATCGCTGTGTTGGTAATACACTTAAAGGTGATAAGGTTGGAAGAACAGGGTTTTTACCACACCCGGGTGGCAGAAGATGACAGAGTGAGGGTGGTGTCACGGGAGCAGTGAGAGGTGACTCGTTTCTGAGTGTGGTTTGATGGTTGAAAGTGAAAGTGAAGTTGCTCATTCATGTCTGACTCTTTGCGACTCCATGGACTATATTATATTCCACTAAGCTCCTCTGTCCATGGAATTTCCCAGGCAAGAATACTGGAGTGGGTTGCCATTTCTTTCTCCAGGGGGCCTTCCGGACCCAGGGATCAAGCCCAGGTCTCCTGCATTGCAAGCAGACACTTTTACTGGCTGCGCCACCAGGGAAGCCTGTGAGACTTCCTGTGGGTTAAGTCTGGGGTGTGAAAGAGAGGAGTCAAGGACAGTTTTAGGGTTTTGAGGAGGCGCTCTCGAGGAACAGCATTGTTTCAGGTGCAGGGAGAGACCGCACACAGAGCAGCCTTGATGAGGAAGAACAAGGGCTCTGCTTGTCTTCCCAAAAAAGAAAGAAAGAAAAATAAAAAAACACCCAGTCAGTGTGGGAATTTGGTAGTTCCAGAGCATGTTTTGGACTGGAGATATACATTTGAGAGTTGCAGGCCTCAAATGGTGTTTAAAACTATTTGGCCATAGAAGGTCACCAAGTGAAAGAAGGCAGAGAAGAAGAGGGAAGCAAGGGCTGCACTCTGGGGTGTGCAAGTTAGATCCGGACAGGGAGGAGGCAGCATCAACTGAGGCGGGACCAGTGAGGTGGCAGAAAGTCAGGATAGTCTGGTGTCCTCGAAGTACCTTCCACGGAGAGATGGGTTCTGTAGTTTGGGACCTGCCAGGTGAGGGCACTTCCTGATTTGACTGCAGGACTTAAGGCTAAACTTTCTGTGTCAAATGCCCGAGAGGAGAACTATAGCACAGAGTGCTCTCTCTCTGGAGATACTGGTCCCATCCTTTCTCAGTCCTTTTTCAGAGTGTCCTGAAGGGACCACTGTGCAATGGAAACTGTACTTTGAGAAGTGAATTAGAAGACAAATCCTTTCTTATCTAATTGAGTTATTGACTGATTAAATATGCTGTTAATGCTAAAGGCATTTTGTGTTGTTTAAATGCTCTGTGGACCCATGGATTATTTTACCTTATTCTTCAATTTTAGCTCTGCAGGCAGAAGAATCTGCCTTTTGGGGCAGAGTACAAGGGTAGACTCTTTGTTGGCTGCCCTTGGATAACGATGGCAATACCACGATTTCAGTCCCTGACTAAACACTGCCTCACTTTACTCTCTCGCTTCCTCTCTCTCAGTTTGTTAAAAGAAGTACATGATCGGTTTTAGCTATCTAGTTGCAGAACATAATAAGTTTCCAACCAGTGTCTGTTGAATTGAGGAATTGCACTTCCTTTTTATTCCAGAGTAATCTAATTATTTTACTTTATAGCAGCGTGTACATTAGGCCAAATATAATGATTTTTGTTCAGCCTCCTTTATATGTCAAATATAGCTAGAATTGATGGCACCATGGAATGAGTTCTTTTTAAATCTTTTTGGCTATACTGTAAGATAATTGCCTTTGCTTTGATGTTTCTGAAGTTGTACATTTTAAGCCCTTTTACTAGCGTAATGCACAATATAAATTTATCTTCTCTATGTATTTTATTGATTTCTGCTTAATTGAACAGCACTGTCAATAAAGTCCTGTTTTGTTACGTTTCAGCCAACAAAATATCTTGTTTGTTGACTAAATATTGTCTGCCATTATGATTCAATGGTAATTCGTTTTACCATAGTGTTCAGTGTGTTTTCAGTTTTTATAGTTATTCCCTAAATTGGAATGCTATCAATTGAGATATCATAGAAGCTTTATCTGTCTTCATCATCAGGTACATTTTCTTTTGTTACACACAGAAGTCAATGTTGATCCCAAGCCTCGCTGTCGCGTGTGCTGAGCAAAGTACCGGAGCAAGACCGGGGCCTGAGCTGAGCTTTGCCTCTGCTCTGGAGCTCTTGTGAGGCCACGAAACCTTTCTGAGTTGGTTTTCTTTCCATAAAAAGAGCAAATGTGTACCCACCCTGTCTGCCAGGATTTCTGTGACACTGAAATGAGATTATGTATTTTATGTTTTATGAAATACTGTTAAAACACGTTTCTATTTCATTTTTTTTCTGCATGCACCTTAGTTCACATTTAAATTAATTTGTTAAGATACTTACTGAGTTCTTAATTATGAATTGTAGATATTTCTGTTGGATTATCTTTTGTATTTCTTACTTATGAAGGCAGACGTCGTCATTGACTTCTCTGAATGTGTAGAACATATACACACACGGGGCTCAGTGTCCTTCTGTGAGTCCTCCGTGCCCCGCCTCACAGGTGACTTTCCAGAAGCAGTGTATGCAGACGTGAACATGGATTCATATTACATGTTTTCTGCTCTTTTGACATAAATGGTAAAGCATATAACAATACTGTTTATTTTTCTGCTTAATATATTTTAAGTATCATTTACAACAGTGAATATATACTTCTTTTTTCATTCATTTGTTCGACAAATATTTATTTATTTCATGTCAGCTATCAGGTACCATTCTCAGTTCTGAGGATGCAGAAGTGAACAAAATAAACTTTCTTTTCTTCTCATGGACCTTGTAGTCTTAACTGAAGCAGACAGACATATGTATATATACGCGCACACACGTACATGTATATATACACACACGTATATGTATATACACACACATGTATATGTATACACACATGTATATGTGTACACACACACACATATATGTGCAGTCAGGTGGTGGTGAGGTCTTTGGAGAANTCCAGGCAAGAGTGCTGGAGTGGGGTGCCATTGCCTTCTCCAATGCATGAAAGTGAAACGTGAAAGTCAAGTCGCTCAGTGGTGTCCGACTCTGAGCGACCCCATGGACTGCAGCCCACCAGGCTCCTCCGTCCATGGGATTTTCCAGGCAAGAGCACTGGAGTGGGGTTTTATTAAATTATTAAATTCTCCAGTGGATCTGATACTTAAAGAGTATTTAGAGATATGCACTTTGTGTTTATTTGATGGACAGATTTTTAATTTATAAAACAAAGATGTTAGGAGGTGATAATGACTACATTATACAAAATTTGTTGATTTTACCAAATGATTCAGGTCAAGATTCCTTAACATCCTAACCACAGGGGAACCACCAATCAAAACCACAATGAGATATCACCTTACTCTGATCAGAATGGCCGTTATCAAAAGAACAATAGATAACAGTGTTTGGCAAGGATGTGAATGGGCAGGAATGCTTAGGCACTGTTGGTGGGAATATTAATTGGTTCAGCCCCTGTGGAAAATGGTATGGAGGTTCCTCAAAAAATTAAAGATAGAACTGCCACACAGTTCAGTAATTCCATTTCTGTGTATTTATTCCAAAGGAAATGAAAACACTAACTTGAAAAGGTTGTCTGCAGCCCATGTTCCTAGCAGCTTCCCCGGTNTGGGAATATTAATTGGTTCAGCCCCTGTGGAAAACAGTATGAAGGTTCCTCAAAAAATTAAAGATAGAACTGCCACACAATTCAGTAATTCCATTTCTGTGTATTTATTCCAAAGGAAATGAAAACACTAACTTGAAAAGGTTGTCTGCAGCCCATGTTCCTAGCAGCTTCCCCGGTGGCACGAGTGGTAAAGAATCCGCCTGCCACTGCAGGAGACCGAGGATCAATCCCTGGATCGGGAAGGTCCCCTGGAGGAGGGTGTGGCAGCCCACTGCAGTATCCCTGCCTGGAGAATCCCACGGGCAGAGGAGCCTGGTGGGCTGCAGTCCATGGGGTCGCGAAGGGTCGGGCATGACTGAGCAACTTTCCACGTAGCACAAAGGGTAGAGAAAGATGTGGAAATTTGAGTCAGACTGTCACGACTTTTGTTATGTTTAAGTAGATTTCTGCCTCCCCCACCTTAGCTCAATTTCTTCATCTGTGAACTGCGGTTAGCAATGTGCCCTTTGCAGGACTGTTGTCAGGACTGAACGCGTGTTGCAAAGGCTGAGGCACTTTATAGAGCCCTGGGCGGCCCTGGGGAGGAAGGCGTTTAGTGCGCGGTTGGGTTTGCCCCCTTCCTTTTCCTCCTTCGCCCCCTTTCTCATTTTCCTCTTCTCTTCTGTGTCTTGCACTTTCGTCCCTGCTTCTCCTCTCCCTTCCTTTGCCTTCTTAGTAAACACAGTCAGACAACCTGCATGAATATTTATTGTGTGCCATGGATGGAGACACCCTAAAGTAAAACAAAGTCTCCGTACTGAAAAATCTGTGTTCAGCAGGCAGAAAGTTGTAATGAATAATTGATTAACAAGAAAACATCAGGGCTAAGGGCCATGATGAGATTGATCATTACTATTCCTCAGATTTTTGCCTTTAGCCCAAGGCCTTCTTTTCTTTGTAATTATGTTATCTGTGGGCTTCGTTACCTTCTATCATGATTTAAACGTTAACTTATGACTCCCATATCTACATGTCCAAGGAAATTAGGAATACGGAAATATTACTCAAACATAAAAAATGAAAGCAGAGAAGTTAAGTGCAATATGCAGATTCAAACAAAAAGGTTAAATTAATACAGATTTTAATTTATTGACAAATTCATTATTACTCATACACAAATTGGATTTCATTTTTGTGTATTTTTTTGGACTGTTTACTTATAGAAGTAGTGTTAACTGACATTCTCTGTTATTTAAAATGAAAAAAAAATAGACTATCTTATGGTAGTTTAATGCAGATACATTATTTGAAAAGACAGAGGAGAGGTCTCATCATATGAAGAACAAAAAAGACTTCTAAGTACATGACTAATTTATTACAATAATTGTGAATAATAAAACTGCTAATAGTTTCTATTGATCATGAATACATAGTACATTATGTATTTTTTTCCATAATACATTAATAGTCTTTTTTTTTTTTTTTTTGCACCCATTAAAAATAGGTCAGTCAAAAGCAACTACTTGGCATATAAACTTTTTGCATGTCATGTTTAGGACATTCTTTTAAATTTTAAAAATTATCTAATTTCCTTCAACCTGAAAAAAGTTATTTCAGTCTCTACAACTTATTTGCTAATTCCTGCATTAAGTTGAATAGTATTTGTCTTAAAATTCCTCTGAGAATATATCATCTTTTGATTTGAATAATAGGCAGACAGTTGACCTTGCATGTGGTAAGGAATTCATATATTTTTATCTCCAAGGCCTTTCATCTTAAATTTTGAAAATTATTTTATGACATTAATTTCTTTAATTTAATTGAAGGACTTAATAAGGAGGATATGTGAATATTATGATTGACTGCTTCGTTTGGTGCCTAATGATAGAATTTTAAATCCTAATAAATTTTCTTTTATGATAGTATTCTGTAGAAAATTATTTCTCAGTATTAATATTTAAAAGATTAAGACTCAAGTGTTAATTTTTTAAATCATTGTTTTATTGCAAATTTCAGGCAAATGATAAGATTTTGAACCAAGGAAGATTTTCTCTATCAGAATATATCTAGAGATTTTTTAGAGTAGGGGCTAATTCTTGCAGATGCATTCTCAGAATTACTTAAAAATCATTTAATCCTTGGAAGGAGAGATAACTATCAGAAAGAGATCATACATACTCCTGCTGTATATTTACTGTGTGGTAGGTGTTGCAGGGGCTACAGGAGAAGATAAACAAGTTCAGAGCCTCTCTTCTGCCTCCGTTCTGAAACTTGAGTGTTTCTTCCATGGACAGCGTTCCCCCCTTCCTGTCTCTTTTGCGCACAGGCCATAATAATTAACTACGGTGCTTGCTGTGAGAGTGTTGCACCCTTCAGGCGTTTGGGGGCTGAAAAAAGTGTGAGGACTATTGGGCAAAGAATTTTGTCTTATAGAGCTCTTTTAAAGTTCTGAAGCCTCTTGTGAAAGTAGCATATTCAGCATTGTGAGATAATAAAATGTGCCTCAAATCAAGGCGTGGGGGACCAACCAGAGTGGCAGTCACCCTGAATGTGGGCGGTGCGAGCATGTGGAAAGACCCTTTGAATGAAGCCTTAATATAGACAGGTAAGCTGGAGAGTGGGCGTTGGTGTTAAAAAGGAAACTCGGAAATTGCAGTTACCCCGAATGTGGGCAGTGCTAGCGTGTGAAAAGACCCTTTGAATGAAGTCTTAATAGAGATAGGGAAGCTGGAGAGTGGGCGTTGGTGTTAGAAAGGTACTCAGAAATTGCAGTTACCCCGAATGTGGGCGGTGCTAGCGTGTGAAAAGACCCTTTGAATGAAGTCCTAATAGAGATAGGGAAGCTGGAGAGTGCATGTTGGTGTTAGAAAGGAAACTCAGAAATTGCTGGAGATGAATTTAGTTTCTTTCATAATTTTGTCTTTAAGCCTGTCCCTTCCCTTTTTCAGAAGTAGTTTAGGTTGAGAGAGGTGGGGGAAAAATTAGGATAGAGGAGAATGCTAAAGGAAAAGGTCTTAAAATTTTGGAAAGGAGAACTGACCTCTTTTTCTGTGATATAACCAGAAATGTTACAGGGCTACAGGTGGAAACACATGGGCT
Source organism: Neotragus moschatus (assembly GCA_006410615.1). Classification (NCBI taxonomy): domain Eukaryota; kingdom Metazoa; phylum Chordata; class Mammalia; order Artiodactyla; family Bovidae; genus Neotragus; species Neotragus moschatus. Next base: position 86,265 of record SJYA01001040.1, on the reverse strand, counting down.
TAGCAAGAGCAAGGAGCACATGGGGTAGGTGGGCCAGAAAGGCGAGCAGTGGCTGGTTCAGAGGCTAGTGAGCAAAGGACTGAGAGCAGGGTTGGCCAAACAGGATCGGGTTGGTGAGGAAAAGAAGACAAGAAAGGTAAAGAATATGGCAGGCAAAGAACAGGAGGGAAACAAAATACAGAAGTAAGAGGTAAGTAAAGGAAAGAGTGGAAGGGGACTTGGAAAGAGGAGGTGGCAGAGGACCGTGTGCTAATTGAAAATAAAATAAAATAACATTTATTGAACCAAGCTAAGGGTGTCAAAATTTTACTTTGTTGTTCAGGAATATCTAATATATGGATATTATTTGTGGTTCCAATACTTAGTAAACTTCATTCTTATATTTTCAAATTTTATGTCAAGAGCCAAATTATAATGATTGATTCCCAAAGATTTTTATTGGATGGTATTTAATAAGAAAAAATGACATGGAAAATTTTAACATTTACCCACAAATAGAAATAATTTAGTTCCAAATAATTAGTTCCCCCAAAGAGAAATATGTAATTTATTGGTACAGGGTATGAGTGAGAATAGACTTCCATTATACCTATAGCTGCTTTGATTTGCTATTACTTACATCATGGGTATTTGAGATAGCTTATGTTAACAGTGTGTAGTTGTTACAGATATCTATACTTTTGATACTGTGAGCCTTTTTCATTTTTGTTATTTATAAAATAGTTATAATCTTTGCATGTATTAGTCTCCAATGCAGGTAAATGATTAGTAAAGAAGACTGTGAGATGACTCTCTCTGTTCACTCGTGGTTGGATGACATGAGAGGGGATTCAGATCAGCATAAAATTCTCACTGAGACCCTTTGTTGTCCTCCATTTGTGCATAATAGAAACTGCATGGACTTTTTCTGTAGCCATAGTCAGTTTATATCACATTTGATCATGCTCGCAATAATTTAATTCCTGAGTTTGCAACTAATAAAAACTAATGGAACATGGGATCCTACATTTTGATCAGGCAGTGTTTTCTAATATGATGCAGTGAGTATTTTATGTCACCCTTTATTCGTAGAATTGTCTTAGTATATGAAGAGTGTATTTAATCAGGAAGGCTCTTTGCCGGTCTCCTTTGGTGATAATGAAGCCCCTTGCGGTTTCTTGTTTTTTATTGATGGACCTAGTGATGTAGATAGACTGTTGTTACGAGCATGTTGATTCTTACTCTTCACTGTTTCTTGAACTCAACCAAGAGAAAGTACCTTTCTACTTTCTAGCGTTTCACAACAGCATCCAATTTAGAGGTCTCATTATAATTCAGTGGTTGCATGTTATAATTTGAGAATTATGCTGAGGAATTGAATTATATCCATTTTGAAAGATAGACCATACTTTTAAAGTGATGAAATAATTTGTGTAGCTACTTAAGATATTTGGTATGTGAGGAGTAAGACAAGCATGGACCAGCCATGCTGTGAAGAGAACGCTGGTCTGTTGTTTTCCATAGGAATTTGAAAGCCTTATTTAGTTTTTGTTTGCCATTCCTGGTAGAACTTCTTGGATGGGTTTTAGGGATGTTGCCTCTTTCCTGTCTCCCAGTGTCAGAGTCAGAGACAGCTTGACTTCTTGCCCGGTGGCTGTATCACTATCCCCAGTGACTGGGGATTAGAATGCTAAAAAGCAAAGAACACGAGGAAGTCTTCCTGCATCCCCTCCTGTTTCCGCAGAATCCCTCAGCTGATTGACAGGAAGTGGCAAAGCTGTTGCTGGAAGCTTCAGCTGTGTCACTTCTAAAAACGGCAGCCTAGTAGAGTGACCATGTGTAGGGGTCTGAAATGCAGAGACAGTGATGTCCCCAACATTAGGTAATCAGGTTCTGTTTTAAATTGTTTGCCAAAAAGACCGCTAGCTTTGGGGATTGATACTCTTCACATCGCAAGGCTTTCTGTGCACATTTCAAATTTACCCGTTTATATACTTGCGTCATTCTCTCATTCAGTTCCTGCCTTAGTCCTCAGAGTGTTTGAGGCAGCTAATGATAATGCTATTCAGAAAAATAAAAATAAAAAATGAAATCAGAGCCAGAAAAAAGGGAGATTGTAACAGGGGCATTAAGTTTAAGACTGGAGGAAAAACTATGTAGATTACAGCATGCTTAGTCACTGCAGTAGAGCCCTTGTTTTCTCTCTAAGCCTCCCGAAGGCCAGAGTGAAAAAGAAGATAGAGTTAGCAGCTACTGCTAAATAAAAGAAAGCATGTCACGTCGCAGGGGACGCAGAGCTTTCTGCTGTGTTTAGCTCTAATAGAATTTCTCACTGGAGGCTTTAACATTGACTTCCGCTGTGACGGTGCCCGTGACGACATCACTGCAGCTCATGCTGGAGAGAGATTCATAAGGCCACCTCTTTCAGAATCTAGAACCCCTCTGGGAGTATCAGAATCAGCCCATGGATGTCTAAAAATACAGCTGTCTGTAAATTGAGTCTGTCCAGGAATATGATCTCGATTTAGAATAATTGATGAGCTGTATGTACTTCTAATGACTCTGTGCCATTTTTCTTAGCTGCAGTTAGATTATGTGGTGAAAGATTATTTTCTCTAGGAAAAGTTTTCAGCTGCAGGTATCCTATACATGTTTGCAGGCAGATCTGTAAGGTTAGAAGGATTTACTAGTAAATTAGCTTATGNAAAAATAAAAAATGAAATCAGAGCCAGAAAAAAGGGAGATTGTAACAGGGGCATTAAGTTTAAGACTGGAGGAAAAACTATGTAGATTACAGCATGCTTAGTCACTGCAGTAGAGCCCTTGTTTTCTCTCTAAGCCTCCCGAAGGCCAGAGTGAAAAAGAAGATAGAGTTAGCAGCTACTGCTAAATAAAAGAAAGCATGTCACGTCGCAGGGGACGCAGAGCTTTCTGCTGTGTTTAGCTCTAATAGAATTTCTCACTGGAGGCTTTAACATTGACTTCCGCTGTGACGGTGCCCGTGACGACATCACTGCAGCTCATGCTGGAGAGAGATTCATAAGGCCACCTCTTTCAGAATCTAGAACCCCTCTGGGAGTATCAGAATCAGCCCATGGATGTCTAAAAATACAGCTGTCTGTAAATTGAGTCTGTCCAGGAATATGATCTCGATTTAGAATAATTGATGAGCTGTATGTACTTCTAATGACTCTGTGCCATTTTTCTTAGCTGCAGTTAGATTATGTGGTGAAAGATTATTTTCTCTAGGAAAAGTTTTCAACTGCAGGTATCCTATACATGTTTGCAGGCAGATCTGTAAGGTTAGAAGGATTTACTAGTAAATTAGCTTATGTTTAAAAATTGTTGAAGACCTATATATTCTTTGAAAGTTATTGGAAATATTTTATGCGTTTAAAATAATTTTGATATGTTTGTGAAAACAAAGCTCCCATAAAATTACCCAGAGCTTGTCCTTTGTTAGGGCTAGAAACTATTACTGATGATTTAAAAGGAAATTGTCAACATTAAACTTCAAGTTTTACTTGCAATGTTCAAGATAAATTGACATCTCAGTGTTTATCTCACTGTTTACAAGGTGATCATTCTTAATTTAACTTGGTAGTTTTTTTAAATTGGCTTTATATGTAATCACTCTATAGATTTTAAAGACAAGTAAAGAATTCTGAAAATCTTGCTGTTATTTGAAATGTTCCATCTTGGAGGATTTTTCTGAACAAGATTTTTTTGCTGTCTATTAAAATTCAAAATTTAAAATTTCCTGAAAGATTATTCTTTTAGAGACAGTGGATTTGACTCATGGACATTTGGCTAATTAAAGCCTCGTGCATTAGGTTGCTCTAATATGTTCCTTCAGGAAAATTACCAAAAGAAACGGACTGACTGCATGCGAGACATAAACTGCTGTCAGTGAGGAGCAGCCTCTGGGGAGGCAGTGACTCCTGCCTTCCAGGTGAGAACGTTGTAACTTGGAGAGATAAGGAATTTGATCAGAATCAAAGTGGCAGATTCAGGCTCAGAATTTTCTGTGTAAATTCTCAGCATTGTCGCCGGTTTACAAAGCCAGCAGACGTGTAGTCAGAGAGAATTTAGTTCAGATCCTCTCTATGCTGTTAAAGATATGACCATATGCGAAGTCACACAGACTTTCTGAGGTAAATATCCTTACTTGTAAAATGTACCAAGTCATGGAAATCTCAGAATTGGTTTGAAAATTAATGAGCTAATGTTTTAAAAAATGTTTAGCACAGTACCTGGCATATAGCTAATAAAAGGTGGCTATAAAGAGAAAAAGTTACCATGATGTATTCTCAATGTGATTTTTCAGTATATTCATGTTGGAAGCTATATTCTACATAAACATATTAAAAAAATTTTTTTGTAGTGTAATACCTAAAGGTAAGAAATTACCAGCAGGTGGAGCTCAGTGTCAGAAAAGCCAAATTTCTGAAATTGAGCTATTTTTTAACCTTACATTTTAAAAATAATATAAATGCATACAGTTTTGAAATTTATATGTGAAGGTGTTCTCTTTTTAGCATGCCCAGCAAAAGTCGTCACCCTGCCAGCTGGTTCTGGAATATGTAACAACAGTGCTTTGGTTATTCACGTCATCTAAAATTCTTTGTCATCTCTGGTATTATATAATGGGTGACAGTTATTTGCCTAAAGAAGACGTACTTAAAGTGAACTTTGTTTGAGACTGACTTAGAATTTGATCATTTCATTCATATTTGGACTGATAATCTCATATTTTGTTGGTCAAAACCCTCAGATCTGCCACTCTACAGTATTCCACTTCTTTGTAAATGGTGTCACCTTTAATCAGCTGCTAAACCAAAAATCGTGGGCATCAGCCTTGTGTTCACACTTTCAGAAATCTCACATCCATTCTGTCCGTCAGTTCTCGTGGTGTTGCCTCCAAAATACACCCCAGATCTGGCGTCTCGTCAGCTCCTTCCCCGTGATCCCCCTGAGAAAGCACTCTGAAAGTTGCAGCCCGACCTGCTCCCATGTCTTTGCCTTCTGTTTCCCATGTGGTGGCTGAGAGACCTCCTTGTGGTCTTGTGTCTCTCCTGCGTATTTGCCCCAGGGGCACCCCAGTGTGTTTAGAATGAGGCTTCACAGCACAGCTTAAACTGCACGAGCGGGTCCCTGCCTCCCTCCTCTGAGCAGAGCCGCCCACCTCTTCCCATTCCCTGATGTCTGGCCTTCCTGATTTTATTTGTCCTTTGATCAGGTCACGCTGCTTCCCATCTCAGGGTCTTTCTGTTTCCTCCCTCTTTAGAGGAAGGACGCTTTTCATCATTTCAACTCAAATGTCATTCTGAGACACCGCTCTGACTACTCTAGATATAACAGGCTCTTTGACTGCCTCTCTACACCTTGCCATGATAGTTTATCTTAGCATGCTTTTCCATTTCTCACATGGCACATCTAGAATCTTTGCTGCTACTACTACTATTCTGTTGGCTAATGTTTACTATATGGTAGGTTTTTTCTAGGGCTTTCCAGGTGACACTGTGTGAAAGTCATTCGGTCGTGTCCAACTCTTTGGGACCCCATGGACTCTACAGTCCGTGGGATTCTCCAGGCCAGAATACTGGAATGAGTTGCCTTTCCCTTCTCCAGGGAATCTTTGCATCCCAGGGATCAAACCCAGGTCTCCCACCTTGCAGGTGGATTCTTTACCAGCTGAGCCGCCAGGGAAGCCCCCATATGGCACTGCTGCTGCTGCTGCTGAGTCGCTTCAGTCGTGTCTGACTCTGTGCGACCCCATAGATGGCAGCCCACCAGGCTCCCCCGTCCCTGGGATTCTCCAGGCAAGAACACTGGAGTGGGTCCAGATGGCACTAGTGGTAAAGAAACCGCCTGCCAGTGCAGGAGACATGAGATTTAGGTTTGATTCCTGGGTCATGAAGATCCCCTGGAGGAGGGCATGGTGATCCACTCCAGTATTCTTGCCTGGAGAATCCCATGGACAGAAGAGCCTGGTGGGCTATGGTCCTCAGGAACGCAGAGTCAGACATGACTGAAGTGACTTAGCATGCACGCACAGGTTTCTTCTATGCGTTTCTATGCATTAAATACTTTAAAATGTGTATTTATATGTTATTAATTCATTTAGCTATGGAATTTTATTATGTACATATCTATGATTTTGGTGTGTATTTTCTTCGCTATAGTCCCTGCTAGACTCCCAGTCTATAGCTCCACAAAGATAGGCACTTTCATATTGTTTACTGTGAATTCCATGGCCTTGAGCAGTACTTGGCAAATAGAGGAGACTTGGTAAATATTTTTTGAATATTGGGCAGGCTGTTAGAATTCATAAGAATAAATAGAATCATCAAATATTTAAGTAAAAAATATTCTAGGGGAAAGGGAATAGTTTCTAAGGAAGGAATCATGCCTAACTGATAATTCTTAGAGTTCTTTTTTATGAAAGTAACAGAGAACAGAAAGTCATCTACTTAGGCTTTAGGCAAGACTTGGCGATGTTCTTTACTAAAGATCACTACATATTAAGTCACCCTTTTAGCATTGGCCCAACAAAAGGTTTAAACTCAGAAATCAGAAGGTAGGAATAAATAGGTATTTCTTTAACTGGAAAATGTAAAAACCAAGGTGTTGTTGTTCAGTTGTTCAGCCCAACTCTTGTTGTTCAGTTGCTCAGTCCAACTCTTTATGATGCTGTGGACTGCAGCACGCCAGGCTTCCGTGTCCCTCACTATCTCCCGGGGTTTGCTTAAATTCATGTCCGTTTAGTTAGTGATGCTATTTAACCATCTCCTCTGCTGCCCCCTTTTCCTGCTGTCCTCAGTCTTTATCAGCATCAGAGTCTTTTTCCACTGCGTCAGCTCTTTGCATCAGTTAGCCAAAAGCATTGGAGCTTCAGCTTTAGCATCAAGCCTTCCAGTGAAAATTCAGGGTTGATTTCCGTTAAGATTGACTGGTTGGATCTCCTTGCAGTCCAAGGGACTGTCAAGAATCTTCTCCAGCACCACAGTTCAAAAGCATCAATTCTTCAGCTTCAACTGAAGAATCATGGTCCAACTCTCATATTCATACATGACCACTGGAAAAACCGTGGCTTTGACCATACAGACCTTTGTTGGCAAAGTGATATCTCTTTTTTAAATACGATGTCTAGGTTTCTCATAGATTTCCTTCCAAGGAGCAAGTGCCTTTTAATTTCCTGGCTGACGTCACCATCTGCACTGATTTTGGAGCCCAGGAAAATAAAGTCTGTCACTGCTTCCATTTTTTCCCCTCTGTTATAAAGTGATGGAACTGGCTGCCATGATCTTAGTTTTTTGAATGTTGAGTTTTAAGCCAGTTTTTTCATTCTCATCTTTCACCCTCATCAGGAAGCTCTTTAGTTCCTCTTCACTTTCTGCCGTTAGAATGGTATTAACGTACCTAGCTACTAATAATCCTACCTGTTACAGGTTGCATTGCTTTCTCAAAAAGATACATTGAAATCCCAATACCTGGTTCTTGTGAATATGGCTTTAATTGGAAATAGTGTCTGTAGATGTAGTCAAGTTAAGATGAGGTTATTAGAGTCGGCTCTGATTCAGTATGACTGGCGCCCTTGAGAGCAGATAGACTGACATACAGGGCATGAAGCCGCCTGAGGATGGAGGCAGAGATAGGACTTCCGCTGCTACAAGCAGAGGGTTGACTGGGGCTCCCAGGAGCCGCAAGAGCAAGGAAGGTTACTTCCTTAGAGGTTTCGGGGAGCATGACCTTGTCAGAACCTTGATTTCAGACTTACAGCCCCCAGAATTGTGAGAAAATAGATTTCTTTTCCTTTAAGCCACCCAGTTTGTGGTGTTTTGTTAGCAGCAGACCTCAGACACTGATAGAACATCCATTGTGCTTATTATCTTTAGAAGTGACCTGAAAGACGACCTAGTGAGGTTTCTTGTTGTTGTTTAGGCAGCTGAGTCGTGTCTGACTCTTTTGTGACCCCATGGACTGTAGCCTGCCAGGCTTCTCTGTCCATGGGATTTCCCACGCAAAAGTACTGGAGTGGGTTGCCTTTTCCTTCTCCAGGGGATCTTCCTGACCCAGGGGTCGAACACTCCTGTATCTCCTACATTGACAGGCGGGATTCTTTACTGCTGAGCCACCAGGGATGCCCAGTGAAGTATATAGATGACATAAAATTTTTCTAATTGTGAAGATGAAAAGAAATGGGTACAGATGATCACAGGAGAAATAACTGAATTAGCTTTTTTTCTGTGCTAGACCAAGAAGCAAGAAATCTAGCTTCTCTAGAGTTTATATTCCTTGACTGTGAACATTAATTTTGATTTATTTCATCTCTAAGATTGTTTTAAGATTTAAAGTTTTGTGATTTTATGAGCCTGTGAATTTATATGCCAAGCATCTTGTAAATGCTCAGTGAATATTGAAACAATAAATAAAACCTACAGGAAATAAAGAAAGGTAGGAAAATACAAGTAAATCTCTGTAGGTGTAAAACTACAAATTATACTTTCAAAATGGTCTAGGGAAAAGGTGAGGCAAAGGAAAGAAAATTGACAATCAAAATTCATTGTTTCCTGAGTGTGTCAGCATATAGCAAAAAGAAAATTAATAAATTGCTAATACACCCTTTGAGGCTCTGTTTTGGCAACAGAATACTTTCAGTGAGCTGGAGCAGAGATTTAACCTGAGGAGCGGAGTATAAGTTAATTGTATAGATTTTTGGAGCAGAGTTGCTTGGACTTGAATTCTGAGTTAACTGACTATTGGCTGCATGACTTAGGGCAAGTTAGTTAACCTTTTGCTGCCTCAGATTTCTCTTTTATAACCGAAGGTTTGTGATAGAACCTGTCTCAGAACGTTCTCATGGGGTATTAAGTGAGGTTTCCGTTCAGATCAGTCGCTCAGTGGTGTCCTACTCTTTGCGACCCCATGAACCGCAGCATGCCAGGCCTCCCTGTCCATCACCAACTCCCGGAGTTCACTCAGACTCATGTCCATTGAGTCGGTGATGCCATCCAGCCATCTCATCCTCTGTTGTCCCCTTCTCTTGCCCCCAATCCCTCCCAGCATCAGGGTCTTTTCCAGTGGGTCAGTTCTTTGCATCAGGTGGCCAAAGTATTGGAGTTTCAGCTTGGGCATCAGTCCTTCCAATGACCACCCGGGACTGATCTCCTTCAGAATGGACTGGTTGGATCTCCTTGCAGTCCAAGGGACTCTCAAGAGTCTTCTCCAACACCATGGTTCAAAGGCATTAATTCTTCAGTGCTCAGGTTTCTTTATAGTCTAACTCTCACATCCTTCCATACATGGCTACTGGAAAATCCATAGCCTTGACTAGATGGACCTTTGTTGGCAAAGCAATGTCTCTGCTTTTTAATATGCTGTCTAGGTTGGTCATAGCTTTTCTTCCAAGGAGCAAGCATCTTTTAAATTCCTGGCTGCAGTTAACCATCTGCAGTGATTTTGGAGCCCAAGAAAATAAATTCGGTCAATGTTTCCACTGGTTCCCATCTATTTGCCATGAAGTGATGGGACTGGATGCCCTGATCTTAGTTTTTTGAATACTGAGTTTTAAGCCAGCTTTTTCATTCTTTCTTTTTCACTTTTATCAAGAGGCTCTTCAGTTCCTCTTTGCTTCTCCCATAAGGGTGGTGTCATCTGTGTATCTGAGGTTATTGATGTTTCTTCTGGCAATCTTAATTCCAGTTTGTGCCGAGATAATCTACCTAGAATGTTTTAAAGAAGGTCTGGCTCATAAAAGGTTCCCCATCCTATGTTGTCTATTATTATTATTCATTAATTGTAACATTTTATTAAGTTATTCTCAAAATATAAAATGAGGCTTTTCCCTAATNTGAGGTTATTGATGTTTCTTCTGGCAATCTTAATTCCAGTTTGTGCCGAGATAATCTACCTAGAATGTTTTAAAGAAGGTCTGGCTCATAAAAGGTTCCCCATCCTATGTTGTCTATTATTATTATTCATTAATTGTAACATTTTATTAAGTTATTCTCAAAATATAAAATGAGGCTTTTCCCTAATAGACATTATATAAAAATGAATGATTGCTATAACAGCAAAATCAAAATGTTTGTGTGTTTAGACTAGAGAAAGAGATGAAATTATACACGAGATACTTATTATTTTTTAAGTGCATGGAATTAAAAAAGGAAGCAAAGGATTTAAAGAAAGAGACTTTATGTCAGAATTGTGAGCTAGGAAAGTTTTATTGAGTAAAACTTTTGTATAATTGGTTTCTCTTGCTTTTTTCCTTTTTTTTTTAATTTGTTTTTTTAAAAAACTTTCTTGAACCTTGGCCCGTTTTAAAGAATGTTCTGCACAGTATCTAGCAGAAGCACAGTGCCTTCTTCTAAAGAAGCGAATGAATAGAACAAGGGTTTATGTGGCAGTGAACAACTTAGTATAAAACAGAGTAACAAAATAGGAGCCTTATTTTCAAATTAAAGATTTGTGGTGTTAAGTATCCTGAGCATGATATTGCTTCTTCAGCCCCTTTACCTCATTGTACATTGTTAAGCTCAACGTATTTCTGTACAGATATCTTTAGTTTTTATTTAGACCTTAAATATTATTTTTGTGTGTAATTTAGATTCTTTCTCTTTGAATGAGATGAATTATAAAGCATTGGAAAATTATCCCTTCTTGAACTCAATTAAAATATACTGGGTTGAGAAAGACTATTTAAGAAGGCTTTTTGCAAGATTTTTGTTTCAAGAAGTGCCTGAAAGTTTGGTCTGTTCTCAGAGATCTTAAGATCCAAGTTTCTAAAGCAGATGACTTCTACCCGCTATATGGAGAGGAGACAGGTGTTTTTATTTCAGAAGGTCAGTTGCAGCGTGGGTTTGTTTCTGAAACAGTGGGTCTTCACAGTCTGTGGCCCAGTCCACCCGTTGCATCCGTGGCGTGTGCGAGTCCCTCTCCTCCGGGAGCTGAGTGCCAGACTTTGTGCCAACAGGGGGAGACAGTGCCCCTGTTCCTGCTTGGCTGCCGGCTGCGGGGAGGCCGAGAGAAGGGGCCTCCGCGAGCCCTCGGCGAGGCGCGCCATGGAGAGGAGCCGTCGGGGCTCGCAGAGTGAGGGCGCGCCGGAGGCTGCCTGTGACCCGCAGCCCTGTGAGCCCTACGAGCCCGGGGACGGCTCCGAGGCCTCCGGCCCGTCCACCTCGGAGGTCAGGAGGGAGCAGGTAAGGCGCGGAGGGAGAGGCCGGCGTCCTGGGAGGGCCTGCCAGCCGCGTGCCAGGCTGCCCCGTGTGCTGGGTGTCCGTCTCCCCTCAGATCTGAGGGAGGCGCTCGCACAGCCTGGGGAGGGAGGGCCGCCCTGCAGCTGTTTGAGGACAATCTACTCCTGGCGGGCAGACGCAGGCGCCCTGGGAAGGAGGGAGGGCCGCCCTGCAGCTGTCTGAGGAGAATCAGCGGGGTGGGCAGAGGCAGGCGGGAAGGAGAGGGCCGCCCTGCAGCCGGCTGAGGAGAATCACAGCGGGGTGGGCAGAAGCAGGCGCCCTGGGGAGGGAGGGCGGCCCTGCAGCCGCCTGAGGAGAGGCAGCACGCGGAGGGCAGAGGCAGGCGCCCTGGGGAGGGAGGGCCGCCCTCCGCCGTCTGAGGACAATCACCTCGCGGCAGGCAGAGGCAGGCGCCCTGGGGAGGAGAGAAGGCCCCTGTGCAGCTGTCTGAGGAGAAGCAGCGTGTGGTTTAACCTCTGTGGCGGGGTTTCGGTTTCTTTATCTCCAGATTTCAGTTTCTTTATTGGCTGGTGAGCCCAGTTTGACCCTCTTAGTTTCGATTTCTGCCAGCAAAGGGAAATAATACTTTTCCCGGATGGTATTCAGTAATCACTGATGGCGCCTGGTGACGCTCTTCACTGTGGTGTCTAACTGTATAGTTCACTACCACTGTTAGCGTCAGTTCTTGCGTTTTAATTCAGTTATCTGGAACACACTAATATTTTAGGGTTTTGGTGCCTGTCATTGCCGTGTAAGAATGGGGTCCCATCTTGAAGTTGTTAGTTAACGCGTATGTTTACATGCTCTTTCGCAGTTTACATTTAATTGCCTGCCTCCCGCCAGTCGCTCAGTTAATGACCCTGTGTTTTAGGCCGTCATTCTTCTAGATTCGCTACATTAAGTAAGTTCTGGCCTTCAGATAAGAATGGGACATGTCCGAAAGCAACATTCAGTGATTATGTACCTTCATATCTTTTTTCTTTTCTATTTGAAGAGAATTTAATAGACATAATTTCTGTTTTAATGTTACAAAATTCGTAGTTATGGTGTTCTAAATACTAGTGTCTTAGAGTCATTTATAAGAATCGTTTCTTATATTTGTAAGTTTTATGTTACCTTGATTTAAGGAATCATAAAAATGTTAGAGGATGTGGAATCTCTTGGAGTCATCCTGTCTAATCTGTCATTTTATATATAACAATGTCTCTGAAGACTGAAATAATTAGTGACTCATGTAGCTAGCTAGTGACTTGTACAACTGTAATTTTCTGCAGCTTTAAAATAAAGTCTTGCTTCCTTTTCACTTTTCTCTTCCTGGTATATTTTATGATCCTTATTTGATATTTTTCTGTACTTCTACTTTTTGCGTATCTCATTACTGTTTTTGCAAAACAGACTTATGCTCTGTATTTCTTGCTCTTGAAATTGTGTTTAATCCTCTTAATTTTTCTTTCTTTTGTGTCAACTCTGCTGCATGTTTTCAAAATAAAGTGGAAAAGATTAAAGTTTTATTATTAGCTATTATATAAATTTCTACATCATTCTGCATTGCTCCTACATTATCTTAAGGCACGTAGAATAAGAGTTTCTGTCTTGATGGCCATCAGGCACCATCCTCAGGTGGATATTATGTATAGATGTGCACACTGTCTTCAAACAGATACTTACTGAACTCTCATACCTGTGAACGTCCATCTGTAACTATGACGATTTGTTTTTAGTTATTAGCCAATGCTGGCCTAAATATGATGGGACTTTTTAGCTTATGATAAATATACTTTTAAGCACTTAAACGTTTATCATCAGTCTGTTTAGTTGGATGTTACTACATCCGCTCAGAAACACACATATTCAGATTCATTTAGATTAGCTTATGTGATGATCCATACCTGAATTGACCAGAGGAGGGTTCTGTATTCTTATGCAGTCACTGTGTGCTGTGCTGTGCTTAGTCACCCGGTCATGTCTGACTCTTTGTGACCCCATGGACTGTAGCCTGCCAGACTTCTCTGTCCATGGGATTCTCTGGGCAAGAATACTGGAGTGGGTTGCCATGCCCTCCTCCAGGGGATCTTCCCTACCCAGGGATAGAACCCAGGTCTCCCACATTGCAGGTGGATTCTTCACTGTCTGAACCACCGGGAAAGGCCAAGTAAATGGGAGTGGGTAGCCTGTTATTCAGGGGATCTTTCTGACCCAGGAATCAAACCAGGGTCTCTTGCATTGCAGGTAGATCTTTACCAGCTGAGCTACCAGGAGGCCTATGAAGTCACTGTTTATCCTCATTTCATAGGGATGTTCTGACCTCTTTCATTTTTACTCTCTGTTTTTATTTTATGATGTTTTCAGTGAATCCTTATCACCATAAGATGTACACTGAGTAATGAGGGCTAATTTTAGGCAGGAGCCGTTCTTTTTACCGGAAACTCGGGTTCTGGTGACAGGTGCGAGCCTGCTTCCTCTTCTTTTGCTGAGCTTTGCCACCACGTTGCTTTCTCTAGCCGTCGCCCCTCTGTCAGTCAGTGTCATATTCAGTCTGTGTTATCTATGGCACGTTCATCCTTTACCTTACTCTCACTTCCCCAGAGCGTCCGCAGACAACTCTGCACTTTCTAGCACTTCTTTTCTGTGCCCCCTAGAATCTCATTCTGCTAAGTGAGCTTCCTTTTCAAGAGATCCATCCTCTCTTATCAGCATAACTCAGTGCTAAGAAACGTTCACAAGTACGACCTTTTTTATTCTTTCACTTTGTGTGAAAGCCTCTGTGCTGTCAAGGCTTTGGGGGTTTGGTTTTACTATATATTTACTTCTTTGAAGTAATTTTTTCATTAATTACTGAATTCTTTTGTGTTTCTGGTTATTCCTGTTCATTTATCAAAGAATAAGTGTCTGTGGTCCCTTGTCTCTTTCTCTGCCCGTAGCCATTTGGGATGACTTTGGCATTCATGCGTAAGTTCCATCCACAATCGTAGTTTCTATGTTCATCAGTCTAAAAATAGTGCTGATTGAGGTCTGATGGCTGGTAAGCAAGTTAGGTCAAGAGGCTTTTTCTTAAAGATGGAAGAGGGCTCCTTGACCTGCTCTCGAGTTTCTGGCATCAACTCTGGGGTGCTTACTTTATAGACTTCTTGTTTTATAAGAAACACAAAACCTTATTTGGTTAGCTTTAGACTTGTTTTTGAATGCAGTTCTGAGTGGAAGATTAAGTAAAATTTTAGTGAAAATAAAAAATGTAGCACAGCACAAAGCTGCTGTTTTTATTGTTATTATTTGTTTATATATTTATATGTTTGAGAAGGTGCTAGCTTCCACAGGAGCTTTTGTGGCACTGAGATTATTAAAGTAGAAGAATTTTAGTGCATCAATAGGTGTTATTGATTCTAATATTAAAGAATCTGGCTATCACATTTTGTTTCATAAACACCTCTATTTTGAAAGCATGGTAATTTACCTTGCCCCCACCTCCCCAGTTTTTAGTTAAATTATTAGGAAGACTTAATTGCCTGTGTAGCTTTAGAGCATATTACATGATGCTTTAAAGTTATATGTATATTTCAGTGTTTGGTGATGTGATAATATGAATGAAAGTAGTTAATTTGATGAGTTCTTGAGATTTATTTTAGGACTTAATCTTTTTCATGAGGACAAAAGCAAAGTTTTAAAGATTTTATGGGCTTTTACATATATTAAGGGAAAACAGGGTCATTGTACATATTTCGGATTGTCCTTGCTAATTTTATAGTTTTAGGTTATTGCTTTATATTCCCAATTTCTAATTAATTTCTGAACAAGATTTATTCTAGGTATGAATGATGTGATTTTTATGGCATCTGCCCTGAAAGTATATTTCTATTAAGACTAGTTTTGCTTGTTTCTTAAGAAGGTGAGAGAGGGTGGCAGTGGTAGCCAGTATGGTCAAAACTGTAAAATAAACCAAAGGGGAGAATGAATACTTTAGACTCTGTAGCTAGTCATTTAGCCAAATAATCCCTAGACTCTTTACAGTTTACTCTTTATAATGCTTTTCTATATACTAAAAATATTATTTATATAAAACTTTATTCTGATTAAGAAGCATTCCTATAGATATCTGAGAACATTGGATATATGTTGAAAATTCATCCCAAAGTACTCTAGGACCCCAGAGGTTACAGATGAAAGAGAAATGGCAGGAGATGTTTTTTAGGTTTTTTTACTCAATCACAGCAGATAAAGTATTTCTACATTTCTAATTTTATAAAGGTATATATCCTCCAGTAACTGT
>SJYA01001040.1:42701-70563 GCA_006410615.1 Neotragus moschatus | reverse complement strand
CCCCCACCCCCCCGCCCAAATCTTGAATTAAGAAAGCACACAAAAGTAGATTGCTCTGTTCTAGGATATGTTGCACTGATCAATCTAGGTGGTGATGGGACCAAGAGAAAATATTTCATCAAATAAAGCTAAGTCTTATAAGTCAATTCTTGTCATAACCAGAAGTTTCTAGGTAGAATCTAGACATCATTTGAACTACTATTCACTGTAATTCCAGAAATCCTTGGTTACGTAGTTTATCTATTGCATTATTCACCAATGGAAGGTTAGCTTTTGTGTTTCATTTATATTAACGGAAATAAGATACACAGGCATCTTATGGAATTGAGCTTGTAAAGATTATAGCTGCTTTTTTTTTTTTTTTTAAACTAAAGGGAAGGTCACCAAGAATGGCTGGCCAGAGAGAAATGAAGACTTTTATGACTTGCTTATCATGGGCTCGCTATCAGTGAGGGGAACAGCAGTAGAGCAAAGAATAGCTGTAAAAAGTAGTAGGAAAACTGCTACTCGCTTTAAAGTTACGACCTGCTACTCATTCTCAGATCTCTGCTCTTGTTCATCTTTGAGATAAACAGAGAAGGCTTATTATAAACATGAAAATTTTGAGCTCCACTCTTAGTTGACTGTTCATATAAGCATTAACATCTAACAGATTTTGAATAGATGTTAATGTTTATATCTTATCAATTATTATAGACTTTTCTGTCTAAAGCAGAGAAGCAAGTATGATTTTTAGGGGGTGCTCAGTGGGCAGGAAAGATGACTGGCCGGCTTTGTGGAATGAGTGACAGGGAGAGAGAGAGGTGGGGTGGGGGACGGCCACCGACAGGTGACGGGGGTCACACTGGCTCCGTCCACCTAGTGCCCCGAGCAGGGGGACCACCGGGCCGTGGGAGGACTGAGTTCAGTGTGGGATATTCCCAGCCTGAGGGGTCCTGAACTTCTTGTCGAGATGAGTGGCTGCAGTTTGGGATGTCCTTGTGAAGCTGGAGATGAAGACTTGGAAGTGGCCAGTGTAATTAGAGGAAGAGGAAAAAAAGGAAGAAAGTAGGGTGATTTGAAAGATAGATGAGCAAAGGAGTAGACAGGTCAGTGGAGAGGCAGACAAGGCTGAAGAGCTTTCTGTGGCTTTGGCAGCTCGAGGCTCTCAGTGAGCTCAGAGGGAACGTGTGTGCTGTGGAGTGTGCAGGGAGAAGGTTGGGTTGCAGTAGACCCAGGAGTGAATGGGTGAAGAAGTGGGGTTTCAGCTGAGGAAGCGGTTTCAGAATATTGAAGGATAAGATGTATTCCAGATTGGGTTCAGACTGAGGGACTTTAGACACTTACTTGGGCTTCCCTGGTAGCTCAGACAGTAAAGACTCCGCCTGCAGCGCTGGAGACGTGGGTTCGATCCCTGGAAATCCCTGGGTCAGGAAGATTCCCCTGGAGAGGCAAATGGCAACCCACTCCAGTGTTCTTGTCTGGAGAATCCTATGGACAAAGCAGCCTGCTGGGCTACAGTCCATGGTGTCACAGACAGTCGGACGTGACTGAGCAACTTCCACTTTACCTCCCTGAGTCTGAGTTTCCTAAAAAAAGGTTGGCGATTTGAATCTGGAACACAGGAGACAGTTTTGTCTTGATTACAACAGAATCATGAACCTTCCACAGGAGCAGCAATTTTTTTTTTTTCCCCCCCACCTCACTGATAGCTCCCTAGAGGTTGCATTACTATCTGGATCGTTGTAGTTGGTCAACAAACATTATCTAAAAAAGGAGAGAAATCACACAGGAAGATGGTAGATTTTGAGGAAAAGGCTCAGACCGAAGCTTGGGGAACCTGAGGAGGATGGGGCATTAAGGCTCACAGTGGAGAGAGGAAACGAGAGTCACCCAAAGAAGTGTTTCGGGAAAGGAGCCACCAGTGAGATGCGGAGGCTGAGAGATCTTTCTTTCGTCTTCTGTGCCATGTTGCCAGCCACCACTTTTTCACTGGCTTCAAAAAAGACCTGGATTTAGCTTCCCTGGGTCAGAAGTCCAGGCCTGGCCTGACTCCTTGCTCAGGATTCCATTAAAGTCAGGTTGTTTGCTGGCTATCTTCTCATGTGAAGCTTGCGGGTCTGCCTCAAGCTCCTGAGGTTGTGGCAAAAGTCAGTTCCTTGCATGGGAGGATTGAGGCCCTCATTTGCATGCTGGCTTTCACCTGGGGGCTAGTTTTAGCTCATAGAGGTCACCAGAATACTTTGCTGTATAATCCCCTTTGGGAGTATAGGACGTTCTTCACACTGAATCTCTGTTAAGCTTTAAATAAATCCATGCCTTTAGGGAGACGCCAGTCTCTTTCAAGGGCTCACCTGGTTGGGTCAGGCACACTCAGGATTTTCTCCCTTTTTAAAAATCAACTGTGTCACATTCACATAACCTCATCGTGGAAGAAACTCCACCATGTTCGCTGTCCTAGTGATCATGCAGGGTGAGCACACCAAGGGGTGGGGATTTTGGAGACCCTTTGAGAAATCTGCCTTCCCCAGGGCTCAAGTCAAATGAAAGCTGAATAGAGAACAGGGGATATGGCAGTACCCTTTTCCAGAATGGTAGTGAAACCCTGGGAAGACTATCCAAATTTAAGGCTGCAAGTAAGGCATGCAGGTGGTGGCAGTAGTGGCAAAGAGCCCGCCAGCCTGTGCCGGAGACATCAGAGACACGGGTTCCATCCCTGGGTCAACAAGATTCCCTGGAGCAGGAAATGACAGCCCACTCCAGCATTCTTTCCTGGAGAATCCCATGGACGGAGGAGCCTGGCGGGCTGCAGTCCATGGGGTCACAGAATCAGACATGACTGAAGCGACTTAACATACATAGTTTCACGCTTAAAAGCAAGTAGGAAAACATCCAGTTTCTCCATGGACCGTTATCTCTGTGACTTCTACTCTGAAACAAAAAGTAGGAGAAAAAGTATTCTATTTGGATTTCACGGATGAATGTAAGTTCACATAATAAAGATCAAATGCTTTACCTAGAAATAATCTTCAAACTTTCTACTCTCGTTTAGAAGCAGTTGTTAAGAAGTTATTTTCATGATTTCACAAAGTATTATAGATTAGGAAGAGCAAATGGTAATGTACCAAATGTAGGCGTGGAGTGGCAAGGGACTGGGGGAGGAGCAGAATCAGGCATTGTCAGTGGCCAGAAGTGGTGACCCATATTTTAACATCACTGGAGGGATCTGGAGGGCAGGGAAAGGCCTGAAACTCAGATGGAAGAAAGTCTGAAACAGTATCTTGTAGTTTTGACTTAGCAAAGCAAAATTATGTTCATTGTGAACCATGTGGTTTCGTGAAGATAGTCTTCTTTTCAAAATATGGTCTAATGAGGCATCTCATTAGTGCCATTTAGTTCTAAAGTAAGTTATTCTTTTAAAAATTCTTAATTTCTACTTAAGTGTAAAGATACCGTAATTGGCTATTTGATTTTATTTTGTACCTTTTAAGACTTAAGACAATTTGTGGGTAATCTTTTGAATCTTTGTATGACTCTTAGAGCCCTGAAGCTGATTTTTAAAAATTCTAGACATTAATCTTTTGGTTCTGTAGATTATCTTGTTCCTACCCAAGCACTGTAGGGAAGAGATCAGGAGATGTGATTGAGATTACAAGACTGAGTGTAAGAATTAGTATTCTGGATGAGAACTTATTATTGCCCTTGCAAAAGTTACTTAACCATTCCAAACTTCGGCTTTTTAATACATGAAGTGAGGCTAAGAGGGCGTGCTGCGTAGTGTTAGAGATGACCAGATCGTGGACGGGCTGCGTTGCTTGGCACGTAGTTCGTGCTCAGTACATGTCAGCTCCTGTCACTGTTAGAGCCGTTTTCAGAGCGTGTCAGTATTTTCTCCACAGTGACCTCAAGCAGTGTATTATGGCCGTCCTCTTTGACAGAGCCCCTAAAATTTTAGCAGTAGTGATGTTATTCTCAGTTTTATTCAAGTATTTGACAGTACTTAAAATCATTTGGCTTCTCTCTGAACTACTTTGAGATGTAATGGAATCTGTAGGCACTGAATGAAGCATTTCTGACATGTGGATCCAGCCTTTCCTGTATCTGTATTCAAAGGGCTCTCCCCATCTTAGTTTTTATCTTTCGTGGAAAAAAATAGATAATTTTATCTGTCTGATGATTCGTAGTTTTCAGTCATGTCTAACGTTTTGCCATTCCAGTCCCCAATGCCTCTATGTGTGTGTGTGGGGGTGTGTGTGTGTGTGTGCGTGCATGAGTGTGTGTTCTTATTAGCAGCATTCTTTAGTCTTATAATTATTTCGAATTTTTACTGGTCTTTTTATGTTTTTATCACATTCTTGAGATATGGTATCAACACAGTGCATCTTTGGGTGTAGATGAGCAGCAGCTCTACACTGAGTGCTCTACATTTGAAAGCAGCCATGGTTTCTGTGTGACGTTTCTACTTCAATGTCACTAGAGCATCTTCTCCTCACCTCACACTGCGTTTCCGAATGAGTGGCCAGTGCCCAGCGCTGGTTGGCTCCGTGGCTGTGACCTAAGCCAGGCGTTACGGTAGAGAAGGGGTCGAGTGGCCAGTGCCCAGCGCTGGTTGGCTCTGTGGCTGTAACCTAAGCCAGGCGTTACAGTAGAGAAGGGAGCTGGCTTTGTCATCATGCCTGTGTCATGAGTTGAGTCATCTCACTGCTGAGCTCCTTTTTTCTCACTATCTGAAATGAAAAGTTTGAAGTAGAAAAATAGCTAGCTTGGAAGAGTCCTTCTAATACCATTTCTATATGAACCATGAAAAAGATCTGATAGAATAAAGACTATGGCCCAGTAATTTTATACTTATTTCCACTGTTAATCTTTTTACTACATGCCCTATATGCGTAAACTTAAATCAACTTATTTTTTTGATTAGTGGTTGGTTGCCTTTGAAATTACTTTTTTCTTTGCTGGTGCCTTATAATTGGAAACAATACTGGATCCAAAAATGTGAAGACCACGTGTGCTAATTAGTGTGAAAATAGATGCTAGCAAAACAAATAAAAAGTTAGCTACTGTTCCAGCTACTGCACTATAAATGAATAAAAAGGTCCTGTGACCTTGCTGCTGCTGAGCTGTGCATATTGCTGTATAGTTTCTGGAGTAGTCAGGGTTCCTGTTGGGAAAAACTGTCTTTGAGACTGCAGCTATACTTCTGATAGTGCATTTGAGGGCATGGTGTTGTTTTGGTCTGAGATAAGTGTCTGAAACCTGGAGTGGAAAGAGTGAACAATAAAAGTGTGTGTATGCACATTTTAATCTCACTGTATAGAATTTATGAGGATAATGCAGTCTTTGGACCAGTTTTCCTGATTAATAGAATTCGTGTAAGCTTGTTTTTGCTTGCTTTGTGTTGATGCTCAGGGCAGCTGATGACCGCTTTACGAGGGAAAAGCTCAGTGGCTCTGTCAGCTGCACATCAGTTTCCTAGGACTGCTGTCACAAATGACCACAGACTCGGTGGCTTAAAAACATAGGTTTGTTCTCTCATAGTTCTAGAGGCCAGAAGTTAAAAATCAGGGTGCCCCCAGAGTTGGTTCCTTCTGAGTGAGAATGTCTCCCTCCAAGCTTCTGGCGAGTAGCTGCTGGCAAACCCTGGCATTTCTTGACCCGTGGGCATGTCAGGCCAGTCTCTGCCCCCTTTCTTCACAACACCTTTTATTCTGTGTGTTTTCCACTCCTGTTTGTTTTCTTACAAGAAAGCTTATCTTTGGATTTGGGACCCGCATGGACAATCCAGGTCGATTTCGTTTTCAGATCCTTGATTATAAACTCCTTTTCCAAGAAGGGTCCCATTTATAGGTTCTTGGTGGATTTATCTTTGGTAGGGGCTCACATCCAGCCCATTGTAGCTGTGTATGTTTGCTCTTTAATTGTCAAAATTTTCAAAAGTTGAAGCTTTGGTTGTGAGCAAGACTCTTAACTTTGAGAAAAGCTGGTTCTTTTGGCCTTTTATTCAAATATTTTTTGAGTACCTATTCGGTGAGCCCCAGAAATATTAAATAAATTACCCAAGGTCATGTGATCGAGTAGCTGAAATGTTANGGTTCCGCGATTGCCACTTTCTAGCCCTTACAGCTCTGGCTGCCTGCCGCCGGCGGGGGATGTTCTGCAACGGCTTTCCCTGTCCCGCCCTTTGATCTGTGCGCGATCCTGGCGGTGTCCTATGTTAGAGCTCCTCGCCTGGTAACTGTCCCGCGGTCCGGCGTGCCAGCCCAAGTCAGCTCGCTCTGGCTACGCGCGGGGTTAGCCTAAGTTAGTTCACTCAGGTTACGCGCGGCGCCTTCAGGCCCGATATTTTTGCGCTACAGCCCGCGGCGGGCGCGCCTCCCTGCCCAGCCCCCACTTGCTAATGGCGGATACCGGCGTCTACTCTGTCTTTTCCGCTGGGGGAGTTACGGTTGGGCTCGTAATCTGTTAGTTTTAATTATTATTTTTGTTTGTTTGTTCTTCTTCCCTCTTATGTTGCCCTCTGTGCTTTCAAGGCTCGCCACAAATTCGACAGTGAGAGCTTTTTCTGGCGTTTGGAACCGCCTCTCTTCTTAAAACTCTCTTCCCGGGACAGGACTCCCTTCCTGGACGGAGCTCCCTCCCTAGCTCCTTTGTCTGTTTCTCCGTCTTTTGTAGTCTTCCTACCTGTTTTTGAAGACAATGTTCTGCTATTCTGGATGCCTGACGACCTCTGACAGCATTCAGAAGTTGTTTTGTAGATTTTCCTCCGCGTTGAAATGTTCTTTGGATGAATTTGCTGGGAAGAAAGTGGTCTCCCCGTCCTATTCCTCCGCCATCTTCTCCAAATCCCGAGTGTGTGTTCTTATTAGCAGCATTCTTTAGTCTTATAATTATTTCGAATTTTTACTGGTCTTTTTATGTTTTTATCACATTCTTGAGATATGGTATCAACACAGTGCATCTTTGGGTGTAGATGAGCAGCAGCTCTACACTGAGTGCTCTACATTTGAAAGCAGCCATGGTTTCTGTGTGACGTTTCTGCTTCAATGTCACTAGAGCATCTTCTCCTCACCTCACACTGCGTTTCCGAATGAGTGGCCAGTGCCCAGCGCTGGTTGGCTCCGTGGCTGTGACCTAAGCCAGGCGTTACGGTAGAGAAGGGGTCGAGTGGCCAGTGCCCAGCGCTGGTTGGCTCTGTGGCTGTAACCTAAGCCAGGCGTTACAGTAGAGAAGGGAGCTGGCTTTGTCATCATGCCTGTGTCATGAGTTGAGTCATCTCACTGCTGAGCTCCTTTTTTCTCACTATCTGAAATGAAAAGTTTGAAGTAGAAAAATAGCTAGCTTGGAAGAGTCCTTCTAATACCATTTCTATATGAACCATGAAAAAGATCTGATAGAATAAAGACTATGGCCCAGTAATTTTATACTTATTTCCACTGTTAATCTTTTTACTACATGCCCTATATGCGTAAACTTAAATCAACTTATTTTTTTGATTAGTGGTTGGTTGCCTTTGAAATTACTTTTTTCTTTGCTGGTGCCTTATAATTGGAAACAATACTGGATCCAAAAATGTGAAGACCACGTGTGCTAATTAGTGTGAAAATAGATGCTAGCAAAACAAATAAAAAGTTAGCTACTGTTCCAGCTACTGCACTATAAATGAATAAAAAGGTCCTGTGACCTTGCTGCTGCTGAGCTGTGCATATTGCTGTATAGTTTCTGGAGTAGTCAGGGTTCCTGTTGGGAAAAACTGTCTTTGAGACTGCAGCTGTACTTCTGATAGTGCATTTGAGGGCATGGTGTTGTTTTGGTCTGAGATAAGTGTCTGAAACCTGGAGTGGAAAGAGTGAACAATAAAAGTGTGTGTATGCACATTTTAATCTCACTGTATAGAATTTATGAGGATAATGCAGTCTTTGGACCAGTTTTCCTGATTAATAGAATTCGTGTGAGCTTGTTTTTGCTTGCTTTGTTTTGATGCTCAGGGCAGCTGATGACCGCTTTACGAGGGAAAAGCTCAGTGGCTCTGTCAGCTGCACATCAGTTTCCTAGGACTGCTGTCACAAATGACCACAGACTCGGTGGCTTAAAAACATAGGTTTGTTCTCTCATAGTTCTAGAGGCCAGAAGTTAAAAATCAGGGTGCCCCCAGAGTTGGTTCCTTCTGAGTGAGAATGTCTCCCTCCAAGCTTCTGGCGAGTAGCTGCTGGCAAACCCTGGCATTTCTTGACCCGTGGGCATGTCAGGCCAGTCTCTGCCCCCTTTCTTCACAACACCTTTTATTCTGTGTGTTTTCCACTCCTGTTTGTTTTCTTACAAGAAAGCTTATCTTTGGATTTGGGACCCGCATGGACAATCCAGGTCGATTTCGTTTTCAGATCCTTGATTATAAACTCCTTTTCCAAGAAGGGTCCCATTTATAGGTTCTTGGTGGATTTATCTTTGGTAGGGGCTCACATCCAGCCCATTGTAGCTGTGTATGTTTGCTCTTTAATTGTCAAAATTTTCAAAAGTTGAAGCTTTGGTTGTGAGCAAGACTCTTAACTTTGAGAAAAGCTGGTTCTTTTGGCCTTTTATTCAAATATTTTTTGAGTACCTATTCGGTGAGCCCCAGAAATATTAAATAAATTACCCAAGGTCATGTGATCGAGTAGCTGAAATGTTAACCCCGCTTTGATACCCATTTTTTGCTCTTAATCACCATGCTGTTTTGTCTGTCTAGAGTAGTTTTTGCCAGCCCCTGACCTCATGCTTTGCGAGAACTCTTTTGCAAATCCCTCAAAAAGGAATGTCTAAATTTTGGTCAATAAATGTCTACTAAATTGCTACAAAGATACAATAAACGGAGGATTTTCTGGCCTCAAAATACAGATGAAGACACTTGATTCTAGTTCTGGTTTTGACTTTAACTCAGACTTGAACCAGAAACATCCTTGAGCTTCTGGTGAAACAAAATTACTTTTATGCTATCTCCCAGTCGGGAAATGTTATAGCTGTTTCTTAAAGATTTTTCTCTAATTATGCCTGTAGACATTTAGAAGTAGAATGCCTTTGCATATTAAAATGTGTGTACTGTTATGAGATAGAACTTTTCCTGTCTTTTGATTTTGACAGCAGAAGGCAATGGCACCCACCCCAGTACTCTTGCCTGGAAAATCCCATGGACAGAGGAGCCTGGGAGGCTGCAGTCCATGGGGTTGATAAGAGTCAGACACGACTGAGCGACTTCACTTTCATTTTTCACTTTCATGCATTGGAGAAGGAAATGGCAACCTACTCCAGTGTTCTTGCCTGGAGAATCCCAGGGACAGAGGAGCCTGGTGGGCTGCCATCTGTGGGGTCGCACAGAGTCAGACACGAGTGAAGCAACTTAGCAGCAGCAGCAGCATATTTATTTGACTCGTTATTGGATGCTAGGAACTTTGCTTAGTCCCTTCTGTGCCACATTTAATCCTAATAGTAACCCTGTTCAATTCAGTTCAGTTCGGTTGCTCAGTCATGTCTGACTCTTTGCAGCCCCGTGAATCGCAGCACATCAGGCCTCCCTGTCCATCACCAACTCCTGGAGTTCAATCAAACTCATGTCCATTGAGTCAGTGATGCCATCCAGCCATCTGATCCTCTGTCGTCCCCCTCTCCTCCTGCCCCCAATCCCTCCAAGCATCAGGGTCTCTCCTAATGAGTCAACTCTTTGCATGAGGTGGCCAAAGTATTGGAGTTTCAGATTTACCATCAGGCTGCCAATGAACACCCAGGACTGATCTCCTTTAGAATGGACCAGTTGGATCTCCTTGCAGTCCAAAAGACTCGTAAGAGTCTTCTCCAACACCACAGTTCAGAAGCATCAATTCTTCAGCGCTCGGCTTTCTTCACAGTCCAACTCTCACATCCATACATGACCACTGGAAAAACCATAGCCTTGACTAGACAGACCTTAGTCGGCAAAGTAATATCTCTGCTTTTGAATATGCTATCTAGGTTGGTCATAACTTTCCTTCCAAGGAGTAAGCGTCTTTTAATTTCATGGCTGCAGTCACCATCTGCAGTGATTTTGGAGCCCCCCCCCAAAATAAAGTCTGACACTGTTTCCACTGTTTCCCCATCTATTTGCCATGAAGTGATGGGACTGGATGCTATGATCTTCGTTTTCCGAATGTTGAGTTTTAAGCCAACTTTTTCACTCCCCTCTTTCACTTTCATCAAGAGGCTTTTTAGTTCCTCTTCACTCTCTGCCATAAGGGTGGTGTCATCTGCATATCTGAGGTTATTGATATTTCTCCCAGCAATCTTGNCCGAATGTTGAGTTTTAAGCCAACTTTTTCACTCCCCTCTTTCACTTTCATCAAGAGGCTTTTTAGTTCCTCTTCACTCTCTGCCATAAGGGTGGTGTCATCTGCATATCTGAGGTTATTGATATTTCTCCCAGCAATCTTGGATTCCAGCTTGTGCTTCTTCCAGCCCAGCGTTTCTCATGATTATTCTGCATATAAGTTACATAAGCAGAGTGATAATATACAGCCTTGACATAGTCCTTTTCCTTTTTGGAGCTAGTCTGTTGTTCCATGTCCAGTTCTAACTGTTGCTTCCTGATCTGCATATAGGTTTCTTAAGTGGTAGGTCAGGTGGTCTGGTATTCCCAATCTCTTTCAGAATTTTCCACAGTTTATTGTGATCCACACAGTCAAAGGCTTTGGCATAGTCAATGAAGCAGAAATAGATGTTTTTCTGGAACTCTCTTGCTTTTTCCATGATCCAGCAGGTGTTGGCAATTTGATCTCTGGCTCCTCTGCCTTTTCTAAAACCAGCTTGAATATCTGGAAGTTCACGGTTCACGTATAGCTGAAGCCTGGCGTGGAGAATTTTGAGCATTACTTTACTAGAATATGAGATGAGTGCAATTGTGCGGTAGTTTGAGCATTCTTTGGCATTGCCTTTCTTTGAGATGGGAATGTAAACTGACCTTTTTCAGTCCTTGGCCACTGCTGAGTTTTCCAAATTTGCTGGCATATTGAGTGCAGCACTTTCACAATATCATCTCTATTCGTTTCCAAGGCAAACCATTCAATATCACAGTAATCCAAGCCTATGCTCCAACAAGTAATACTGAAGAAGCTGAAGTTGAATGGTTCTATGAAGATCTACAAGACCTTTTAGAAGTAACACCCCCAAAATATGTCCTTTTCATTATTGGGGATTGGAATGCAAAAGTAGGAAGTCAAGAAACACCTGGAGTAATAGGCAAATTTTGCCTTGGAGTACGGAATGAAGCAGGGCAAAGGCTAATAGAGTTTTGCCAAGAGAACACACTGGTCATAGCAAACACCCTCTTCCAACAACACAAGAGGAGACTACACATGGACATCACCAGATGGTCAACACCGAAATCAGAATGATTATATTCTTTCCAGTCGAAGATGGAGAAGCTATGTACAATCAGCAAAAACAAGACTGGGAGCTGATTGTGGCTCAGGTCATGAACTCCTTATTGTGAAATTCAGACTGAAATTGAAGAAAGTAGGGAAAACCACTAGACCATTCAGGTATGATGTTAATCAAATCCTTTATGATTATGCAGTGGAAGTGAGAAATAGATTTAAGGGACTGGATCTGATAGACAGAGTGCCTGATGAACTATGGATGGAGGTTTGTGACATTGTACAAGAGACAGGGATCAAGACCATCCCCATGGAAAAGAAATGCAAAAAGGCAAAATGGCTGTCTGAGGAGGCCTTACAAATAGCTGTGAAAAGAAGAGAGGCAAAAAGCAAAGGAAAAGAGGAAAGATATAAGCATCTGAATCCAGAGTTCCAAAGAATAGCAAGGAGAGATAAGAAAACCTTCCTCAGCGATCAGTGCAAAGAAATAGAGGAAAAGAACAGGATGGGAAAGACTAGAGATGTTTTCAAGAAAATTAGAGACACCAAGGGAACATTTCATGCAAAGATGGGCTCGATAAAGGACAGAAATGGTATAGACCTAACAGAAGCAAAAGATAATTAAGAAGAGGTGACAAGAATACACAGAAGAACTGTACAAAAAATATCTTCATGACCCAGATAATCACGATGGTGTGATTACTCACGTAGAGCCAGACCTCCTGGAATACAAAGTCAAGTGGGCCTTAGGAAGCATCAGTATGAACAAAGCTAGTGGAGGTGATAGAATTCCATTTGAGCTATTTCAAATCCTGAAAGATGATGCTGTGAAAGTAACACTGTTATATGAACTATTATTTTTCCTAATAAGCATTACTATAATTCTCAACTTGTACAGAAGGAAATTGATGAAGAGTTAGGCAACTCATCCAAAGTCATGTGGGTTGGAAGTAGGGAGGTCGCATGTGAACCCATTCAGTCTGACTGTGGAACCTGTCCTCTGATCATCTGCTTATATCGCCTGTGCTGGGCAGCTTCCGTAATCTAAGTGACGTAACAGGAGTTGCACAGTATGGCCCATGGGTCGCGGCTGGCCTGCCGTCTATTTGGGTGGCCTGTGAGCTAAGTGTTGTTTTTACTTTTATTTTTCATTGATTGATGATTGGTTTACAGCATTGGTTTGGTTTCTGTCATACATCAGCAGGAATGTCCCCTCCCTCCTGAGTACCCCCCACCCTCTGCCCGTTCTCACCCCTCTGGGTTATTGCAGAGTGTGAATCTGAGTCCGCTGGTCACACAGCACACCCACCTTGGCTGTCTGTTGACGTATGTTAGTGTATATGCTTCTGTGCCCCTCTCTCCATTCATCTCACCTTCTCCCTCTTCTCCTCCAAAATGACTGAAAAAATATCATCACTTCGTGATGTGTAAAGTTTATATGAAATTCAGGTATCAGTGTCTATAAATAAAGTTCAATAAAACTTCCAATAAGAACACAGGCTTGCTAATTTCTTTGGCATATTGTCTGTAGCTGCTTTCATAATGCAGCGCTACAAACATTGGCCTGTTGGGTAGTGATGACTGATGCCATACGGGCCGGGAGCCTAAAATATCTCCTGTCCAGCCCTCTACAGAAAAACGTGCCAGCCAATGTAGTATCTCTCATAATTATTAGTTTTACCTTTTTGTTGCTTTTATGGCAGAAACGTTAAGAACTTCTTTTTAGGTTTCTTTTTCAAAAAGGCAGATTCTAAATAAAGTTTTAGATTTTTGACATTTATTTCTAGTATCATATGCCATAATAAATATTTGTTAGTAGTCGAGGAATGGTAGTGAATATTTGCGTGCTAAATTGCCTCAGTCATGTCTCTGCGCAACTCTATGGACTGTGGCCCGCCAGGCCCCTCTGTCCATGGGGTTCTCCAGGCAAGAATACTGAAGTGGACTGATTGCCCTGTCCTCCTCCAGGGGATCTTGCCAACTCAGGGACTGAACCCACATCTCTTAGGTCTCTTGGATTAGCAGGCGGGTTCTTTACCACTTGCACCACCTGGGGAGCCCCAATAAATATTTAGGAAATTATATAATTGGGAATTGTATGTAAAAATATATTTATAGACATATTAATAATAGTTTGTAAATTATAGAATATTATGTCAGCTTCATAATGCAACGTCTAAAATTATAGTAAAAATTTTTATACTTAAGGTAATTTCATGTAGTAGAATATCCTTTGTTATTTTGATGACTTGTATTTAATTATTTATATTTGAGAGGCACTTCCCCTCTAGCACAGAGGGCTTCCCTGGTGGCTCAGATGGAAAATAATCTGCCTGCAACGTGGGAGACCTGGGTTCAGTCCCTGCATCAGGAAGATCCTCTGGAGAAGGGAATGGCAACTCACTCAAGTAGTTTGAGAAGATTCACATTCTTCAGTGGTTTACCTAGTTTATGCTTAGTATGAAGAAAGTGAAAATATTGTTTAAATCTCAAGTGAAACTTCTGTTTCCTTAAATGTAATAAATGTGCATGAATAGTCCAGTTAGCTCATCAAGAATAGG
Source organism: Neotragus moschatus (assembly GCA_006410615.1). Taxonomy (NCBI): domain Eukaryota; kingdom Metazoa; phylum Chordata; class Mammalia; order Artiodactyla; family Bovidae; genus Neotragus; species Neotragus moschatus. The sequence continues at coordinate 56,648 of SJYA01001040.1, read as the reverse complement.
TATCCCACACAGATTTCTCATTTAAATCTACACCAAATGTCTCATTTAAGAGAATTGCATGTTGCAGTTCTGGTGAAATTACATTCTTGTATGTATCTATCAAATGATCCCTAAAGAGCTGGTACCTGCCTGTTGAAGGAAGAAGTGTGAAATTGTAATAGTTGTCATCCAGATGGCCACATGAGATTTAATCCATGTACTTGTACATGGATTATATAAGCGTTGTCTATATAAAACAATGGTTTTATATAAGCATTATTTATATAAAAGCAGAACTGGTTAAGAAAGAATTGTCTTACACTCTTAAGCATTCTGGTTAGTATTAGGCCAAGTGATTACAGTTGCATCTGTGTAACCTGTTGTGTTTCATTAATCTCTCTTCGTCTTGCATTTCAGAATCATGAGTTCTTGTTGACTTTTTACACCTAATATTATCTGAGTAGTATTGCTTTTTGTTAAAGTTATAAGAATTTCAGGATAAACTCTATAATCAAAGTTATTTATAGCAGATTTGAATCTTTGAAAATACAGTTTTATTTAAATTTAGTTGTTCAAGAATCTGTTCCCATGAGATGATTCAGTGTGCTTGAGTACTTGCTGGTTGAATTGTGTTCATTGGCTGATGTAGTTTTTATTATACTTTCTATTTGTTCACTCTGTGTAAAAGCTTTAAAATAATGAGAAATATGTATAATGTGCCAGCCAGTCTCAAATTTATGTATTTCGATTTTTCTTTAAAATCTTTTTCAGATTATGGTATTTTTGTAATTCAAATGAATGGACTTCTGAAGAATAATTTTTACAAGTAAACATAAGTAAATGGTAGAACAAATATCTGTGAACATTAAATTGTAGGGACCAAGTTAAAACACCTTGTTCTGGTACAGAGATTATTACTTTATGTAATAGCTTTGGAACTTTCTATCTCAGAAGACCATTAGAAAACATATTTCAATGAAAGATTTTAGAGAAAATTGTTTCTCATGTTAACCTTTGCAAAATAATCATTATAGTTTATCTTTATAATAATATAGTTATTCAGTTCAGTTTAGTTCAGTCACTCAGTCGTGTCTGACTCTTTGCGACCCCATGGACTGCAGCACGCCAGGCCTCCCTGTCCATCACCAACTCCCGGAGTTTACTCAAACTCATGTCCGTTGAGTCGGTGGTGCCGTCCAACCATGTCATCCTCTGTCGTCCCCTCCTCCTCCTGCCTTCAATCTTTCCTGGCATCAGAGTCTCTTCCAGTGAGTCAGTTCTTCACACGAGGTGGCCAAAGTATTGGAGTTTCAGCTTCAGCATCAGTCCTTCCAATGAATATTCAGGACTGATTTCCTTCAGAATGGACTGGTTGGCTCTCCTTGCAGTCCAAGGGACTCTCAAGAGTCTTCTCCAACACCACAGTTCAAAAGCACCAATTCTTTGGTGCTTAGCTTTCTCTATAGTCCAGCTGTCGCATCCATATATGACTACTGGAAAAACCATAGCTTTGACTAGACAGACCTTTGTTGGCAAAGGTCTTTGTAATGTCTCTGCTTTTTATTATGCTGTCTAGGTTGGTCATAACTTTCCTTCCAAGGAGTAAGTAAGTATGAACTGTTACCACATAATAATAATGGTTAACCAAATATTTGGTGAAGGGATACATCTTCTTATAGAAGTATTCCAACTAATGGGAAACAAATGATAGGATTTGAACACCACCATTCACAATACCCTGTGAACCTGTAAACATAAATGCTGAGCATCAGTCCCTGCTGACATCACAAGAGAGAACCAGACATTATTTCCTGGTGCACGCCACTGTGCTCTCAGTGAAGATGTTGGATCCAAGTCTGATTTAGCCTCTGATCCCAGAGGACAGAGGACATGCCGGCCTGCCCCTGGAGTGTGGAATCATGCAGTCCCACACGGTGGAACCCTGAATCCTATGGCTGGGTCTTTAAACAGCTAAACTGTAAGTAAAATATAGGGATAGAGAGAGAGCTTGTCGATTAAAAGGTGCTTAAAGATACCTTAAATAAAATTTTTAAAATGCCCCAAACCAAGACTATCCTGTCTAGGGATGCACACCAGAGACTGAGAATGATGCGAGTGAGTGATTATTATGGACAGTATGATAGTGGTCGCTTCGGAGGGGACTCAGGTGGTTGCGCCTGGGCGTGTCGCCTGCAAGCCTTCTGCAGTATTTAGCAGGTGCCATTTCCTGACTTGGGTGATGATTACAAGGGCATATGTATTTCTTGTGTTTGATTTTCAGTTTTTTAATGGTAAAAAAAGCTGAGACAATAATTGTCCCATTAAAATACTTGGAAATTCTCTATCCGCCAAATCTAACTTACGTAGTAAGATTGATAGAGAATACATTTACTGATTCACCAGATTTTATGTATGTTTGTATGTGTTGTGCATGTGTAAACTCGTGTGTGTGTGTGTGTGTGTGTGTACTCTGACAGGCACTGTTCTGATGTTCTATTCCTATGTAACAGATCACTGCAAAGCTTAAAGGCTTGAAACACCCAGTCATTTTATGTGTTCATGAATCTCTGGGAAGAATTCAGTGCAGAAGGCTTCTCTCTCTTCCACGCGTAATGACTGGGACGCTGGGACTGGACGCCTTCAGCTCCGCCTCCTAAGTGGTTCACTCCCATGATTTGCAGTGTGGGTGCTGCTGGCTCCAGGCGCAGCTGAGCTCTGTTTATCTCCTCGTGGGTCTGTCTGTGGGTTGCTTGAGGTTTATCACAGCTGAGGTGGCTAGGTTCCAGAGTATGTGTTCCGAGAAAACCAGAAGGAAGCTGGTTGTGGGACCCAGGCTCAGACGTCACGTAGTGTCCCTTCACCATCAGAATCTCGAGGAGAGGACATAGGCCCCACTTCCCAAGAAAGTGGAGTCAGAGTCTGTGGTAAGAAGGGCACGTGTGACGGAGCTGCTGGTGAGGCCATTCTGGGAAGTTCATGTGCCGCACGCACTGTCTCACCTTTGAGTACAAAGCTGAGTGAGGTTAAGTCCTTGTCTGCAAGGAGCTCAGAGCTGAGCGAAAGACAGCTTAGCAGGTCACTATGACAAGAGTACGGTGAGTTCGGTGAGGGTTAAGCCTGGGTCCCGTCAGAGAACATAAGGCGATGCCCTCGGTTTAGAGCTCCAGTCCTCCAGGTGAAGTTCTGCTTTGTGTCTGAAGAAGACGCAGGGGATGGACAGGCCAGAAGACACAAAATTGGAATAGTTTCAGNTTGCTATGACAAGAGTACGGTGAGTTCGGTGAGGGTTAAGCGTGGGTCCCGTCAGAGAACATAAGGCGATGCCCTCGGTTTAGAGCTCCAGTCCTCCAGGTGAAGTTCTGCTTTGTGTCTGAAGAAGACGCAGGGGATGGACAGGCCAGAAGACACAGAATTGGAATAGTTTCAGGAAAAGGGAGATGCGTCATGTATTACTTGGGTAAGAGAAGACACGGTGCGTTCTAAACCTTCAGCATTTATGTATGACCATGTTATGGGTATGGAAAGTTACGTGGAGAGAAAAGAGATTGGGTAAGCATGTCAGAGCTTATACTATGGAAAAACCTTTGTGTGTGAACTGGGGGCCATTCAAGACAGTAAGCTGCAAGGTGAATCGGTCTGGCTAACCTTTTCACAGAGAGGGCTCTGGGGGTTTTGCAGCGAACAGGAGCAAAGAACTATCCAGGCCAGGAAGGCTGGTGCCGAACTAAATCGAATCAGGGAGTACCGGAGGAAGGGGCCGCTGTTTAAACCTGTCTTTGCTTTTTGTCTGTGCTGCGCGTCTGCAGGGTCTTAGTTCCTCCACCAGGGGACTGAACCTGCGTCCCCTGCACTGGAGGCATGGAACTGTAGCCCCTGGACTGCCAGGGAGTCCCTGGGGCCAGTTTTGGAGGTATTTTGTAGATACAATCTTTGGAATTCGGTAACTGATTGGAGGAGGATGTGAGGGAGGAGGAGTACCAAGACTGCCCTCCAGAGTTCTGCTTGGGAGTCCCGTCAGTGGTGGTGCTCACCGCAAAAGACGAGGGTCGTCGGAACAGAAGTACAGCAGACTGGACTGGGTGAAGGATGGCGAGTGCTAGTTGGAGGTCAGCCTGCAAATGTGGCTTTTGGGAATCCTCAGTGTGCAGTTTATAAGTGAAGTGATGGAGATAACTGTGTTTGCTTGTGGGATAGTAGAGGAGGGCCACAGAGGGGAATGTTGGGTGACTGGTATTGAGGGCCGGGCGGAAACAAGGGACGGGTAAGAACGGCTTTCCGGGTGGCGCGCTGGGGAGGAAGCTGCCTGCCATGCAGGAGGGTTGGGAAGATCCCCTGTGTAGGGGACGGCGCGCCACTCCAGTGTACGTGCCTGGGAAACTGCATGAACCGAGGAGCCTGGCAGGCTACTGTCCATGGGGTTGCAAGGAGTCAGACGTGACCGAGTACACACACAGACACACAGACACACACAGACACACACACAGACATGCACACACACACACACAGGAATGAGATGGATCAACCAGACAGACAGAGTAACCTGGTAGGCTACAATCCGTGGGTCACAGGGAGTCAGACGTGACTGAGCACACACACAGACAGACACACACAGACACACAGACACACACACACACAGACAGACACACACACATACAGACACACACACACATATGAATGAGGTGCATCAAGCTGACAGACGGAGAAAACCAAGAGGCGGCGGTGTTCCTGAACCCGGGAAGGGGCGGACGCCGTCAGAAGGGAGCGTTGCAGTGCCTGCAGGCCTGGCAGCACTGAGGTTGTGGGGGGCGAGTCAAAGGTCAGTGACGTGTGGGCAAGTAGACAGCAAGGGACAGGGGGACATGGGTATGTGGTTGACTTTTTCTCTTTTCTAGCCACGCTCTCAGGTGGCTGTTTCAGAGGGAAGGAAATCGCAGCGTGGTGGTCTGTGGAGGATGAGAGTGTTTCTGTGGTACCGCTGTCCAGTGTTGAGGTGGATCGTCGTTGGTGTTATTGGTCTTTCACCCACTGATGGAGTGCTTCCTGATTACCTGCTGTCCTTAAATAGTTTCCTCCATTAACTCATCTGTTTTATCACATGAAGCAAAAAGAACATAGGCTAGGGTACTTCTCATAATGCTCTCATATTGCTTCTGGTGGGTTACTTCATTGCTTGTATTTTATTTTTTAATGAGAGGAAAATTCCAAACTCCATTTTAGAATTAAAAAAAAACCTTTTTAGTGAGATAATCTTTTTTCTTTATCCTTTGATAAAGAGGATTATTGTTTAATTAAGATTCTTCCATTATTGAGTTATTTCTCTTGGTATCATTTCAAATGAAAATATTATGCTTCTGTCAGTCAGTTCTATAGATATTATTGAGTAGCACTGATAAAAATTGGGTTTTTGATTGAGATAAAGTATAGCTATGCAAAAGTATTCTGAACTAGAAATAATGCAAATTAATTGTGCAGTTTCAGTTACTTCTATGGCCAAGGAAATCATTGATACTTTAGTCTTATATTGAAGATTAGAAAAAGCAATACCTGTCTTTTTCAGCTTTATATCTGTCAGAGATAAAGTTCTTTATGCTCTTTGAATTTTAAATGTGAATTGTGAGCTTATCATGAGCTAAGCAGGTTTAAAATGCTTTCTGAGGGATAAATTTTGTCTTCTGAGAAACTAGCTTATTTGAATATGGCTAAATGGCATTTTGAGGCTCTGGAAAAATTTTTGCTGTGTCCAAGGCCATGAAAATATGATTAGAATCAAACACACCTATACAGTATTATTCTTGTTCTCTTGAGTGTATACCCATACACACACACACACACATATACACGCACACACACACACACACACATATATATATATATTTCTGCTGAGCTTGCTATGTGCCTTTGAGCATAGCTGTTCATGTTAAATTAGACCTAGATAGACTAAACCACTTCCTCTTTTTCTTACGCATCCTGAGAAGTTGTGAATTTATCTAAGTACTACCAGACTTTATATTCATTTGTATCAGCTTTCCTCCCCTTTCATAGGAAAATTTTCTTCTTTATAAACTATTTTGAATCTCAGATAAAACACATTGAAGCTACCTATAAGGTAGGAAGTTAATGCTTGGCAAGGAGAAAATATTCTGAATATATATCTTGAAATAGGGATGCCAGTTTGACTAAGAAATGAAGATAGTGCAGAACAATCAAGGTGCCTTTAAAAGCTGTGCTTTCTAAGATACGTAGGTCATGCTGACCTAGGGAAGTTTAGTCAGGACAGTTGACATTCACTTTGGCCATTATTTTAAAAAAATATAGCCTCTCAACTTTTAGGGCTGCCACTTCCAATTGAACCAATCACTTTTTGCCTCTAGTTTTGTATATTGAGATAGATAGAATATAATCAGAGCCAAAAGAATGCTGTGGGATGAAAAATTCATCAGGAATAAAAATTTAAACACCATTCATAACTTTTCAGGTATTTTTATTAGAATCTTCATGAAGTTTTGCTCTGAATGAGGTAACTACAGGAAACCTTCCTGGAGAGGCTTTTTTTTTTTTTTTTTTTTTTGAGAGCTTAGTCAACTCTGTATTCAGCGTCATAGCATTTTTTTCCTCGAGCTGCTAGTATTTCTGGACTATAGTTTGTCATAATCTTGTCTGTCAGCATTTCCAATAGGTATAAATTAAGGTATCTTCTATAAAGACAGAGATAGACCATGCTAGTTATCAAGTCCATGGACAACTCAGTAGGAATAAGGGGATTTACGGGATGTTCAGATTCTCATATCTCTAAACTTTTTCTCCAATGTAATAATTTTGCTTAATAAAAATTTAATTTTAATTATTTAGAATTATTGCACCATTATGTACATTGTGTTCATATATACCATTATGCTTTAATAACTTCGTGAGACCAGTGGTACGGTTAGTTGATGAATGCCCACTCTTATTTTTCAAATGAGAAATTGTGGCTTGTATGGTGATACCTGATCAGATTTATTCCTGATTTACAAGTATGATATTTGGAGCTGCACATTGAGTATTCTAGGCCAGTAGTTTGGTGTCTTTTTTCTTATTGATTCTGCTCTGCCTGTTGCCTGGTGGTGAAACAGTGAATGAATTTCTGAAAATACCAGTAAATACAATGAGTGCTTTATTAATTTAAACACTTTAAGTAAGACTTGGTCCTGAGATTCCTAGCTGATACAGGTAACTCTTTTAGGGATTTTCTTTCTTTCTTTTGTGAAGAGCGTGCAAATGGAGCAAAGTATGTGGTGGAGGGAAAGCTTCATCCTCTCCTCTCCGCACTGCTCTCTTCCTCCTCCTTTCTCTCCTCGTTTCCCAATGAGAGCGACTAAAATGTGAACGTCAACAGGGCAGTACGTCACAGAGAGGCCTGTTAGGTTTTTAGAGGTGTGCAGTCCTCGGGAGGGCAGAAAGGCAGGAAGCACAAGCCGAGTGGCCGTCCTTGGTGGGAGAGAGACAGCTCCATGTGTCCACGTGGGGACGGGATTAGAATGGGAGGGGAAGGGACACGTTTGTGGGTGTGAAAAGGGACACCGAAGGGGTTTCTGCCTTGTAGTTCCTTTCCAGAGGCNTGCTTTAATAACTTCGTGAGACCAATGGTACGGTTAGTTGATGAATGCCCACTCTTATTTTTCAAATGAGAAATTGTGGCTTGTATGGTGATACCTGATCAGATTTATTCCTGATTTACAAGTATGATATTTGGAGCTGCACATTGAGTATTCTAGGCCAGTAGTTTGGTGTCTTTTTTCTTATTGATTCTGCTCTGCCTGTTGCCTGGTGGTGAAACAGTGAATGAATTTCTGAAAATACCAGTAAATACAATGAGTGCTTTATTAATTTAAACACTTTAAGTAAGACTTGGTCCTGAGATTCCTAGCTGATACAGGTAACTCTTTTAGGGATTTTCTTTCTTTCTTTTGTGAAGAGCGTGCAAATGGAGCAAAGTATGTGGTGGAGGGAAAGCTTCATCCTCTCCTCTCCGCACTGCTCTCTTCCTCCTCCTTTCTCTCCTCGTTTCCCAATGAGAGCGACTAAAATGTGAACGTCAACAGGGCAGTACGTCACAGAGAGGCCTGTTAGGTTTTTAGAGGTGTGCAGTCCTCGGGAGGGCAGAAAGGCAGGAAGCACAAGCCGAGTGGCCGTCCTTGGTGGGAGAGAGACAGCTCCATGTGTCCACGTGGGGACGGGATTAGAATGGGAGGGGAAGGGACACGTTTGTGGGTGTGAAAAGGGACACCGAAGGGGTTTCTGCCTTGTAGTTCCTTTCCAGAGGCAGGGGAGGGTAGATTGAGGTGGTTTAGACACGGAAAGCAGGAAAGGGTTGACAGTGGAAGTGGGAGTGTTAAGCAGTGAGTTGACCAGCGAAACGCCATCGTATGTCAGATATTTAGGGCCCATTTGAAGCAATCATCATGTGACTCTCTCAGCAGTGGTGGGTTGCCAGATGTTAGCTCAAAGAGACAGAAAGTTGGGTCTGTCCGTGGTTGGGGTTTGTTGTGTGGGGACAACTAAGAGACCGGAGAGCAAGGGAATTGAGAATATGGCCAGTGTGAGTGGAGTGGGTCACGCCATCTCAGTGAGGAAGAGAGCAGAAGAGAAGGCGATAGAGTGGAGGAAATTAGGAGACTCAAAGCCTTAGGGCTTCAGTGAAGTTGAAACGTGGTTTTAGTGGAACTAGTTAAAGCACACCAGTGGGGTAGGTGCTTGTGGCCAGAAAGAGACAAACTGGAATCCGTTAATTTGGATCTGTTATATGTGAGATAATGTCCAGGAAGAGCCATGACTGGTGTAAAGTGGAAGACAATGTTTTCTCTCCTACTGCCTTTAATGAAATCCTCATGACATCATTTCTTGAGGTGAATTTTGTAGAGTAATATTTCCTCCAGAAAAAGTACGTTACTGAGGCTCTGAGACAAGTTGGATTTAAGAAATCTGCTTAAATTTGTTTAACTGAGCAGTTCTAAAGTCTGTGCAGTTACTAAACCTTTTGCAATATAATATCTATTAATAACCGTCTTCACTGGGGTTTTCACCAACACGTCGGGCAGTTATTTTGTGTATTATGTGCTGAAACTGTTCAACTAATGGGAATCAGTAAGAAGGATCACCACAACATAGTAAATGTTTATTTTGCAAAGAATTTTTACATTTATGTTAACGGATTTCCGTATTAAAATATTCATTTTCCTGTTAGAAGTTAATGTATGTCCAAAACGTTAAAAATGTTAGTGTATGATTTTGTTAGTAACAGTTGTGATAGTTGTAATTATTTATTAGTAATCTTTAATTACTCATGGATATTAAAAGAAAGCCTTCTGTATTCAGTCCATAATAGCAGTCAACTATGGCAGATTAGTTAAAGCAAAAAAGAGAATTTGTCTCCTCAGATTTCTGGACATGTCCAGAAATTCAAAATCGTGTCGTCAAGCATTTGCCTTCGTTTCTCAGCTGTTCCTGTTGTCATATCGACTTCACTCTAGGCGGCGGTGCCACAATGCTGCAGTGTGGTATTTTCTCTCAGGAGGGCTGAGGCTGAGACAGATGCTTAGAAGCTAGTTTGCTTCTTTCCAAAACAGGTTTCCCGGTTGGATTTTATTTGCTGATAATGCAAGTGTAACATTATACATACCACATTCCTTTCTTTAAAATTTATGATTTTCTCTTTTTTAAATCAGGATTTTCTTTTGAGTCCTGCTGTTTCTGATTCCATTCTAAAAAAGTCTTGACTGAGGCCTTGAAACCTGAAATGTTCTCTGTTCTAGCTACAAAAGGAGCTCTGAACAGATAAGAGGATTATTGATACCTGTGCAGTATGAGACTATCAAACAGTATGTTTCCATTCATGAAACTTCTCAGATAAAGTTGGAAACTTAAAACCTTTTACAAAAATGAAATATGTTACATAGTAGTCTTTATAGTATCCCTGTGAGGCCTGCAGCAAATACAAGATCAATAAACTCCGTCTCCCTTACCTCCCAAAAGCAATCAACAAACGAAAACCAAAACAGAATAGCAATGAAAAATTTTGAGAAGTCTGGACATTAACCCTTTAAATAATTTTCTGAGAAATGTACTCTTTAAAGGCCTTTTGTGATAATTGACTGCTTTAGAAAATAGTAGTTAAATTCAAGTCGATAACTTTTGATAAATTAATGACTTCTTTGTCATACTGAAGACCCTTAAAGTATGTCTTTTTATTTTCTTGGTTGTGAATAGGATAAATAAAATGATGACTAGTAGGTTACTTACCAGAGAATACAGTACAAAAGAATAGTTAAAAAAAAAAAATGACTCATCAGAGATCTGAGGACAGAAAGAAACCTAAATGAACCAAAATCCAGAAAGTGACAAGCTTTCTTAGGGGGAAAAAAAAAGACCTATGATTTCCTCCATCCTTGGTGGTGCTATGTGATAAGAAGAAAGTTTCACTGAAAGGAATAAGGAGAAATCAACTGAACAAGCTTTAACCAAACTGGTGATAGCAGTGTGTAGGCTGGCGGGACGGATTAGAATCTGAGGGCGCCCGCCCCTCAGAGTGAGGCCACTTCTGGTCTGCTCACATCTTAGCTGAGTTCAGCAGGGAATCAGAGATGGACGCTTGAGAAAGATATTCCGAGTGACATCCTCCTCACGTGTAAAAAGTGCTGCAGTATTGTCTGAGGGGGGCAGGGTGGCTGTTTGAGGTTAGGGGCAGGAGGACTGAGCCCTTTGGGTTTTTACTGACAGAAGAACATAGGAGACCTCTCTCAGATGGATTCTCTGCAGGGGCTTGTGGGTCTTCACAGAGTTGGGAGCAGTGGCCTTCTGAAGGCTAGAGAAGGTAGAAAGTTGTCTGAGATATAAAGTAGCAGGTGAGTCTGAGGAGGAAAGAGAGCTCCCCAGAGCCTTCCTTCTGCCCCCCTTACCCCTGCCAAAGAGCCTGCTGGAATCTGGCCACAGTTCGGATTCCATCCGTAGCGGAAGAAGAACTTACTGCTTCTGCTGCTAAGTCGCTTCAGTCGTGTCCAACTCTGTGCGACCCCATAGACGGCCCCCCACCAGGCTCCGCCATCCCTGGGACTCTCCAGGCAAGAACACTGGAGTGGGGTGCCATTTCCTCTCCAATTCAGGAAAGTGAAAAGTGAAAGTAAAGCTGCTTAGTTGTGCCTGACTCTTGGTGGCCCCACAGACTGCAGCCTCCCAGGCTGCTCCGTCCATGGGATTTTCCAGGCAAAAGTACTGGAGTGGGGTGCCACTGCCTTCTCCGGAAGAAAAACTTGATCTAGCCCCAAATATTTGAAGCTGGTGATGGATTAATTAAAACCAAAGCAGTAGCAGAGGACAAGCCCAGCTTATTAACTACAGCCTGGTTCTAGCATCCTGAAACAAGAAAAGGAGTATGTGTGCCTCTTTCTTGAGGTAAACATAGAATTCAGATTCCACTTTTTTTTTCTAATAGAAGCCATCTGTTAAACATTGTATGGCCAGTGAAAAGTAAGAAGTGTGACCTACAGCTCAGAAAATAAGACTTAGAGATGGCCCTGGTATTATTAGTGTCTTTATTATAGCTTATGAAAATGCTTAGGGGTCTAAGAAAAGATATACAATATGTGTGAAAAGATATATAGTGTGTATGGAGCAGTTGATCAGCAATGTGGATCATGGAAATTCTAGAATGAAAAATTTATCAGAACTGAGAAATTCATTAGCTGGACTTGTCAGTAGACTGGACACAGGAAAATTACAGTGAGCTGTGAAGACAGGTGATAGAGAGTATTTAGAATGAAGCAAAAAGATAAAAATAGACAACTGAGGATTTGAGATCATGGGGTAATATCAAAGGCTAACATACATGCATAACAATTAGAATTTAAGAAAGGAGAGAGAGATGGGAGTAGAAACGTATTTGAATAGACATGGTTGTGTTTTCTGACACTTTCAATCCAGAAGTCCAGGATATTTAACAGAACCCAGAAAGAATAGTTAAAAGAAAAATTTACATGTACTTATATCCTAGTTGATTACAACGCAATCAGATAAAAAAGAAGCATTATGTACAGGGGAATGAATAATGACATGAATTCTTGCTGACTTCATACCAGGAACAGTGGAGACCAGAACGCAAAGCTGTGGAAGAAAAGAAAAAAAAAAACCTCAACTTTGACTTCTATCTACAGTGAAAGTATCCTTAAAAAAATGAAGGCAAGCAGCACTTTATAATCACTGGGATGTTTATAGTCAGAAAAACAGAAATAACAAGTGTTGGCGAGGATGTGAAAAATTTAGAAGTCTCATACATTGTTGGTGGGAATGTAAAATGGGTCAACCAGTTTGGCAGTTCCTCTGAAAGTTAAATATAGAATTGCCATCAGTTCAGTCAGTTCAGTCGCTCAGTCGTGTCTGACTCTTTGTGATGCCATGGACTGCAGCATGCCAGGCCTCTCTGTCCATCACCAACTCCCGGAGTTTACTCAAACTCATGCCATTGAGTGGGTGATGTCATCCAACCACCTCATCCTCTGGCGTCCCCTTCTCCTCCCGCCTTCAATCTTTCCCAGCATCAGGGTCTTTTCAGATGAGCCAGTTCTTCACATCAGGTGGCCAAAATATTGGAGTTTCAGCTTCAGCATCAGTCCTTCCAATGAATATTCAGGACTGATCTCCTTTAGGATTGACTGGTTGGATCTGCCGTATCCCCAGCAATTCCATTCCCAGATAAATCCCCGAAAGAGTTGAAAACAGATACTCAAGTATGTATGTATGAATGTTCATTACAGCACTATTCACAACAGCCAAAAGATGGGAACTGCCCACATGTCCTTGTCAGTATTAGTAAAACCCGAATAGTGGTAGCTAAAGTTTATAAGCTCTCACTGTGACCCTGGAGACGGATGGGAGGAAAGAAGGGAAACGGGAGACAGAGAGGAAGGAGGAAGAGAGAGAAGGAGGCCGCTGGGAGATGCACGTGGCGCTCACACAGCTAGTGACAGAGGGATGGCCTGATCAGAGCAGTTTGTTAGATGTGCTGATGAGCTTGGGGGTTAGTGAGGCTGAGGCTGAAGATGCTACAGGGCCTTGATTACTAGACACAGGGACCTCTAATGAGCTAACACTTTCGTTCTCCACATATCTCTACATTATAACATATATGTTTCATAATTTGTTAGTTTAAGCAAAGGGGATAAATGCATGGTCTTGTTATTATGCCCCTTAATTATTTTAATAGCAGAATTTCAGTTGTCTTAATGACTTAAATCATAATAGTGTACTTTTTTAAGTTACTGAAATGCACAGTTGCTTACTGAGCAAAATCTATCAGCATGTAAATTGAGTCAGTGAGGTCCTCAAAAGGAAATGGGTTGGTGTGCACCTTGCACTTCTGGATACTTTATGAAAAGAATTTTAATACATATTTGTTCCTACACTTGAGAAAAGCTCCATGGAACACAAATTACATTTAGATATTGGACTAGAAGGGAGCTGATTATAGCCTGACGCTTGGGATTTGTTTCTCTAGAGGAGAAGTCACCTTATTTAAAAGGATACAGAGTCAGGAAAGCAGGCAGTATGATGGGGAGCTTTCCAGCCTGGGTTTCGTTGAACCCCGTTCTATTATACCATAGATTTCTTCAGTGTTGTCATTTTAAGACAAAATCTTAATCATTCAAGCATTCCTTTTGTGCATTTACTTTCCTATTTCATTATTTCAAAATGTGAAAATGCTTGACTTAGCCAGGGGGTTGTCTTTCTTTTGGGGGGCTTCCCTTATAGATTGCTGGGAGAAATATCAATAACCTCAGATATGTAGATGACACCACCCTTATGGCAGAAAGTGAAGAGGAACTAAAAAGCCTCTTGATGAAAGTGAAAGAGGAGAGTGAAAAAGTTGGCTTAAGGCTCAACATTCAGAAAACGAAGATCATGGCATCCGGTCCCATCACTTCATGGGAAATAGATGGG